>OZ025258.1:22370633-22729061 GCA_964019135.1 Arenicola marina | reverse complement strand
GGGGGGAAATTGGCAACCTAAAACACGAGATATGTATATGTAATTCAAAAGTGCTAGCAAGCTCTGCCGGCTTTCCATGGTAACGCCGAGACCCGTATGTTTCAGCAACACGGCGCGGGCAGACAAGATCCGCGTGGCTGTCAGGGAGATGGTCGCGTTGTTTCCTCAGGTAGGCAGTCATCACCCCCCCCCCCCTCTTCCCCCTACCGCCGCCTGGCATTGACCTCTAGTCTGCTACAATGGATCGTGTCCCACATCAAAATGTCATTATTTGTTGATGGTTAAGTTGTTTTATTAAACTGACCTTATGAATAGATTTTTCCCACGCTATAAGCGCACAACAGTTAACACTGGTGTCGAGCATCGTTATACAGTTAATGTTTAGTGCAAAAGTTGTGGACAAACTCTTCGTGGTGCTTTGACGCTGTACATGGATGTATCCATTGTATCTGTCGTATAGGTGGGATACCTTTTTACCCGTATCTTTAGGCAATATATTTGAACCCATGCATATTACATCATCTATACATATATGCAGGCTGAGCTGCAGATCATCAACAGGTCGTGGGTTCTAACCTTGGCAACCTGCAAATGGGGCATCATTTCGGAATTTTTCGTGGCCCAATTTGGCCTTCATGTTGCGCAACGAAAACGTTCTGGAACAAACGCCGACCACTACTTCATTTCTTATACCATGTTTACCCCTCTCAACCACCATGATCGGTCTAAACTTCTCAACCGCCCCCCCCCCCCTCCCCCGCCCCCGCCCCACCTCCTCCGACAGAACGTTCAGGATGAGCGTGTGCAGGACTCGCTGCTGCGCCTGACGCGGGGGGCTGAGCGACTCCAGGAGAAGTGCAGTCAGGATCCGCCCCAGGACGCCGATGGGCGCCCCGACTTCCGGTTCCACACCCAGGAGGTCATCCAGTGCGCCTTCGACATCGCTAAAGCCGCCAAGCAAATCGTCGTCATGTTCAACTAGAGACGCCGACTAATATATATATATATATATATATATATATATATATATATATATATAACCCCGCGAAGCCGTTACCATAGCAACCTTTGATATATCAGCCCTCTCCATGAGACCATCAAGGCGAATCATCGCTATTGAGTTATCCCTAACCGCCATCACCCATCAGTCCTCATCATCATCGACATCGCTGTCGATAATTACATCCATGGTTATCACCATCACCATAAGGGAGGCCGCGTTACAGCACCAAGACTGTCAGCAATCGATATCACCTCAGCCATCACCATGTTCATCACCTCAGCCATCACCATGTTCATCACCTCAACCATCACCATGTTCATCACCTCAGCCATCACCATGTTCATCACCTCAGCCATCACCATGTTCATCACCTCAGCCATCACCATGTTCATCACCTCAGCCATTACCATGTTCATCACCTCAGCTATCACCATGTTCATCACCTCAGCCATCACCATGTTCATCACCTCAGCCATCACCATGTTCATCACCTCAGCCATCACCATGTTCATCACCTCTGCCATCGTTTCCCTTCAACAGATGGCACCACTGGTCCCTGTAATCTCGACGGCGTGCAGCACCGAAAGGAAAATCCTCCATCGCCATTGCTTTGGATATTGTTAGTTTAGACATATTTTTATTGTCAATTGTAAAACAGGCTTTTGATATAGTTGAACATGGAACCTACTTTGTGAATTGAATCTTTTTCCAAAACTATTTTCTTATATTAATTGGATCATTCTTGCTAGTGTCGAAAACGGTCGCCAAGTCTTGATTTGGATGATAAATTTCAACCTACCAGTCTCCATTCAACCGGTCTCCAACCTATGTGAGAGCTACTGGTGATGATCTGTCTCTTGTGCGTATTCATCAAACAGGATCTGTCTGAGATCTATCTTTCATCCAATCACGACCCGCCACGTATGCTCGCTATATCGTTCATCCAATCACGGCCCGCCACGTGTGCTCGTTATGTCGTTCATCCAATCACGGCTCGCGACGTGTGCTCGCTATGTCATTCATCGAATCATGACCCGCCACGTGTGCTCGCTATGTCGTTCATCCAATCACGGCCCGCCACGTGTGCTCGCTATGTCATTCATCGAATCATGACCCGCCACGTGGGCTCGCTATGCCGCTCATCCAATCACGGCCCGCCACGTGTGCTCGCTATGTCATTCATCGAATCATGACCCGCCACGTGGGCTCGCTATGTCGTTCATCCAATCACGGCCCGCCACGTGTGCTCGCAATATCGTTCATCCAATCACGTCCTGCCACGTGTGCTCGCTATGTCGTTCATCCAATCACGACCCGCGATTTGTGCATGCTTTTAACTTTCATCCAGTCACGGCCCGCGACGCGGCCACGCTAAGCTTGTCACCGTATTTCGCCACTCGTTAACCCTCGTGTAACATACACATTCTAGAACCTTTGGCCTCGACCATTTTTGTGTGTCCTCTGTCGAAGTGGCTTAGCTCTCAAGGCCGAATATTTAATCCCCCGTTAACCCAGTGATCTACCGTCGATCGGGCATTGGTCGGGTTCAGAACGGAGGAGCGCGGGGCTAGTATTAACAATAATTCGGACGGCCAATTTTGTTTGTCCACGAATACTCAGCATCTACATTTCCGAAGCGTCTCTAACAATCATATAATCAGAAGCTGAAGCAGTGAAATCCATTGGTGTGATACACCCAGCAAACCTTGATGACTAAGTCACTTTGGTGGAACTTTATTTACTACGTGTTTTTGTTTTTTATGTGCAGTATTTAGTAAAAGCTTTGGAAGGGGGAGAAGTAGAACCCATATATATATGTGTACAAACAAGTGTATAGTTTGACTTTTTTGTATAGATCTACTTTTGTACAACTGTCAGTAGTCTTGTAAATATAAGTCAGTAGAAGCGACGACTGACGCGCGCGAAACCCCGCAGAATAAAAACAATCAAACGCTCGCAACGGCTCTGGTGTCCTTTTTATTTGGCATATCAGATTATAATAAAATACTATCAGTGATTCTGAAAGGTACGCCAATGGGTGGGTCCCAATGTCCCAGATCGCCTTCAAATTATGGGACATCCAAAAAATAATGGGACATCATTGCGTAGCCTGTATACTATTTCAATTGAAGGAAATCCCTTGCATTATTACATATACCATAGTTTCTGATACTTAGACCGAGTTACCTAAAAAATTTAACATGCATTACATTATCAGCCGCTGATCATGGGTGACAATGGTCAGTCTGTTCCTCTGGTGTAAGGCCCCGATTCTGGGCAGAAACTCCTCTGATTCACACCGAGCTGTTTATATACACTTACAATGCGTCCCCATGTCCCCTCACAGCTCAATGAAATGCGTCATTTGAAATTGTTGTGAGACAAATGACGCAGGACGCCTACCTATCAGAATCGCTGTACTATAAATTTTGATCAGGTCTGGATCCGGTCCGGTCGAACCTCGACCTATGGTCCAGATAACGCTGAACACATTAGTCACGGAGAGCTGCCATTTCTTGGGGGGCCTCCCTGGTGTAGTGGTTAGCGCACTAGACCGCAGATCAATAGGTCCTGGGTTCGAATCCGGGCTCGGGCACCTAATCTGGGGCATGTTTCATTCCTTCATCCTTCATCGTCTCGGGAGGTTCCTTGGCCCAATTTAGCCTGTATGTGCACAAAAGTGGCCTAAAACACCAACATTCCATTCCTGCCATTTCTTGTGCTGCATGGAGCTTCAGACTAACGAACCAGGGGTTCCAATTACGATCCCGCCAGACCTCCGAATCTGAGGATTGTTTCACAGATTTTTCAGCACATTAATTCGCGCAACCTGGCCTAAAACACCAATTGAGGGCCCTCAGACAGAGGTGCGTACAATATCGGAGTGCGTTCCGTATTACCAACGATGCGGTGCAAATTAAGGGACCATGGGACTGACTGCAAGGCCGCAAACTTTTACAAACGGGAAATCAAGTACACCTGACGGCCAAAGAATTTTTCAACAAAAAAGTACCACCGTAAGAATATTAGATTAAGCAGAGCGAATCCGGGTTAGCTAAGCCATAAAGAGTCTTACAAATCAATATTCACAAAAGACATTTTCAACTATTTTGCAAAATGTAGCATAAGGCTATTATATATACGCCGGTGGCTTATTTCTCAGGGCTATGCGACCGGAGTAATCGGCGCAGATATTTGGAGCATGCGCACTCATACCTTCCGCTCACGTGCGGATCAAAATTTACCGAACGTAAGATTCGCGGTCCGCACTTGCTGAACTACATAAATCGTGGAGACCGTTAAACAGTACCCTAAAACATGCAGTTTATGCACCACCACCATTTGAACCATTTTTAGCCTGGTTCCCAAACTTTGTAACCGTGAATTACCTGTGACAGAGGGCGCTGCTATTGTCCTTAAGTTCAAAGTGAGCGACTGAACAGCGCCCTCTAGCAGGGAGTGATATGCTAACGGAGCAGAGGAACCAAGTTGAATTCACAGGTACCAGCATGCGCCCAAAACAAATATGGCGCCCGGATCGGAAAGTTGGTCGGGAAAAGTCGCATGCTCCAACATTTCTTCGCGAAAATATAACTGAACCAACCTAGTGTTGACACACTTTCTTGATGTCAGAAGATCGAACAAGGTATATATAATACGTAAACACTATAAACGCGCACACATTATAATAAAAGCTACAGTTGATTCCCTACTAACGTGTAAGGATTTTAACATGGACACCGTTGTGCCCCTAGAGAAGCGGGCTTGCCTGGGTGCACTTGCGCCAACAGTTTATGCCCTGTTCACACGATGCAATAAGTTGCAAATTTCATTGAAAAAAATCCAGTTTTCGCCCAACTCTGCAAGTGGAGGGCCTGTTTTCCACGCATCGTAAGCTTAGCGCATGTTCTAAAGTTTCGACCAACTTCAAGATTTGGGAATTGTCAACCAGGAGTTTCCTATGGGTTGCTAGTTTACACGACCAGTAATAATATGCATTGGCTACTTTAGAAATGCACAATATTCGTGGAAACCAAAATAGATTGGTAGCTATATTTAAATGAATTGACGTCAATATAAGCATTTGGGGCTTTCTACCACCGCTGATGGTTTACCGTGTGCTATGTTTAAGCCGCAAAGAAACAGAAAATATGCGGGAATACCGGCAATTAATGTGCCGAAGACCATTTTAATCAGATCTTGCGGTTCAGGCCTCAAACAGTGAGTTAAGCAGACGAATCTGGGAACGGATGAAAATATCAATCAAAAGACCATGAACGTTCCGTTAGGCCTGGTTCATTACTTCGTTGATCCAGTCCATGTAGTATGAGACCTTGGCATTGACACCAGGATATTCAACGCAATCTGGTGCTGCTGCAATGAAAATGCCGACCTGGACATGGCGACCATCTTGGAGGACGACCAGCAGAGCCCCGCCGTCACCCTGGAGACAACGAATACGAAACGGTCTGGATAGGGCAGAGAGTGTCACATTGTGTCATGAAACATCGATCTGGATGTACGTTAGATGGGAGGGGTGGGGAGTGGGGTTGTCTATGTGCTACATTTTGTCTACCTTTGACGTTGGCGCAACAGTCACCGGGAATCGCCGCTAGAGGGCGTTGTCAGTCGCTCACTTTGAACTTCAGGACAACAGTAGCGCCCTCTGTCACAGGTAAGTTACGGTTACAAAATTTGGGACCCAGGCTACATATGGTGGCGGGACTCGCCAGGTGGCGCTGCATATACGCATGGCGGTTAGTCGGGAAAAGACGTATGCTCCAACATTTCTTCGCGAAAATATGAAAGAAAACAACTTAGTGTTGGCACACTTTCTTGATGTCAGAAGATAGAACAATGTATATAGAATACGTAAACACTATGATTATACGCGCACACATTATGGTGAAAGCTACAATGGATTCCCGATTGACGTCTAAAGAATTTAGCATGGACACCGTTGCGCCCCTAGAGAAGCGGGTTTGCCTGGGGGCATTTGCGCCAACCTTTTTGTGGCTACACGTACTGGACGTCTGGTTTTAGGCGAATCATCTGAATTAATTCAATTTTTGGGCGTACATTTTGCCGTACTTAGTAGTGTTCTCACCAAATGGTGAACGTTATTTTTCCTGGCAGGCGCCTTTCGTCCCCAAGGGAGATCCAGCGCATATCATCGTCTTGTTGTCGAAGTTCTTATAGGCACTGCACATGCCCGGAAACGCGGTTATAGCTGCCATGTGCGGGACTTCCGGGTAGTTGTCGCTGTCGAATTCTGTGATTCGCGGAACGTGGCAACATATAGACAAGTATATGCATTCAGTCATTATTTATCGAGCCGATTCATGATGGGGGCACCATGTGATTATTTATGTCAACTATTGGAGCAACCTATTAATAATAATATGCAATAATTGCATTGATTTTCAACTTTGAAAGCCAGTGATGTGACATAGTGTAAATAATTAGATCTATTTTTCCCGTGTAAATATTTATAGTCTTGTTGGCTGGATATATCTTCATAAGGGCGTGGTTTGGAAAATAATAATATCCATATCGGCAACTTAATGTCCAGTCGGTCAGAACACGAAAAACACACAATTTAATAACGTCGCCCTAAGTGGAGAACCCTGATATTGAGGAAAGATAAATATCTTGTTGCCAATGTAACCAGTGTTTAGATATAGCTCATTTAGTACCGAAACCCACACAAGCTTAACCCAGACAGCACATTTACCCACCAGTTGATCGTCTGTGTCTTCTGCCAACAGCCGGCAGGACTACTTTTTTTATATAAACTGTGTTCATACTACAAGGTTTACATCAGAAAATTTCATATATATGAATGATCAACTCGAATCGGACGAATCATTTCTCCAGCGATGGGCGCATGGCAATATGGAGATTACACTTACTAATAAGATCGCCCCACCCTGCCACTGTAGCTGACGACATCGGGGTGACTTCCTCCCTGAGACCTGGCAGACACACGTAGTTGATATTATCCTGGTCCTCGGGAACCGGGCGGGAGAGCTTCACGAGAGCAATGTCGTGAAGGGGAATATCGAGATCGTACGCATCTGAAAGAGGAATAATGTGGCAACTAGGTCTGGTTTACACTATTGACAAAGGGGAACATTGACAACTAGGTCTGGTTCACACTATTGACAAAGGGGAACATTGACAACTAGGTCTGGTTCACACTTTTGACAAATAAGTCTGGTTCACACTATTGACAAAGGGGGGACGTTGACAACTATGTCTGGTTCACACTATTGACAAAAGGGAACATTGGCAACGACATGTTCTTTACACAATTGACAAAGGGAAACATTGACAACTGGGTCTGATTCACACTATGGACGGAAGGGCAACATTGACTGGTTCACATTGTATGTTAGGCAATTGGACCAAGTTCACACAGTGGATAAGACAACTAGACGTGGTTCACACTGTGAATGTTAGCAACTAGGCCTGATTCACACTGCATGTGGTTGTCACGACAACGATTCCGGGTTCTCTCTGATTTGATAGATAATTACAGCTCTTCACCTCGAAAAACTCCAAACATACACTGCATTGTCCGTCTTGAAAGCAAAGATGAACTAACCATCATAATCAGGGCGGATGAAGACCTTCTCTGCCAAGATGTCCACGTGTTGCTCGTATGGATCCGACAAGTTGTGTCCACCCATTCGTAGGTTTATAGTGCATGGCAACAATCTACATAATTATAAACAAATCATTTCAAGGTCAACTCATATTCCCAGGCAAGTACATTCCTGGTTTCCTGTTTCATGTATATCCACAATGGCGATAAATATTAACGTACATATTTATGCTGACGTATTAACATAAAAGTGTATAAATGAGTCCAACTCAAACCGATCGATTAGCGTTTAACATCCACTCTCTCCACACACCGATAAAGAGGGAACTGGTGACAAATAAATTGCACCAAATTGGCTGCACCTTAGGTATAGCTGTGTAATACTTGCTTCCGTTGCTCGTAAAAATATTAGTCGTTCATTTAGTGTGCAAAATATAATCTTGAGCTTTGCGATTGAAAGTTTATGAGCCAAAGCTACGAGATCCAAATAAAGTGACCCACATGAGGTCTGTCACATTTTACATATAACATGTTACGAGATCTTCGTACTTTACGAGTAACAGAGATCTAAGGAAAATGACCCCTCGGGGGTTATATCACTAAGCTGTTTGTCCGCGTACTTTTTATCGAAGCGGTGGGCTGTGCTGAGCACCCACTGCGGGGCGATGAGGCTCCCCACAAAGGCATAGCCGGCCTTCAGGTAGGGGTGCTCGTCCCGGGGAGCCTCCTGGCCACCCACGATCTTGGCCGTCGGGGGGGCCTTGGCGGCTTGGTTAAGGACCGCCGCTAGCTCTGTGTACAAGCTCATCAGGGTAGAGGGTTTGGGGTTTAGGCCACACATCGGCTGGTTGTTGAACGGCTCTCCGGATCCAGGGGCTGCAAGAGATGTAGGCTATCTTCAATAGACTGCGGAAGACGAAAATGATGGGAAGATCAATTCTTCATTTGTGGTTGCGCATGCGTGAGATCGGTATGGTGGGGTGAAAATTCAACGACCTTAAAATACCAGCCGAGCGAGGATCAAAATGAGAAATGACAGGTGGAAGGTACAACTACATATTAACGGGAACACCAGTTTCCATAAAACGAGTGGCTGCCTCACGTGTTATCGCTGATGGCGATGGATATACTTCACCCGCAAGTGAAGCTGCCGCCATCTTGACCCGGCGGTAAAAATCCCACTGGATATCCGACCGAAAGCAACATCAGCTCACAGGGAGTAGTTTGGATACCGGATTATAACAATTGAATTATTACCATTAGTAAACAATCTCAGCAAGATCCACAGTGTGTGTGATGGATTCCACCCTGGGAAACAAAGCCGTGAGTAGAATAAACGCCCCTACGCAATCCTGTCCCCAGAGTCGCCAAAAGGGCCAATCACACAAGCATCCAAAAGACTAGATATGGAAGTGGAAACTACTTTAAACCTTCCGCCAGACACCCCTTAGTTATTTCTTTCGGCATGGCGTATAATTCACGCGGGAACTGTCATCGCGGACGCTTCATAGCTAAACTCAAACTGTAAATTCGTGACATCTTTTAGTGACTTACAAATGCACCCTGCTTTAATCCAAATACACTTGTTTTGTATATGTTAATTACCTTTTCGGTTACACTTTTTCTGTTACTAACGTATGTATGTTGGTGAAATTGACAATATGCACTATGCGCTGCACCGGTATTAGGTTTGAGAATCTGGCTTTTCTCGCTACGTTCGCCCAAAGCTAATGAATATTTTACATAATTACATGTTTATATGCACCAAAAACCTTCAGCATATGGGAGTAAGTCAAGTGTCACTAAACCACTGTGTACTTTAATGGCTAACAATCAACCCAATCAATATAAATAGTTTAAATACATGAGGCGTAGGAGACGCTATTAAAACGTGAAATAATAGTTGATGGAAAATCACCATCCTGGGATAATTTACTTTCAAGAAACGCATTTATACGCCGTTGTGGTGTGGCTGTAGTTGTCCCTGCCAATTATAATATAAAAATACATAATCAAGTCTGTGACAAAGTAGGACGATATATCATCTTAGATGTACATATAGACAGCAGCAGAAAATACACGCCTATGAATGTCTACGCCCCAACAAAAGACTTTCCAAAAAAGCAGATGGCTTTCCCAGGGGAAATATCACAAGCTCTTCAGGAGCATGCGGAAAACTTGATCATTATCGGAAGAGATTTTAATGTTTGTATTAATCGAGAACTGGACAAAGGGGGGGGGGGGCTGCAGGATAAACAGAGCGATTATGCAAAGCATATATTCGAATTTATGGAGCCTTTTTATCAGGAAGACATCATGGAGAGTCCGTAAGCCCGATATTCGGCGCCTCACAAGAAGTCAGAACACAAGATCTGACCCTGTACACTGTGGACATTTTGTTGCATTGTATCTTTGGCACACTAAATGAATCTATATAGTAACTTGTTTAATTTGTGAGCAAAGTCCGAGGGTATTACACAACTAATTAGCGCAACATGTGTGATTTTGGGCCAAAAAAAAGTAGGCATTTGATTACAGACACTTTTCCAAACATTGTCATCTGCCGTTTTCGCCATTGTGTTATTTCTGATGCTTTCTTATCTAATTTCATGTACCAATTGTAACTGTTACACCTCTCGCTATCGTATCCAACATATCCTGCGCAAAAAATGAACGAACGATCGTTGTCACTTGATACACCGTACAACGTCAAATGAACCGGAAGTCAGCCTAACGTATAGTAAAATAGCAATAGCCTCATCAGTTTTTAATGTTAGGGTTAGGGTTAGGGCAATATGCGCACCGCAGGCCCTATTTTGAGCAATTGTACACTGTATTAACCGATATTAACGGAATTAGAGGTCAAAGCGTTGTCTGATTATCGCTAAACTTGACATGCATTTTGAAGTCAAGAGAGATTGTCTTGACTCAATATTAATGGCGCTATGAATTTTACATTTTATTTAACATGACGTCATCGTGACGTCCCATCGACGTCATTTGACGGTTGCAAAAATGTTCAAGATAGCCTCTGTTTTTTTAATATACCAACTTATGAACTCGGGTGATGCTAGCTGTTGCTAAAGTAGCTGAATATTAAGGAACCGAAGCTCAACATTTCGTTGGAGCACCTTAGCTATGACGTCATTTTTGACGAAAACTTATCCCATGCGCCAAAAATGTTACGCACGGCACAAGTTGTTCCTGAAGACGACATGTAGCGTCAAATAAAGCGGAAGTTGCCATACCTTATAATAGCTGAGTAATAGCCCACGTAAGATGTGTGACGTCATGACGTCATGGTCAAGTTATGACGTAACGCACGACAACGTCCAAGTAGCAATGCACCAAAGTTCACTGCAACAATTCATTGGACTGAATAGCTTGGCGATAGAAAGAATAGTCCTTCAGCTGTGGCTTTACGAAATGGCTGAACATTGAATTAGTTCTTCTTTGAGGAGGCACTAAGACCGATGACAAGCACAAAGAACACTCCAGGCGAAGTGACATAGCAACTAATTGATTTTTGTTACTAGTTCACTGAAGATGAAAGTTTCTTGACAATTAGTTGACGAAATTATGAAAATATTGGCGTTTTTTGCAGATTTTTGACGATTTTTGTCTGGTGAAGGAGACTGAAATAGCTAGCTTGCATATATACTCAAGCTCATTTTTCCCTATAAGATCCAGTGTTAAGCGTTTTCGACTATATATCGAAAAATATAATAGGGTTATGTCAGCATGCTTATAGATGTTGCATCAGCTTAGTAGTGTCCACCGATGCCTGCACGCATTGAGCGATGGCTACAATAGGATGCCCGTGGGATATATATTCATATACACGTATGTATGTAGCTTTCGTTGCTGACGAAATAATAAAACGAAACTAACTCTTCATTTCATTGTCGGGTACCGTATACTGTGTAATAATACGATGTCGCCCGTAACCATGTAGATGCCCATGTGGGGAGAACACAGGCTTACGTGACTGTCCAGTGTGGCTGATCTCCACCAGATAGCCCAACCGTGATCTAATTGGTTTCTACGGAATTCGGCATCGAAATGAAAATTATGGTAATCACGTAAGCTCTATCTATCTTAAATGCGGGTCCGTATGCCGCATTCTTAGCGACAAGCTCCAGAAAAAGGCGAAATACACACAATAGCATTTTTTCGAGGAATCATAATTTCGCTATTTCGATTCCGTTTTTCTCGATCCGTATTTTTAGAAGCAAAACGTCGTTATTACTTACGGTAGTAGTCTTCAATGCTTTGTTTTCGACATTGTTCTGCAAGTAACAAAATGCATTCGAGTGAGCAATGTTGTGGAAGCCACTTAACCTGTTACGACAATTATACTACATGGTTAGTAGCTAGTTCTGTTATATTGTCGCCCCCCCCCCCTTGGATCCGCCCCTGAAGGGTGTAGAGGGCATAGATAACACTGGTTCAACCGCTAATTGTGGCTTAAGTAGGGCGCTGCCACGTGTCAGATCGCGATAATGGGACATGGACAGGGTACTACTAGAGAGTGACACCCCAACCTTTGCGAAGAAAGACCATTCGCAACAATGATATTATTTATATACATATATTTATATTATTGCTATAAATAGACATCATATAATCACGAGACTAAAACAACAACAAACTAAAATAACAACCACAAAGGCACACAAAACAGTCCATTTACTTATTTATCTGTGCGAAAATCTAGATTAATATAATTTGTCAAAACTCTTAGGAAACCTTCAAATATTAATTTCTGTCCCTTAATTATCCTTCATCTTTTGAATGAAACTTTTGGCAGTCACCAGAGTTATGTTTATTTACATAATTTGTAGCTTCAATGGACCTGTAGAACATCAGGGATTTATAGATCTGGACTGGCAGCTTTTTATACTGAAACCAACGTTCCACAGCGCTCCAGTACTTCTACACCATTTCAAAATATATGCACAATATTTGCAATATCCTTACCGCAAAACGTACAGGCCCCTATGGTTTGTATTTTGCATATTTTAAGCCAATAATTATTTACAAGACAGTCGTTCAAAAAATTATACTGAAACACCCTACTCGCTGCGTCTGTTAACCATTGGAAGTTCCGCTTATAGATACTTGATAATATAGTCTAGATCTCCCTCTGTGCTTACAACATTTAGGTTTGACTACATTCCCCCTAACTGCATTGTCTGTGATACAATAATAAATAATCCTACTAGCCGTATTTTCCAGTTTATAAAACTCCTTGTAAACGAATTGTAAAATACATGGCATCTTTTCCTCTTGTAACTCCTTCTTTACAGCATATTGTGCTGCTTGCGATATGGCGAACCATAAGAGGAAGCTTCTGTTTCCAATGCCTCTTTCTTGAATTTCATTTTGGTGAATGGCAAGAGCGCCTTTAAATCATCAAACTGGTCTTTGTGAATACCTGCCTTATGTGATTCTGGACAAAAGAACGTTTTTAATTTCATTATTAGCGAGCGCAAGCGAGCTCTTAAGGTAACATGCATGCATATTCAAAGTCCATTTCAAGCATAGGCTTTGGACTTTCATTTTGCGTAACAACCCCCATGAGACGTTTTCGGATTCGGAGTAAATATCAGCTGCACATAAATATATTCAAGCAAAGAGAGGTTGAAGCCTATTATGTCATGTCTTTAATAATTAAATCAGCTGCCCCACAAAATTAACGAATACATTATTCAATGTTAACACTAGATGTACATATTTCTACTTAAAATTAAAGTTAATTTATAAGCGACGCGATAAATGTCTGTTGCCGATCTCCAAGCAGAGCGCTCTTGGTGACCGCCCATCGGCTGCTGTCATAGTGAGTACTTGTGACGTCAAAATGTTATAAACATTACGTCACAATGGGAGTTCCTAAGCAACCGAATGATATGCCACAAGCACGTGCATAAGCTTTATGGTACGCCGAAGTGAGATTAATTTCGAATATTAATCTAGATGTATCAGAGCTCAGAGTTCAGAGTTCATTTCATTTTTTTAACCAAAACAAATAAATCTGTTGTTACATGAATACATACGCATTACAGATGTATTGCAGGTTGGGAGACACAGGCTAAGATTGATTAATCGCTAACGCCTGGCCACCTTATCATATCAGTTCACACACAAAAAATGCTTAGATGGCGGAACACGCAAGTAGAACATAAAAACAAACAAAACGTATCATACAAAGGGTAAACCTTTGGACTAAATTTAACGAATTACCCCACATCCTTAGACACCCCCCCCCTCCCCAAAACAAACACTTACCCCTCCATAAATAAATGTTAATACTGGCATATGTAGCAGTTTTCAATGGTACAGTCGTAGGAGTAATTATCTAGAACAATGATTTTATTGTAGTTTGCGAATCCATGTATGCTGTGCGTGTCTATTTTAGAGAGAACACTGGTGGGCTCATTATTAATTAGATCAACAAGTCTATGTCTGATACACTTAAGGGCAAAGGAATGTCTGGCTCTACTGGTAAAAACATACGATTTACGCCTGGTATTAGGATGGTGTATATCACAAAGTGAAGTGAGCGGCAGATATAAAAAGTATTCTGGAAGAATTCCCTTCTTTTGTTTGGAATAAAATTTTAGCAACTGTAGTTTATGTATGTCTGTTATCTTTAGGCATCGCAGTTGTTTAAACAGAGGCTCGGAGTGCGCATTCCATTTACTTAGCGTAATAGCCCTCATTGCCTTTTTCTTTAATCTAAACAAACTGGTGTTGTCATAACCCCATAGTAGGACCCCTGTTGTTATATGAGGTAGAATCAATGAATTGTACAAGGTAAGTAAAACGTGTTGGGGAAGGATATGTTTCAGTCTATGCATAATGCGTATGGATTTGTTTATTTTGTTTGCAATTTTTCTTACATGATTATGCCACTTAATATGTTTATTTATGATGATACCCAACAGATTGAATTCATCAACACACTCCAAACGCGTATTGTTAATTGACAACTCTATTGGGTTTACTTTTCTTTGTGGCGAATAAAAAAGCATATATTTAGATTTCTCTATGTTAAGATCTAGCCGATTTGCAGACAACCACTCATTTATTTTTCTAAGTTCTGCATTTATAATAATAGAGAATGTTCCAGCTGTAGATATGTTAAGTGAACAGAAAAGCGTGGTATCATCCGCATATATTATATATTTAAAGAATTTACTACACTGTTCTATGTCATTAATATAAATTATGAATAATAATGGTCCTAGAATGGAACCTTGTGGTACACCTGTCGTTATGTTCGTCATGTTTGACGTGACGTCATCCAGACAAACACATTACGATCTATTTGTTAAATAATTCTCCAGCAAACTCAGGGCAATTCCGCGGATTCCGTAATGATTTATTTTTTTGATTAATATGTCGTGATCAATAGTGTCGAAGGCCTTGGTTTTGATCCATTGATATAAGGACACGATCTACAACCTCTAATACAGCTAGGTCAGTTGAATGTTTGGAGCGAAATCCGTATTGACTATATTTCTAAACAGTTTATTTATGTCACAGTAACTGTAGAGTTGGTTAGCAAAAACCTTAGACATGGCCGGCAAAATGGATATTGGACGATAGTTGCTAATATCATTTTCATTACCCTTCTTATAAACTGGTACAACTTTGGCAATTTTCAGTTTAGACGGAAAGATGCCTGTTGCTAGTGATTGATTCACAATAAAGGTCAGGGCTACAGAGATTTCATCTTTAATCAATTTTACCAGGTTAACAGAAAGAGAATCGACGCCTTTACTGTGCTTAGGCTTAAGATTATTTATAACATCGATCACAGTGTTCGTGGAAACGAATGTAAAGTTAAACTCGGTATTAGGCTTGCCTTTAAGATAGTCTTCAAATCGACGAGAAGTTGTTATTAAATTTGTCTTTGCAAGCTCTTGACCAGCCGTAGCAACAAATGAATTAAATTTCTCACAAATTGTTAAGCGATCAGTGATTTCACAACCATCAAATTGTATAGACTTAGGGAAGGTCCTTTTATTGTTTGAAAGTTTGAGTAAATCTTTCAGGGTACCCCAGGTCCTCTTTACATCATTTTTGCAGCTAAGGAATCGACCATTATAATAATCACGCTTTGCTAAATAAATATTTCGTTGAGGATGCGATTATACGATTTTAGATTAGTTCTATAAGTCTCATATAATGGAGAATCTGGCGGCGTTCCTCTTAGTATTTTATACTGTTTATCTCGGAACTTGATCGATTTCAGAATAGCCTTAGTTATTCAAGGATTTGATTTGTGCTTGAATTTTCTGAACTTAACTAGTTTAGAAGGAATATGTTTTTCTCTGGCACGAAGGACGGACTTTTCTAGTATTTCGTAATTCACATTTGGGTCAGATGAAATGTCATTATTTAGCATGTTTTCGACCTGGAGATTGGCAACGGACATTTTATCCCCTTAAAATAGCTGAATTAATAAATATACGCTCGCATTTTTTAGGTAGCACGTATCCATATTAGTTATAGCAAGCGCAAGCGAGCTCTTAAAGTAACATGCATGCATATTCAAAGTCCATTTCAAGCATAGGCTTAGGACTTTCATTTCGCGTAACAGCCCCCATGAGACGTTTTCGAGTCCGAAGTAAAATGCAGCTGTACATAAATATATATTAAAGCAAAGAGAGGTCTTAGCCCATTATACCATGTCTTTAATAATTAAATCAGCTGCCCCACAAAATTAACGAATAAATTATTTAATGTCAACACTGGATGTATGCTTAAAATTAAAGTTAATTTATCAGCGACGCGCTAAATGTCCGTTGCCAATCTCCAAACAGAGCGCTCTTGGTGACCGCCCATCGGCTGCTATCATACTGAGTAGTTGTAACGTCATGTTTATAACATTTTGACGTCACAACTGGAAGTTCCTAAGCAACCGAATGATATGCCACAAGCGCGTGCATGGTATATACGTCACCCTGTCAAAGATACGCATAATGGCAAGCCGAAGTGAGATTTATTTTGAATATTAATCTAGATGTATCCTTTCGGAATACCTGAATTAATCAATATACGCTGCGTACAATGCGTATGCTGGGGTCAATGCATAGGAAGTTAAGATCGTGTGTACATACCAGCTACGGGTTGTCCGTTTCTACTCAATATCTTTCTCAACGAGCTTAGGGACGTAGGGATGTGTTTAAATGAGGCCTCGGGAGTGTACATATCATAACAGTTTCCAAATGCCACTATAGGCTACTGTGTTATGCAGACGACGCTACGCGCATGGCGCCGACACTGTAGGTAGGCTACAATTAACACCAGCTGGATGTGCTAGATCAATACAGTAAGAAATGAGGTCTAGAAGTAAACATGGACAAGACCGATACGTGGTTGTTTTTAGAAACGGAGGCGTTTTGAGGAACAATTAAAGATAGTTTCTAAATGAGAAAAAGTTAAAGCAATATATCTATTCCCTAATGTTTTGTATTACCAACCTCTTCCCCATGTCAAATAAGTATATTCTGTCTTAAACTAAAACCTGAAAGCCTGTGGGCCATCCGGAGAGAAGCAATTTGGTCACCAGAGCAGAAGTTGGTGGCCGGCTTTATATCCCCAAAGATATTAGTACACCAAGATATGTCATACGGCGGTTTTCTTCGTACTCATTCTCCGGTGGCGCCGCCAAGCGGTGAGCGCATAATGTTGCACAGCGCCGCTGTCAAGGCGCATTATGATCAGGCCTTAGTCAATTTTGTGCTGCCGTGAATTGCGCGAATTCAAAAAAGAAATGTCCCAGAATGTCATTCTTCGTATTCCCCAAGGAAAAAGAAAGATAACACCTGCTTCTTGCGTTAATTTGATCAGGCATGGATATCGGGCATCGATTATCACCACCACAATTGCTGACAGTTCTCTATTATCGTCCACGACAAAGCGGGCGAGTGATGCGAGTAAAGGCAGTTAAAAATCAGGCACAGTCAATCAGAGTAGACGGGGGGGAGGGGGGGTAGGGGTCGCCCACACTGTATTTAAAACAGTCGGATCGTTGCCAAGCATATTACTCAACAATTATCAGATGACAACAAGCTCCACGTTACTGCTAAGGCCTAACGAAAGTGTAATCAGGTGTCCTGATCGATGTCCTGGAGTTTGAATCAAAATAAGGTTAGGCTAACTGATCAGGCCCCGGGACTCAGCTAGGCCCCATAATATGATCACATATCTATAAACTTCGGGTTTTCTGTTGTTCGTTATACACTTACAGACTTGGGTGTGTTTCCAGTGGCATTGAACGCTAGACGAATCTATATTATATGACAAATTGTGTCAATAAAGCAAAGACAGCAGGAGACCGCCCAGGGAAGGTTCCAGTAAAAAAAAAATATATGGAGAGGCCCACTGGACAATTGCGACCTGGCGGGCGGTAGGGGGGGGGGACGGGGGAGGGGGGAGGGGGACTGCGATCATGGGTCCGCCAAATGGACGAAGGATATGTTGCATTGAAAAAATGGCATTAATTCGTCCTCCAAAGGGGGGTGGCGGTCCGGACCCCCGGGACTCCACACCCTCTGGATCCCCTGCCACGTATGCTAAATAATTATGAAGTTGTGGTCTTTTTATAATCGCTAACAAGTTAAGGGTTAACGGTTAAGGGTTTCATGCAACAAAATTATCAGCAAGTTAGGGAAACCGAACAGTTGACGGCCAGTAAATGACGTTCTCGGAATATATAGTAGTAGTAGGGAGAGTGAGTCCAGAGACATCAAGCTCACACACCCCCCTCCCCCCCCCCCCCCCCGTGGTAAATTTTGAAATATCGATTTGAAATTGCCGGTCACGAGTTAATGAGGTCATTAATTTTTGTCAAAAGTCTTTGTTTCCGTGCTATAGCACGGGGTATAATTAGCATAAATTACGATGTAAATAGCTAATTAAGCTGTCAACAAGGTTATTCATAATTGCTTGAAGTCTTTGTTTCCGCGTTATAGTACGGGGTATAAATAGTATAAATTAGTATGTAAATAGGTATATTCAACAAGGTTATTAATCATTGTTTGTCTATGTTCTCGTGCTATAGTACGAGTGAATGAAGAAGACATGGGTGGCGGAGGAGGCAATGAAGGTGTTAACTATGTCATTAATCATTGTTTGAAGTCTTCAATCTGCGATCAAGTACTATTATGAATAGGTAATAGATGAACAAGTCATTTTGCTTTGATGAAAAAGTAAATCATTTAATCGCTATACATATCGCCATGTAAACTGTATATTCTCGCGTTACAGTACGATTAATCGTCAATGACACGTGTATATAATCAATGTTTGCGTTAAACAGGCCATGTGAGATCCTATATGCTGTGTAATATGTTTGTTTGTTTGTAAAAACCATAGGATATGTTTCGAGTAAACCATATTAACGCAAATACAATCATCCATTTTGAAAAGTTTTTATTCCTATATCACTACATGAATACCATTACCCGCTACAACATCTATCGTGGTCAAAAACTTAGTATCACAAAAATATACACCTTCATATCATATTATTATACATGACAATTTAGACAATGGGTAAAGAGGTCTTGCACGCGGTTTGCATAAAACGCGGGGACTGCCGGCGAGTGATACGCGGAAAGTGAACAGATTGGAAATTATGAATATAGTTGTCATTGCACATGGTGTTTGGAGACCAATACTCTCGATATATTCGTGACATGGAGTAATTTCGACATTTGAAATATAAGTAAAATAGACAGTATTCTCCGCATACATCTGTGCCAAGTGACTGCCACACCGCTCTCATGGGTTGTTGAATAAAATATTCCAAGTGTTTAAGGTTCACATAGGCACGAATTGGTTTTCCTAGTGAGTCAAACATCTCAATTTTCCCCGATGACACTAAATTTAAATGTCACACGTACGTATACTAATCACAAATTATATATATATATATATTCATCTACACCAGTGTAACTTTTACCATAATTCAGGATTAGTCATCTATAAATACATCAAATGTAACTTAGTGGATACATAAACATTTAGGATAGATGTATCTTATCCAAACCTTTCGGGTAACATTCAACACAGTCAAAGTACCCCTCCTGATTTTGGTGAGATGACATACAATCAACCAACTCGGTGAGTTCCGGAACACACTTATCATGGATCGTGTTGAGATGGAACTTAAGTAAATTCCACTGCTTTAAATCGAGAGTAATTCCTTTTCGGGTCGGCACGGGCGTATCTTGTGTATCCGGCAACCAGTATTTTCGAATATCTAGAAACTGGCCACGGGGCAGGACCTCGGCCATCACCAAACCTCCGAGATGATATTTCCGTGGATTGGTGGTCTGTTGCAATTCTCGATCTATGGTGTTTGTCAATGTCTGCAACATCTTCCAGCGGGTTGTGATGAGATTGACACCCACTTTTGTAGGGTAATCACGGCCGTTGTCTTGACATACCCACTTTCTAATATCAAAGCGTAAAACGTCTTTGAAATACTGAACAGTTAAATAGACATTCTCTCCGATGCACTCTTGACAGCGTATATCGTGAGTTTGCTCGGAAGTACACTGCGTATTCTCCCATTTTCTTTTCTTGGCCAGCGGGATGAGTGGTAGCCGATTGGAGGGAGCGAAGCCCGCTGTTGTCTTGTGGGAAGTCATGTCGTTGTGGTGAAAAGATGGAGACCGCCCGTACATTATATTGGCAACGCCCCCCCCCCCTCCGCCTCCTCGTCATCCACCCACTTGGGACGTGTCTGAACATGCTTTGGCGAGGTGTAAAAATAGCATCACGACTGACGTCATACATCGGCGTGGCTTTGTCATCTGTTTAAAGATAGACAGAGGGGCGTGGCCAACGGGCTTTGTACGCACGGGTAATCGCTGTAAATGAGCGATCAATCTTTTTTTTTAATCCCAACATCTCAAGCCCACGTTATAATAAGACTGAGTCGCTTCACTACGTTTTCTAATAATTGGTTCATCCACTACTGTGTGTGAATTGTGTGATTGATGTTAAAGGTCACAAAAAAGAGCCGTGGATGTTTTAAAACTCATCAAAATGCTACCTTTGTGAAAGAGCGGTGACTTTAATGACTTGTCTGCGAGCGACAGATGTTTCGTGGTCTTTGTCTTGATGCGTAGACTTGCAGCGACAATTATTTATTTTCGGTCGGTTATTTTTTTAAATGCGCGTTTGAATTCACCGGTGGGAGGGCAGTTAGTCGAGCCCGCGGGCGCGCGAGCGCGCTACACGGTAGGGGGCGGGGCTTCGACCGAGACAAATATCGATTTTTTTTTTCCAAGCCCCTCAACACAGCACCCGCTGGCCGTCACGACCTAGTGATTTTCAAAAGTTCGGGCGAGCCAGCGAGCCAGAGTCAGCGGAGCGTAATGTGGTTTTTGGCGGGGTATTGGCCGACGGTCTGTGTACGCACAAGTTTGGGAGTGTCGCTGTGATATGAACTTTGTGAAATATCGGAAGGAATAATCACCTTAATTTTAGTTTCGGTTGTAACATTATTCAACTGTCGCCGATGTAATAAGAATGCATCTATAAACGTTCGAACAAACAAGTCGTGGAGACAAGCGCCCGGTTGGCGTCCTTTTGTCGCGAGGGAGAAGAGTTATGACAGTTGTTTGATGAGTCAGTCTATTATTTCGATAGTAATAAGCGGGCTTTATGCTCTTCACCTCAGGTATTATTTATCTGCAAGCCATTAGTACGTCGGCCGGAAAGGTCAATGGGTTAACCTCTTTAACAACCACCCGTGGGTATTTCATTATACCTTCCCCTCCTAGATAACTAGGCGTGGCAGCTGGTTACTATGTGGTGGCAGTAAAATTCACTGTTGTATATGATACGAGGCGTCATTGTGTACTGATGGAAACATAAGAAGCTTGTGTTATAGGTCCACCCTTCCCCCTGCCCCCCTTTCTCTCCCCCATCTATTCACTGACGATTCTGAACACGTGACTCCCATGCTACACCTGCCCTCTTCGTCAACGATGCAGTTTTAAAATCATAATGGAGTGAATGGTGACGTCATTGACATTTAGTCATCTGTTTGTTCAGGACCTATATAAAACGGGAGAGATGAGTTAATTGGTTGTTTCTTTATGTTGGCAACCCCTTGACCTCTGTAGCCGACGTTCTGTTTGCTTGCATATGCATCCAAAAGAAGGTAGGGAGGGTGAAGGATATAACATCAATCGCCTATGTCATTGCTATACACGTTCTTGGGGAGTGTCTGTGGGTTTTTTATTGCATTGGAGTTACCAATGTTACGAGCACCCCACATCCGACGGCACGTTTAAACGAGTTTGGGGAAAGAGCGACTGGCTCCCTTCACCTCCATACACCATACACTCACAATATTCCTATTAGGTTATTTTGCTGTTACTCCGTCAAGTGAAAACTATTATGGTGCATGACCGCTTTTCTAGTTCATTAAAAGAAGCAGTTGCATTTGCTTGTGACATCTGCAACCAACGTCGCATTCATATAACTCATACACCGTTAAAGGAATTATTCTGTAAGTTTGAACATTGTTACTCGTTAAGTCAGTGTAAAGTAACATATATGTTAAAAATGTATTGTATTGAACTTTATTTGTTTTTATTGCATTTTTAAAAGCAGCTAAAGTAACAACACATACTAACATAAATTTTACCAACAATAACCGTATCCATCCATGTCAAGGAACGTAGTCAACAATTAACTTTAGCGTAATTTAAATAACTCACAAATTTCATATGTCACCACGTCACAACTCATTCGTAGGTTTCAACAAGACTTTAAACCATTTGCAAAAGTGATTATAAAAGTGAATGCATCAACTTTAAAAATGATATTTTACGTATTGTATGTATGAAGTATTCGTTTTCCGTCACGTGTTTATATATTTTTTAAACTATCAAGTGTTACAGTAACACAATAAGTTATGCATGTATCATATATTTGTGAAACATCCATTTACCTTATTGCAATACGTCTAGGTTTACACATACACTTACAACTATGCAACTAGTCTTGTAGAATGTCATGTTTCATAAAGTTAACAAGTTATTGAATCAACAGATTGACGCGTGTTACGCGTGCGTGTATCGCGAATGTGAACTGAATTAAAAGTCGTCATCACGTTAACGAATTAGGAAGTGAGTATAAACACTGCCATGTAATTTTTAGTGAGTAGCATTTGCGGTAAAAGAACTTCGCTATTGAAATAGCGTTAGCAACAGGCAAGTACTAATTCCACACAATCATGACAAGTTCTTAAATTTTATTTAGTGAACATTGCAATTCTAAAAACAACGATATTTGTGGTGACAACATATCTGCAATGAAGTAAGAGAGAAGTAATTAGACATAAAAAATAGCGAAGCCAACGTGATGTATGTGCGAATTTAATGAATTGAATTCACCGGTATAATCAATTACATTCTAAACTACGGTGCGTAGAGAAGTATTGAATAGACTCATGACTGCCAAGAGTTTATCAAATGAATAACATTTGGAACATAACACAAGATATGGATAATATAAACCTAATACTTTTGATTACAATAAAACTCACGCGAGTATTCTGAGAGAACATGTTGTAAACGGAATAAATCATCAGTTTGTAACCATACAAAGAGATGAATGAAACATATCATTTACTTTATCTCGTAACATACATTCTAAACTTAGAAAGAGGATCGTATTAAGTAGTTGTCATAGCAAACACTACCATAAACATAACGAATGAGTTATCTGTCTTTTTTGGTATATCTTGGTGCAATGTATAACGTATCTAACTCGTGTTTTCTCTCTGCGTAGAAGGTATGTCAAAACTGGGAGTATTTATCCTCTTTTTTTTATACATCAAGAAGTTAAACAGATAGAATAGATTCTCATGAGTTGTGATGTCAAGGACAATGAATCAGTATTCAGTTTGGTTTTATTACACATATCCCAAAACAGTTTTCTTACTCTTACTCAACCAGATTATGTAGGAATGTATGGTAATGTAATTTTTAGAACCCTTAACTTCCTACATGAATTGATACTTCTAGTATCTAATTAATCTTACCTTAAGCTATCCTGAAAGAAATTTCAGGGTCCACTCGTCTCCTGCGAGAATGTAACAATATGTTTAGTTGATTTATAACATTTAGGTTTTATCTACATGAAACGAATGCTTATTTTTTATTTTTAAACTATTAACATTTGTACTGAGTTTAACTCATTTTACTTACCACTCTCTTTCCTCTGGCGCACAGTAAACCGTTATACACTTACACCTATGACTAGTTACAAATGGAAGTATTAATAAAGTTAACAAGTGATTGAATCAACAGATTGACGCGTGTTACGCATGTGTATATCGCGAACATGAAACGTTTGATCCGCAAGTGCCATCACGTATGATATGTTAACTGGTTGGGTGGACACATGTGAAACCAAAAGGTAGAATTCTGTAAGTTGCATGCCGTCATCGAGTTTGGTACATTCGTGTAATTTGAAAGACAACGAAGAAGAAAGATGTCACTTTTTGTATTCAACATAACATCAAGTTTATACTTAATGTAACATGTGTGAAATAAATATCATGTCACATCTATGTACTCAATAGTCAACCGCAAAAGTAAAAAGCTGTAAGTATTGTGTGTGTATTCACTGTAACATATGTCTGTGGATAGTAATCATTTGCATACGATTTTACTTATTGTAGATGACACAACGATGAATAACGTGTTCATGCTAGATATATAAAAACATACACCTCCGTTGAACGAACGGTGTACGAGAAAATTAAATGACTTGTAAATAATATAGATGTGATCCGTACTACACATGTGTCACAATTGACATGATCGTTTGATAGAACAAATATCGGTCTTGTCTTTTTCAAGTGAAGTAAATCGGGTTTGCAGACTGTTAAGAAAGTAACCGAGTGCGTAATACAATATATATATTTAATGAAGTAATATGTTTGGGAAAAGAGTCGTTATATAGTTTCGCTGTATGTTAACATACTTGAACACAAGAAAACGGTAACAAAAGTTAATGAATGATTGAATGCGAATATTTTCTTTGTTATTTATTGGATGAAATAGTTAACATTAATGCTACTGACTAACAACAACAACCACGGGAACCACCATAACCATAATCTCGCCAACTGTTTGAGTCAAAGGACAAAGTGTGCATGTGAAAACTTGTTTTATAAATGTAATGGTAATACCAAAGATCTCTATACATCTCCAATGCGACATGAGTCACGATTAATGTTTTGAAGCAGTGTTTTTATATTAAATCGAGTTCACGTAAGCACAGTCAGCAGTTTTGATTATATGGTTATCAATGTGTTTACATTTGTATATGTATATCGCATCAGTCAGTCGGTAAACAACGTGGACTGTAAAAAATCACACCAGAAAAGGGTGGATGACAAACTTTCAGGAAAACGATATGTTTGTAAGTTAACTTCTGAAGCGTGGTGAGCTGTATCGGACAATGCGGCAGCCCTCGACAGAGCACTGAATGTGATAAACCTGCGAAGAACTTACACCCTCACAAGATTTCTGTTGGTTGACTGCTGCATTCGAGCAGAGTATGCGTAAATAAATATAGGTGTTACGATATTACTGCGTTACGTTAAGGGGGGGGGAGTGAAGAAATACGATGGATTTCAGATTAAATACCGTTTATTAACATCAAGAATATATAGTTTAAACATATATATATATATATATATATACACACACACACATTAAATGATTATATATATGGATCCAGCGGAGTATCCAATTGAATAAGTTGCATTAAAATATCGTCTTCAGAGCACAGTGGAGGATATGGGGACGGCGATCTAGGCGCCGCAGTTCCGGGTGCACCTGGGCGATTTCTTATAAAGATCCGTTGTGGTTCGTCCTCTTCATCCGACGAAATAGTGATTACTTCTTGTCGGCGCAGGACTCGCCCGATCGGTATCTCCAGTTGTGTGTTTTCGCCTCGCCGCAATAAAGTTGGAGATGGCGTCGGCGAGGGCATCCTACTTTCAATAGGGAGGCGGCGACCTCCCTCGTAGGCAAGACGGATGGCTGCCGGGAACTGGTCTGGAGCTGGCGTCGGCGAGGGTATGCTACTTTCGATGGGGAGGCGGCGACCTCCCTCGTAGGCCAGACGGATGGCTGCCGGGAACTGGTCTGGAGCTGGCGTCGGCGTGGGTATGCTACTTTCGATGGGGAGGCGGCGACCTCCCTCGTAGGCCAGACGGATGGCTGCCGTGAACTGCTCTGGCCGCAGGATGAGGAAGGGCGGCTGGATTTGTGCAATTTGCTGTGGTTGTCCAGTTGACAAACCGATTCCGGGGAATTGTTCGAGTGGACACGGCTGGTGATATTGACCGTCTTGGTCATCCATGCCTGTGTATGCACCGTTACTGTAGCTAAACATACCGGACCCGGTGAACCAATTGTTGATTGGTGGCACTTCTTGACAGCGAACACGAACTATTTACGTTGTGCTATTTAACCAATATGACGTGAAGTGCCGCACAGAGCTAAAAATCGCACTGACCACAGGTACGATAGTAGTGGTTCTGTTCCCACCACTGTTTTTTTACCCTGGGTCAACGCTCTTTCTCGCTCTAGAACTGAACACTTACAATGCCAGAGCGCCCATTGAGAGGCACTACTATATGGTTTTTTCGAGCACCGAAATAGATGACCAGACTGTCTGGCCGGCGTGTTTCTGACAATAGCGTTACACCATCGACAATAAAAATACGGCTCACCTGGATCAATGACGTTTGTTTTCAAACCGTGGCACTTGATACAGAACCAGCTGGATGGCAGCTCTTCCGGTGGTGGGGGTAGATATTGTCGAACAGCGGCGGTACTGTCTGTCATATCTTCTTATTTACGTTCTTCGTGCGTTTCGTGTAACTACCGGTATCATCAGACAAATTGTCAAGTTGTCCTGACTCCAAAATCCGGGGGCCCTTATGTACACCCACAACCACCTACGCCCCCCTGGAAGAGCACACCCAGTAATGGCTTTGTCTCACCTCCCCCGGTCTTGTGCAGGGCGTTCTGCCGGGAGAGGGTGAGAGGGGACGAAAGACGGGCAGTTTTTTATGTTGAAGAGGTTAACCAATCCACCTCCCTGTCCGACTTAATAATAACAATGTTGAACGACCGTTTTTGACTTTACCAACCTTCTGCATTGTTCAGGGCAATCTAGCGGGAGAGGTTGTTTATGTTAAAGAGGTTAACCAATGCACTTTCTGGTCAATAAAATCTTATGCCAAATGTTCATTTGCAATGCAGACAACTGTATTACTCTATTTCATAGTTCACCGCACGTTGATCCATAACTTAAAGATAATTGCAGCCATCTGGTCATCATCTCTACAGCTGCTCGAGCTTGTATTGCACTGTATTGCATGAATCCGCGAACAAGTTATTATAAAACGCAGTGAAGCGACTCAGTCGCATTATAACACGAGCTTGAGGGTTGTCGGGGTTAATAGAGTAATTGGTCGCAGGCTCATTTACAGTGATTATCTCCACCTACGGGGCAGATGACAGAAGGGGGGGGGGGTAAAGATATAGTGAGTATGTGGGAAGGGGAGGGGGTGAGAGGGCAGGTGGTTCACGATGGACGTGATAGGGGGCGTGGAGTAGGCGTGAGATGCGGTGACCTTGGCGTCACCGAAGCCTAACGGGGGGCCGCCTACATCCAAACTCAAATTTACGGTTGCCGCCCGTCCACGACCGTCCGCTGACACTTTTCAGGCGTTTCGATAGAGGGTGTTAGCCGCCGGGGAATGAATTTACAGTTTAACCGAGAAATCACCCAGGTTCAACAGACACACTAAATAAATATCACTAAACATGATTTCAGAATTTGTGTAGATCCATACGGTGCGATCCGCCCAACGATACTTTTCGCACTCATCAGATTATAATTTACAATACCTTTTATAGGTTGAATCACTATAGTTTGTTAAGTATACTTTACATCACCTGTTTAGCAAGGTTCTACATATAGATTACTACAACACCATCAATAGTGAGTTATTGGATTGTTCATTTGATGTTTAACTTCACAGAAATCAACAAACATTATACATAAATGTTAATATTTTACTACAACTAGATCTATCATCATTACATAAAACAGACCTAGTACGTAAATGTGAGCGATAACTGAAAACACATCACATTGTATGTTTGTCTTTAAACTAAACAGTCACGTAGCTGTTGACGCATACAATCATTCATTAACTTTTGTTACCGTTTTCTTGTGTTCAAGTATGTTAACATACAGCGAAACTATATAACGACTCTTTTCCCAAACATATTACTTCATTAAATATATATATTGTATTACGCACTCGGTTACTTTCTTAACAGTCTGCAAACCCGATTTACTTCACTTGAAAAAGACAAGACCGATATTTGTTCTATCAAACGATCATGTCAATTGTGACACATGTGTAGTACGGATCACATCTATATTATTTACAAGTCATTTAATTTTCTCGTATACCGTTCGTTCAACGGAGGTGTATGTTTTTATATATCTAGCATGAACACGTTATTCATCGTTGTGTCATCTACAATAAGTAAAATCGTATGCAAATGATTACTATCCACAGACATATGTTACAGTGAATACACACACAATACTTACAGCTTTTTACTTTTGCGGTTGACTATTGAGTACATAGATGTGACATGATATTTATTTCACACATGTTACATTAAGTATAAACTTGATGTTATGTTGAATACAAAAAGTGACATATTTCTTCTTCGTTGTCTTTCAAATTACACGAATGTAACAAACTCGATGACGGCATGCAACTTACAGAATTCTACCTTTTGGTTTCACATGTGTCCACCCAACCAGTTAACATATCATACGTGATGGCACTTGCGGATCAAACGTTTCATGTTCGCGATATACACATGCGTAACACGCGTCAATCTGTTGATTCAATAACTTGTTAACTTTATTAATACTTCCATTTGTAACTAGTCATAGGTGTAAGTGTATAACGGTTTACTGTGCGCCAGAGGAAAGAGAGTGGTAAGTAAAATGAGTTAAACTCAGTACAAATGTTAATAGTTTAAAAATAAAAATAGGCATTCGTTTCATGTAGATAAAACCTAAATGTTATAAATCAACTAAACATATTGTTACATTCTCGCAGGAGACGAGTGGACCCTGAAATTTCTTTCAGGATAGCTTAAGGTAAGATTAATTAGATACTAGAAGTATCAATTCATGTAGGAAGTTAAGGGTTCTACAAATTACATTACCATACATTCCTACATAATCTGGTTGAGTAAGAAAACTGTTTTGGGATATGTGTAATAAAACCAAACTGAATACCGATTCATTGTCCTTGACATCACAACTCATGAGAATTCTATTCTATCTGTTTAACTTCTTGATGTATAAAAAAAAAAAGAGGATACATACTCCCAGTTTTGACATACCTTCTACGCAGAGAGAAAACACGAGTTAGATACGTTATACATTGCACCAAGATATACCCAAAAAGACAGATAACTCATTCGTTATGTTTATGTTAGTGTTTGCTATGACAACTACTTAATACGATCCTCTTTCTAAGTTTAGAATGTATGTTACGAGATAAAGTAAATGATATGTTTCATTCATCTCTTTGTATGGTTACAAACTGATGATTTATTCCGTTTACAACATGTTCTCTCAGAATACTCGCGTGAGTTTTATTGTAATCAAAAGTATTAGGTTTATATTATCCATAAATTGTGTTATGTTCCAAATGTTATTCATTTGATAAACTCTTGGCAGTCATGAGTCTATTCAATACTTCTCTACGCACCGTAGTTTAGAATGTATCTGATTATACCGGTGAATTCAATTCATTAAATTCGCACATACATCACGTTGGCTTCGCTATTTTTTATGTCTAATTACTTCTCTCTTACTTCATTGCAGATATGTTGTCACCACAAATATCGTTGTTTTTAGAATTGCAATGTTCACTAAATAAAATTTAAGAACTTGTAATGATTGTGTGGAATTAGTACTTGCCTGTTGCTAACGCTATTTCAATAGCGAAGTTCTTTTACCGCAAATGCTACTCACTAAAAATTACATGGCAGTGTTTATACTCACTTCCTAATTCGTTAACGTGATGACGACTTTTAATTCAGTTCACATTCGCGATACACGCACGCGTAACACGCGTCAATCTGTTGATTCAATAACTTGTTAACTTTATGAAACATGACATTCTACAAGACTAGTTGCATAGTTGTAAGTGTATGTGTAAACCTAGACGTATTGCAATAAGGTAAATGGATGTTTCACAAATATATGATACATGCATAACTTATTGTGTTACTGTAACACTTGATAGTTTAAAAAATATATAAACACGTGACGGAAAACGAATACTTCATACATACAATACGTAAAATATCATTTTTAAAGTTGATGCATTCACTTTTATAATCACTTTTGCAAATGGTTTAAAGTCTTGTTGAAACCTACGAATGAGTTGTGACGTGGTGACATATGAAATTTGTGAGTTATTTAAATTACGCTAAAGTTAATTGTTGACTACGTTCCTTGACATGGATGGATACGGTTATTGTTGGTAAAATTTATGTTAGTATGTGTTTTTACTTTAGCTGCTTTTAAAAATGCAATAAAAACAAATAAAGTTCAATACAATACATTTTTAACATATATGTTACTTTACACTGACTTAACGAGTAACAATGTTCAAACTTACAGAATAATTCCTTTAACGGTGTATGAGTTATATGAATGCGACGTTGGTTGCAGATGTCACAAGCAAATGCAATTGCTTCTTTTAATGAACTAGAAAAGCGGTCATGCACCGTAATAGTTTTCACTTGACGGAGTAACAGCAAAATAACCTAATAGGAATATTGTGAGTGTATGGTGTATGGAGGTGAAGGGAGCCAGTCGCTCTTTCCCCAAACTCGTTTAAACGTGCCGTTGGATGTGGGGTGCTCGTAACATTGGTAACTCCAATGCGATAAAAAACCCACAGACACTCCCCAAGAACGTGTATAGCAATGACATAGGCGATTGATGTTATATCCTTCACCCTCCCTACCTTCTTTTGGATGCATATGCAAGCAAACAGAACGTCGGCTACAGAGGTCAAGGGGTTGCCAACATAAAGAAACAACCAATTAACTCATCTCTCCCGTTTTATATAGGTCCTGAACAAACAGATGACTAAATGTCAATGACGTCACCATTCACTCCATTATGATTTTAAAACTGCATCGTTGACGAAGAGGGCAGGTGTACCATGGGAGTCACGTGTTCAGAATCGTCAGTGAATAGATGGGGGAGAGAAAGGGGGGCAGGGGGAAGGGTGGACCTATAACACAAGCTTCTTATGTTTCCATCAGTACACAATGACGCCTCGTATCATATACAACAGTGAATTTTACTGCCACCACATAGTAACCAGCTGCCACGCCTAGTTATCTAGGAGGGGAAGGTATAATGAAATACCCACGGGTGGTTGTTAAAGAGGTTAACCCATTGACCTTTCCGGCCGACGTACTAATGGCTTGCAGATAAATAATACCTGAGGTGAAGAGCATAAAGCCCGCTTATTACTATCGAAATAATAGACTGACTCATCAAACAACTGTCATAACTCTTCTCCCTCGCGACAAAAGGACGCCAACCGGGCGCTTGTCTCCACGACTTGTTTGTTCGAACGTTTATAGATGCATCCTTATTACATCGGCGACAGTTGAATAATGTTACAACCGAAACTAAAATTAAGGTGATTATTCCTTCCGATATTTCACAAAGTTCATATCACAGCGACACTCCCAAACTTGTGCGTACACAGACCGTCGGCCAATACCCCGCCAAACACCACATTACGCTCCGCTGACTCTGGCTCGCTGGCTCGCCCGAACTTTTGAAAATCACTAGGTCGTGACGGCCAGCGGGTGCTGTGTTGAGGGGCTTGGAAAAAAAAAATCGATATTTGTCTCGGTCGAAGCCCCGCCCCCTACCGTGTAGCGCGCTCGCGCGCCCGCGGGCTCGACTAACTGCCCTCCCACCGGTGAATTCAAACGCGCATTTAAAAAAATAACCGACCGAAAATAAACAATTGTCGCTGCAAGTCTACGCATCAAGACAAAGACCACGAAACATCTGTCGCTCGCAGACAAGTCATTAAAGTCACCGCTCTTTCACAAAGGTAGCATTTTGATGAGTTTTAAAACATCCACGGCTCTTTTTTGTGACCTTTAACATCAATCACACAATTCACACACAGTAGTGGATGAACCAATTATTAGAAAACGTAGTGAAGCGACTCAGTCTTATTATAACGTGGGCTTGAGATGTTGGGATTAAAAAAAAAGATTGATCGCTCATTTACGGCGATTACCCGTGCGTACAAAGCCCGTTGGCCACGCCCCTCTGTCTATCTTTAAACAGATGACAAAGCCACGCCGATGTATGACGTCAGTCGTGATGCTATTTTTACACCTCGCCAAAGCATGTTCAGACACGTCCCAAGTGGGTGGATGACGAGGAGGCGGAGGGGGGGGGGGGGCGTTGCCAATATAATGTACGGGCGGTCTCCATCTTTTCACCACAACGACATGACTTCCCACAAGACAACAGCGGGCTTCGCTCCCTCCAATCGGCTACCACTCATCCCGCTGGCCAAGAAAAGAAAATGGGAGAATACGCAGTGTACTTCCGAGCAAACTCACGATATACGCTGTCAAGAGTGCATCGGAGAGAATGTCTATTTAACTGTTCAGTATTTCAAAGACGTTTTACGCTTTGATATTAGAAAGTGGGTATGTCAAGACAACGGCCGTGATTACCCTACAAAAGTGGGTGTCAATCTCATCACAACCCGCTGGAAGATGTTGCAGACATTGACAAACACCATAGATCGAGAATTGCAACAGACCACCAATCCACGGAAATATCATGTCGGAGGTTTGGTGATGGCCGAGGTCCTGCCCCGTGGCCAGTTTCTAGATATTCGAAAATACTGGTTGCCGGATACACAAGATACGCCCGTGCCGACCCGAAAAGGAATTACTCTCGATTTAAAGCAGTGGAATTTACTTAAGTTCCATCTCAACACGATCCATGATAAGTGTGTTCCGGAACTCACCGAGTTGGTTGATTGTATGTCATCTCACCAAAATCAGGAGGGGTACTTTGACTGTGTTGAATGTTACCCGAAAGGTTTGGATAAGATACATCTATCCTAAATGTTTATGTATCCACTAAGTTACATTTGATGTATTTATAGATGACTAATCCTGAATTATGGTGAAAGTTACACTGGTGTAGATGAATATATATATATATATATAATTTGTGATTAGTATACGTACGTGTGACATTTAAAGTTTAGTGTCATCGGGGAAAATTGATTGAAAAATGGGTATGTCAAGACAACGGCCGTGATTACCCTACAAAAGTGGGTGTCAATCTCATCACAACCCGCTGGAAGATGTTGCAGACATTGACAAACACCATAGATCGAGAATTGCAACAGACCACCAATCCACGGAAATATCATCTCGGAGGTTTGGTGATGGCCGAGGTCCTGCTCCGTGGCCAGTTTCTAGATATTCGAAAATACTGGTTGCCGGATACACAAGATACGCCCGTGCCGACCCGAAAAGGAATTACTCTCGATTTAAAGCAGTGGAATTTACTTAAGTTCCATCTCAACACGATCCATGATAAGTGTGTTCCGGAACTCACCGAGTTGGTTGATTTTATGTCATCTCACCAAAATCAGGAGGGGTACTTTGACTGTGTTGAATGTTACCCGAAAGGTTTGGATAAGATACATCTATCCTAAATGTTTATGTATCCACTAAGTTACATTTGATGTATTTATAGATGAGTAATCCTGAATTATAGTGAAAGTTACACTGGTGTAGATGAATATATATATATATATAATTTGTGATTAGTATACGTACGTGTGACATTTAAAGTTTAGTGTCATCGGGGAAAATTGAGATGTTTGACTCACTAGGAAAACCAATTCGTGCCTATGTGAACCTTAAACACTTGGAATATTTTATTCAACAACCCATGAGAGCGGTGTGGCAGTCACTTGGCACAGATGTATGCGGAGAATACTGTCTATTTTACTTATATTTCAAATGTCGAAATTACTCCATGTCACGAATATATCGAGAGTATTGGTCTCCAAACACCATGTGCAATGACAACTATATTCATAATTTCCAATCTGTTCACTTTCCGCGTATCACTCGCCGGCAGTCCCCGCGTTTTATGCAAACCCCGTGCAAGACCTCTTTACCCATTGTCTAAATTGTCATGTATAATAATATGATATGAAGGTGTATATTTTTGTGATACTAAGTTTTTGACCACGATAGATGTTGTAGCGGGTAATGGTATTCATGTAGTGATATAGGAATAAAAACTTTTCAAAATGGATGATTGTATTTGCGTTAATATGGTTTACTCGAAACATATCCTATGGTTTTTACAAACAAACAAACATATTACACAGCATATAGGATCTCACATGGCCTGTTCAACGCAAACATTGATTATATACACGTGTCATTGACGATTAATCGTACTGTAACGCGAGAATATACAGTTTACATGGCGATATGTATAGCGATTAAATGATTTACTTTTTCATCAAAGCAAAATGACTTGTTCATCTATTACCTATTCATAATAGTACTTGATCGCAGATTGAAGACTTCAAACAATGATTAATGACATAGTTAACACCTTCATTGCCTCCTCCGCCACCCATGTCTTCTTCATTCACTCGTACTATAGCACGAGAACATAGACAAACAATGATTAATAACCTTGTTGAATATACCTATTTACATACTAATTTATACTATTTATACCCCGTACTATAACGCGGAAACAAAGACTTCAAGCAATTATGAATAACCTTGTTGACAGCTTAATTAGCTATTTACATCGTAATTTATGCTAATTATACCCCGTGCTATAGCACGGAAACAAAGACTTTTGACAAAAATTAATGACCTCATTAACTCGTGACCGGCAATTTCAAATCGATATTTCAAAATTTTCGGTCGCGCTATAGCACGACCACGGGGGGGGGAGGGAGGGGGGTGTGTGTGCTTGATGTCTCTGGACTCACTCTCCCTACTACTATATATAACGCCTTGGTGGCACTAACAGCTAGGCCTACTCATTGCCGCATCAACACAATTACATATATTTAATGTAAAGTATACCTGGAAGCATGAAAGGACACCACCATGCTTTATATCTTTACATTTACTCGATTAATAGCGATATATCATCACAGGGCGCCGCTGATGACGCAGTCTGCGTTATCGTCAGCACAGTGACAGCCCAACGTTACGCGCTCGCCGCATAGCGGCGCCACTACTCGCCCCATTACACATTTCACAATGGGCGCGCGCCGTATGACCTATCTTGGTGTACTAATATCTTTGATATCCCTGCGCGCCAGTGCGCCAGTTCGCGGTATTTTGTCTGTGATGTCGACCGCGGCTCGCTATCACGTCCGCGATATAAATAAACCGTGCAGGTGTATGTTGAAATTGTTGTTTTACAGACTCTCAGAGATATGAAACATATATGCATCTTCATTTTGAGATACTTTTAGTCTGGATTCTGAAATGTAAAAACTCTAAGATGGGGCATGTAAGTATATTGCTTTAAAGGTAGTCTCTTACAGCCAGTATTTAGGTTTGATTATGTCATCACGACTAGTTTGGACCACAGCTCAAAAGACACTGGCCGCTCAAGCAGGGAGAAATGTTGCGCGTATAAAAAGATGCCGCCGTGCAGTGTGGAGGTTTTAGAGCTGTGTAAATCGATCGCGTCATTTGATAAAATTATTAAGCCCAGCCTACTTTACGGAGCGGAAGTTTGGGGAGCCAATGACCAATGTACGTATAGACAGGGTGCAGACGAAATTTCTCAAACGTAAAGCTGATTAGGCCTACATATGGCATGCAAGGCTAATGAAAAACCGATTTTTGTTGCCACGAGAAAGGATGGGAAGGTTATGTTGATATTCTGTAACTCGACTACCTCCCTAAGTCGATCGATGAGTCACTCCCGTCGTTGGTCGACTTAGAGAAGTTTTACTGTACCTCCACTGTGGAGAGTTCCCTCCACGAGATAACTTCCAGTTATAACGTAAGTGGGCGCCGCATTATGCGTCACTGGCTCCCGCAAAATCGCTCGATGCTCGACATCGACGGGGGCGAGTTGCCTTGATTTTTTTCTCCTTACCAGTTGGCTGAAACGAAGCGTTACCACTCGGCAAATTATGTAAACTTTCGGTGCAGATCGCCATTAGGATATGTTGGACTACCCGCTACGGGCTGTTGAAAATGTGATTTTTTTTTTTCAATTACAAGATAGGAAGTTTTCCTTCTGCAGAGATAATGCCACAGCCGACTGTCATGCTAAGTTCGAAGATGGGCCATGTAGGTCAAAGGTCAAGGTCACAGCAAGGTAAGGGTCACGAAACATGTTTTTAGCAATAACTCCGTTAATATTGGGTCTAGAGATCCGCGGCTTGTTTCAGAGTATTTTTGAGGCGCAGAGGAAATGTTGTCTCAGATTTCATCTCTCGTTAATAGTTTTCGAGTTATTTGATGGTCAAATATGAACCGAATTAAAATTCGCTTAAACATTGGAAGAAAAAAGTCGAAAAAAATAGCTATAGCGTTCACATTTTTTACATTTCATCACACTGCAGATTATTTCACGTATTTGGTCTGTGGGTACCTTGAATACGGTCTTTCAAATTTAGCAAATCGCCCGTATAGTTTTTCTGCAAAAAATTCCCAAACTTTAACATGGCACCCTATGAGAGAATTTTTGGCGCGAAAAATACCCGCCATTTCTCCGTGATGGGGACAAGTCAGACAAACGGTGCCTTGCGTATTACATGACATTAGTATTTGGACGCATATGACTATATTCACCGAGGTCACGCATCCAAGGTCAAGGTCACAACAAGGTCAAGTTCACGAATCATGTTTTTCTTCGTAGCTCCGTTAATATTGGCTCTAGAGGTCCGTGGTTTGTCTCAAAGTATTCTTCTGAGAGAGGCACAAAAGAAATGTGGTCTCAGATTTCACCTCATATTTATAGCTTTCGAGCTATTGGATGGTTAAATTTGACCCGAATAAAAATGGAGAAACATCGCTGTGTCTACATAAATGCAGATAGACTTCCTGTATGTCGTAGAATAGGTACCAATATTCTTGACATCATGTGTGCCAAATACCATTCAAATCAAACCAGTGCTTTGCACGCAAAAAGAAAAAAATAACTTGGCCGATCCCATTATAAAGCTTCGATACGCCAAATTCGCTTAACCATTGAAAGATAGGACCAAAAAACGGAAAAATCGCTATAACGTTCGCAGTTTCCATTTAATCACGCTGCAAATTATTTCACGTATTGGGCCCATTAGTACCTTGTATATCGTCTTTCATTTGTGCAAATCGCCCAAATAGTTTTTCCGCTAAAAATTCTCAAAGTTTAACATGGGACCCTACGGGAGGATTTTGGCGGGGAAATGGCCTCCAAAATTTCTCCTTGAAGGGGACATGTCAGACAAACGAGACCTTGCGTGAGACATGACCTTAGTATTTAGGCGCAAAGTACTATATTGATCAAGGTCACGCTTCCAAGGTCAAGATCACATCAAGGTCAAGGTTACGAAAGATGTTTTTCCACGTAACTTCGTTAATATTTGGTCTAGAGATTCGCGATTTGTTTCAGAGTATTTTTCAGAGACAGACGCAAAAGTAATGTGGCCTCCGATTTCACCTCACATTATGGTTTTCGAGTTATTGGATGATCAATTTTGACATTGCCAAAAGTGCACAAAAATCGCTGTGACTACATAAATGCAGGTAGAAGACTCATATGTACTGGAATAAGTACTCATATTACTGGCATCACGTCTGCCACCTTGCGTCAAAATCGAAGCAGTAGTTTGGACGCTAGCAAATAATCACACTTTAACATTGCCAAGCCCATTATAAAGCCTCGATACGCCAAATGACTGACGGCGTGCCATGCCAACGTCATGAAATGGGTCTTAATATAGTCGAATTGGTCCCATAACCAAAATTTTCGTCTTCCTTCTCAAGCTCTGCTTGATCGTCTAGGTTTTCTGTCACTTTTTTTGTTGGACAACATTTGCTAGTTTCCAGCTATATGGGAATGTACCGGTTTGTAAAGGTTTGTTAAATAGGTCAGACAAAGACATCATCATTACTTAGGCCTTTTTCTTTCATCATTCTAAGGTGTATATAAAGGTATATATATCAGACAAATATTTGTTTTATGAAGCTGCAACTCTGCAGGATCATAGCATGTACTTCTGACCAATGCAAACTTTTATTGACCAAACTTAATTTTACTCATGGCAGCGTTAATAATAGACACTTTTATTGGATTTTCTTTTTGGAATGAATATGTACTGTATGAATTGTAGTGAACTGAACATGCTGAATATTTAATCTTGGGTTGGACAATATTCCTAGATTGTTAATAATAATAATCAGTTTATTGCCAAAAGAACACACAAATTACATTCATTTAGTACATCTTCACAATACATTTATAGTGGCAAGAGCAGTAGCCAAAGGCTTATTCGCTCGTATATGGTGAACGTGGTTAGAGCTGAAATTGATTTGCCAGCAAGCTAACAAAGAAAGAAAGCGAGAAGAGAACAGTCAAAAGTAAATAAATAAACATAAAAGTATAGGAGCCATTGAATGTTGTTTAACGTCTAGCACAGCTAGCCACAGTAAAAAATAACACATGTAAAGGCAACAGACTATTCAACAGTGACCGTGTTTAATATGATGCGTTTAACTTCTTTCTTAAACATGTATTTTGACGTGCAAAAATTAACCTTTCTTAGCCATTTATTAAATACCCTGGGACCAGTGGTTCTGATTCCCTTCTCAGATAAAGTACTCTTTGGTTTATGTACCCGCAGATGAGTAGATGCCCTTGTATTGTAACTGTGTACTTGCGACGTTGGAGTAAATATATCAGCGATAGTCCTGGGAATTGTACCTTGGTAGTAATTATACATAGTTATAACTATTTTATATTCATTTAGATAAACAATTGGTATCAAATTATACTTTAAGAAGAGTGGTTTTGTGTGTGAAAGCCTTGGTACTCACGATATTATTCTAATGGCTCTTTTCTGCAACGTAATGAGAGGTTTTAAATATTTATGACATGTACCGCCCCAAACTTCGTTGGCATAGTCAAGGTAAGGGTAAATAAAACTGGAGTACAAGGTGCGTAGGGTGTCGCTGTTTAACAGCTTTCTTGCTTTCACCAATATACCTATTCCCCGAGCAACCTTTCCCTTAATATATTGGATATGTTCATTCCATGTTAAATTTGCATCTAGTTGAACTCCTAAGAATTTCAGACTTGATACTTGCATAATTGTCTCTCCTGCAAGACTAACCTCAGGACAATGATGAAGTTTCTTTTTGGCAGACCTAAATACCATATACTTTGTCTTTTTAATGTCTAAAGTTAATTTATGTAACCGCAGCCAGTACCTTACTTTATCCATCTCGTTATTAAGTGTCAGGTTCATTTGATCGATATTTTTACCCGATATGAAAAAGTTGGCATCATCAGCAAATAATATACCAAATAATAAGGAGCTGACATTTGTGAGATCATTAATGAAGATCAAAAAGAGAAGCGGCCCTAATACAGAACCTTGTGGAACCCCGTCTGCAATTTTAGAGGTAGACGAGTTAATGTTATTATATTCGACATATTGTTTGCGTTCGTAAAGATAGCTTCTGAACCAGTTTAAAGATATACCTCTGACTCCAAACTTTTCCAATTTTAAAAGCAGGATGTCATGATTAACAGTATCAAAAGCTTTTGACAAGTCCAGAAATAATCCTATGGTGTAGTCTCCTTCGTCGATAGCAGTAGAAATTTTATCTACAAGGAGCATAAGGGCCAGCGAAGTGGAATGATTTGACCTGAATCCAAATTGGTGTTCATACAGCAAGTTATATTTATTAATAAAGTTGATAAGCCTATTATACATTAACCTTTCAAATATCTTTGAAAACGTTGAGAGGACTGATACTGGACGATAATTGCTAAATAGTTTATCGTCACCGTTTTTAAAAACAGGAATTACCTTTGCGATTTTTACCTCATCTGGAAAAACTCCCTGGCTAAAGGAGAGATTTATTATATGTGTCAGCGGGCTCTTAAGCGTATGCAAGGCCGATTTTATTACTTTAGCCGAGATTGACTCCCAGCCCGGGGAGCTATCTTTTAGGGAACCGATCATTGCACAAATTTCAGTTTCAGTCACGGGATCAAGGAAAAATGTTTTAATATTATTTGTCGTTACGAATGTTAGGGGGATTCATTCTGCGTGGGACCTATATTTACAAAAAAATGGCTGAAACCGTTGGCAATCTGAGAGCTATCTGAAGTTAACTTGTCGTTATAGACAAATTTCGTCTGGTTTCGGATAGATTAATTTTTATTGATGACCTCCTTGATTGTTTGCTATGTTTTCGTTAGATTACCTTGGTTATTTTGTATTAATTGTTGATAGTGTAGTTTCTCGGCCTGTCTAAGCACTAAAAGAAGCTTATTTTTATAGTTTTTATATTGTCGTGTATGCTCATCATTGGATTGAGTTTTGGTTTTATGATATAACTTATTCTTTATGGCAATTGATGTTTTTAGACCAGATGTGAGCCAGGGTTTTCTATTTTTATACCCGGAGCGGGTCTTTAAAGCTGGGAAGGAGGACTCATAAATGTTACACACGACATTATGTAGCATTGTGTACGCCTGTTGCGTATCAGTACACTCTGCTACTCCTGCCCAATCATAATCTGTCATTTTTTCATTAAATAAAGAAATGTTTCGTTGACTGAGCTTGCGCCTCCGTAAAACACTATTCGTGTCAGGTATTTGGATTGTTCTACTTATGTAAAAGATGGGGAAATGGTCAGTAATATCAGTGTACATAATACCTTGTATCGGTTTGTTGCAGATGTTATTAGTAATAATGTTATCAATTAGGGTTGCAGTTGTATTTGTAACCCTAGTCGGCTTGTTTATCACTGGGAATAGGGAATGACTAAATACAGTATTAACAAATTCAGCCTGGGTTTCGTTATTCAGCAGATTTATATTATAATCTCCCGCTAATTAATAGATTTTCTTTTCTCCATCAAGCTTATTTAACAAGTCAGAGAACATGTCATTGAAAACATGTACACTCTTATTAGGAGGGCGGTAGATGGCCCCAATGAGAATATTTGGTTCCTAGGAATTACACCCAGTATCAAGCTCCACAAACAACGCTTCTATGTGTTCATTGAATACATCTAGATCACTTCTCAGTGTACAGTTAATATTATCACGGATGTATAGCGCCACCCACCCCCCCCCCCCCCACCTCGCTTCTCCGCCCTATAATTGCTGATTAGGCGATAACCATCCATACCATACAGGTCGTGATTACTCTCTGTAAACTATGTTTCTGTCAAAGCATATACCGGAAAATTATAGGATAATGTTTCGAGATAACACTTAAAATGTGCAAAATTCTTTTGTGCGCTTCTGATGTTCATGTGCATCACGGAAAATGCCGTGTCATTAATATCACCATCTGCTATTAACTTATTAAATCCGTCTTCTAGATAATAGTCACAATTTGCATATGGTTGCATAATTTCATGATAAAAGTTCATATCCGGATCAATATCATCTAACGGACAGTCGGTCTTGGAATTCAATTCAAAAGGATTAAAAAGCTGTTGTTCCAGTACATCTAATGGTATTGAGCAACTATTCCAACTCCCTTCAGTAATAGCCATCATGAATTCGTTGTCGTTCACAATATCATTAAAAGGAAACATCTCTGACGTACATTTGACACAATACCAGGTCTCATGGGACGTTATGCTGTTTGGGCGACTTTTGGTAACGCCACTTAAACAATTAGCGTGAAACGTTTTCTTACAGATGACACATTTAACTTGATACGCATGCTTCAAGCTCTTTTTCTTGCATACAGGACACTGGCTTATATAACATTATCTGCCATAATGACTCTTCCCCTCGAAAAACTCACAACAATAGCCCCAACGTATATTACAGAAACAAATGCAGAAACAGAAACAACGGACTTCACGAACTAACATAAATCAATTAATTACCCGATTGAGCTGAGCTGGTGGTCTATCAGCTCGCTTACAGCAACAACTGTTTTGTGTTAACCATATGCACACGTGTCACTCAATGCCCCTTCTAATCGTAGAGTAGGTCAAACTTAACTCAATAAGAACTGCGGTCCTATGTGTAGTTTGTAAGTGAACAGATACAACACTATATAAGAGGTCATGACGTGTCAATGCCCAATTTCCGTCATTGCAGTAAACGTTTTAGTTTGCATAAATAAACAAAGAGATGCATCAACTCATTTACTCCAGTACTGGCCTGCATACCCAATAAGTTCACTTGGATCTAAGCTGTTTTCTGTTGCAATTTACAAGACCGAGATTAACTCCGACTCAATAACACCATTGGTGACATCATGCACAGTTAGGGGGTAAAGGAGTTGACGGGCCAAGACAGGGAGACCTGGTAGGTTAGGTCCTTGACATCCACCCTCACGTTTTAAAAGATTACGTGCGCAGGACGTACTGCAGCCGGGGACTTCATGGCCTTGTGGCGTCACGTATCATAGTCAGGCTGAGCATTACCGGAGCAGTTAACAGAGGGGTTCGATACACAACCGAATTGTTAACTAATAGACAGACACAAATTGTTGTAAATTTCATATTGACGTTTAAGTAACGCATAGGCTGCCTCGATATTTAGTAAATCTGCAGCTCTAGAGTGGGTCCCAGCCTGCATGTAAAACTACCTGTATGCCACGTGGCTGTATGTGTGTGGTGGGGGGAGGGGGGAGGGGGATGCTGCGGTCTAGTCTTGTGACTGTAGAACGGGTATTTTTTCGACTTCATACGCCTTGAGCACCCAATTGCGTCATGTGAGGCAGTCACGTGATGAGTGTTGGACGACCCAGAACCAGTTCTTTATTTTATCAGGTCTCTCGGTAGCGGGCGTTACAGAGTGGAGTAAGTCGTTCCTTTATGGCACGTCGTGCTGGTGTGGTCCACACTGAAGCCTAACTACATATAGATATAGAAGGTAAATATGCAGAAAAGCTGTATGATATATTGGGTTTTGGTCTTTTGAATGTTCTTATGAGATTATATTAACGCTGTTAGTTACCCTGATCATTATACATACATATATATTTGTATATATAGGTCTATATGAAAAGCAGGCCTACTATCCATACAATACGTTACATATTTAACGCCTCTCCTGTTTGACCCAGTTTGTTTACCGAGGTGGTATATACAATTTTGCAGTGTGGCGGATTCAGTGGACGAGGGTCTGGGCCTTCCTATTTATTTTGAACACTTTTTTGTCAATTCACATGTCCCCCTGATCCCAACTTGTTCGATCCTTGCCCCCCCCCCCCCCTTCCCCTCTGACACAAAATCCTACCAATTTACGTGGGGGGGGGGGGGGGCAAGCGGAGGGGTCGTGTTCCCAGATCACGAAGAATAAATTTATTTATTCCCAGGTCACGACAAATTAAAAAGGAAAACTGCCAGGGGAGAGGGGAGGGGTACTGCATATATGGTTATGACCCTTTTTTCGCCAATTTTCCGCGATCTAAAATTGAAGCGGTTTTCTAAATATGGTATTTTTTCATATATGCCCTCTATGGCATGAGCGGTGCTCCCTCACCGGTGGCGGATCCACGAATTTACGAAAGGGGGGGCACCATTTATTTAAATACTATCCAGGCTGCAATCCAGTGATAAACTTGCGGACCAGGGGTAGGGGGGGGGGTAGGGTGAGGTTGTGCAGAAAGAATAGTGACTGTGACCCGGCCCTGTGCCCCCTTACTGGAAAAAAGTTGGGGCACGTGCCTTTTTTCCCCTATTTTTCAACGAAAGGGTGGGGGGACACGTGCCCCCTGTACTCCCTCTGAAACCGCCACGCCCCCCCCCCCACCCCCTGCTCCCCCCCCCCTCCCCCGGCTGGTATCTTTCAGAGTGTGAATCCAATACTTTACAAAATACTTTCGTAAAAACAAGCCCCGGCTCTCTCCCTGTTCTATTGCGCTTCGGGAGAAAACAGAAAGAGAATCTGTCCTAAGGTATATGTTATATAAAATGTACATTTGTTGCCCTAAAGGACCACCACGTGACGATGGAACCCTGGGTAGTGACCACAGGCCTGGCGCTCGTAGCACTACTCTGCTGGCGCTGGGCAAGAAGGCGGAAATCAGCCATCCCACTTCCGGGACCCCGCCCCCTGCCTTTGCTAGGCAACCTTCATCAGATGGATCCTAAGCACGTGTTCCTGACCCTGCAGCGTTGGGGCCAGCGATACGGCCGATTGTACAAGGTGCACTTTCCCGATGGTGAGGCTGTGATCTGTGACGACTACGAATCGGTCCACGAAGTGTTGGTCAAAAGAGGGAAGGACTTCGCCGGCCGTTACACCTACTTCCGCAATGACCTCATGTGTCGTCGGTCGGGCATCTACGCTAACATGCACAACGATATGGTGCTGCGTAAGATGAAGAAATTAACGTATGGATTCATCAGACCGTTCGGCGAAGGCATGTCCAGATTAGAGGAACGGATTGATTGCGTGGCCACAGAGATGTTTGACGAGATGGCCAAGAAGAATGGTGAAGCTTTCGACCCCATTGAACACTTGCAGAACGGTGCCTTAAAGACGGTTACCTTCCTAATGACGGGAGAAATCCTTCCGGATTCTGATAAGATTATCTCCCTCAACAGGTTTCTCCTCGACGTGGCGCCGTTTTTGTTCGGTCCGGGTGGTCAGGGCGCCATCATCGATCGCTTCCCGTGGCTGGGATGGCTTCTGGGCATGAAGGTGTACAAGGGATGCATGAAGGTGTACGCGACAATAGACGAGATATGGGGGTTGCTGAAGGAAAGGGCCCTCCAAGATCCAGACCATAACACCATGACACATCTAGCGCTGGAGAACATCAAGGGAGGCGACTTCAGGCAGGACAAGAATCAAGGCAGTCGGATCTTGTCTGAGAACGACGCCCAGATGATGACCATTGTCTTGGTGAGTGCCGGCGCCGTGACAACCAGCTCCACCTACTACTCGTTCCTGAACGTCCTAGCCCAGAGTCCAGACCTCCAAGAGCGATTGCGGGCTGAGGTGGACGCCATCCACGAGCGATGTGGCCGAGTGACGCTGACCGACCAAGAGGAAATGCCGCTGCTCCGCGCTACGGTCCTCGAAATGGGCCGCTACTTCCCGGTCGTACCCTTCGCGCTGCCTCACCGGGCCGAAGTGGACACCGAGATCAAGGGCGTCCCGATCCCAAGGGACACCCATGTCCTCGTAAACCTCTGGTCCGTGCATCACGACAAGGACTTCTGGGGAGATCCCGAGAACTTCCGTCCTGAGCGCTACCTTGACGACGATGGAAAAGTGTTTCTACCGGACCATCCGAGGCGCATGCGCACGCTAACGTTTGGCGCGGGCCCGCGCGTGTGTATCGGAGAGGCGATGGCTCGTGCCAGACTTTTCATCTGGACAGCCCTCTTGCTTCGACGTTTCCGGGTACAGCCAGGAGATCCCGACAACCTCACTTCCTGCCAGGCCAGCGACATGCGGTTCGGAGTCGTATGCAGAAGTGACGATTACACTGTAAGGATGGCGCAGAGAGAGGGAATCTAGAATGCAAAGTACAAAAAAGCGTGCGCGCCCGCTAGGCACCAGGGAAATAGGAAGAAAGCACAAGACCGATGAGAGACTATTATAATGTCTAATGCATAAATCTATAAATGGCATTCCAGAATATACATGTAAAGTCGTGATTGCACAGTGTACACGGTTTTCTTATTGGTGTGCCAATCCTAGGGTTTTCCTATTGGTGTACATTTCAATTACCAATGAAAATACTTTCACCAGTAACAAGTAACCAATTTTTGTTTCATCTCGTCTCGCCACATATGTTCTTCTTATTTTAAAGGTTTTTTTCTCTCATAAATTTGAGGTTATGTATTAATGGGAAACTCGATATATGTACTGACGAATTATTGAGTTATTGATATAACATTATATTAACATCGACTGAGTAAGCTCATATTTGTGACCGGTATGCAGAGTTTGCCGCAGTCGTCACATCGATGACCAGCTGTTTGGTTTTTACCGTTATTCACTATATGTATCACCTGCAAAATAACATGTGACTAATATTTTAGTTTCAATAAATGTTGTAAACCATTGTTGTTCATTCAACACTTATTTAACTACAATCCAGACATATATAAGCCCTCGACCCAGTCGCAGCCGGTCAGATAATGAAAAAACGCCGTTCCTAAGCCGAGATCCCGTTTGTCATTAACAACAGATATTCTTCCTCGTGCATCTATTTCAACAATGCCTAACTGAATTTACTTTCAAGACGAAAATCTCGATTTTCGTCTTATGTCGGTCGATGTGCTCGGTTTGTCTGTGTGTTTGTTTGTAACGCGGCGCATTATCTGTCTAATGCCTTACGATATCGACTTCAAAATTCAGGAAAAGATGCCGAATGGCCATTGTCAGACTAAGTTCGTAGATCGGCCATGTAGCTCAAAGGTCAAGGTCACAGGAATTTTCTGAAATTCGCTTAAACATTGAAAGATATTACCCAAAATCGGCAAAATCGCTATGCCCATTCACAGTTTTCATTTAAGCACGTTGCCAATTATTTGACGTATTGGGCCTACATGTGCCTTGTATACGGTGTTTCGAACTGGCAAAAAAATTGGCAAAAAAAATCACGATCACAACGTTTAACATAGGACCCTACAAGAGCATTGTGGCGGGAATATGGTCTCAATTTCTTCATAAAGGAGTAAGTCAGACAAACAACACTTTTGGTGAAACATGACATTAGCATTTGGGCGCGAAGTACTATATTGAAACAGGTCACGCTTTCAGGGTCAAGGTCACAACAAGGTGAAGGTCTCTATGCATGTTTTCCAGGTGTGCCGCCCAGGCCATAGACGGCATAACTGGAGTGTGAGATTTTGTGATCATTGAGAGATAATTTTTTGGTTAAAAAGGCATTCAAAAAAGACACAATGACCGTTATTGAGGAAGATCGCAATTTTTCTACGCAAAATGAGGATACCGTGTAGACCCCCCCCCCCCCCTCTCCCCTTTTTTAGAAGATCGAAGTGCTGCCATCTTCCGGGGTCTCTTGGAGACAGTGGTCATGCAGTCGGAGTATATTTTCTGTAATTGCCCAGCTGGACGACCGAGCAGCAGCGCCGTCTGGTGTTAAAATGAGACTAAGGCGAATGCCGCGATATTAGGGCAATAATTCCAAGTTCTATATTCTTTATTCTTCATTGTTCATTTCATATGCTTCATTCTTCGTTGCATATTTTTATTTGGGAAATTGTTTGACCACAGAGCTAGCAGTAATATACAACGAATAAAGAGACAAAAATAATTTCATGAGAAATTTGAACAGATGGAAAAGAGTTTGAAAAGTACATGAATATAACGTTATTTACATAAATGGCATGTATAATGTAGAATTTGGAATTTTAGTCCTAATAGCATTCCATACAGAAAGGTCCACTTGTGCGACTTTTTATCTTCTGCCGGGTAATGGCCGCCCGTGCGCATGCACCGCGCCATGGCCATGGCAGTGCGACGCTACCTTAGTGACGACCACATGTCCCTTTTAAGACATAGGTTAAGAGCAGTAAGGTTGTTTCTGCATATTGCTACTGCCGACCATAATTGTTTTTCACTCTCTTGACATGTTTATCGCTTACACCTGATTGTCAGAAGGCAGTTTTGCGATGTCTCTGCTAACTGGGCCAACTGTTTCATATGCAAATCTGTGACGTCGTATCCCGCGGCGGCCATTAGCCGGCAGACAATAAAAAGTCGCTCCCAGAAAGTTTTTCGTAGAGATCGCAGTGCGCGCCGTAAAGGTTGGCGGGAAATTAAATTTGTCTGTCGGTTATGTAAATAATCGTTTTGCCATGTATTCTTCGCTTTTCACAATGTCTTGTACAGTTAGAAAATGAATAAATTAGAGAAAGTAATGTACCATGTTCGCCTAATTTTTATTACAAATTGAAGACTCCAACTTCTAGCGCAATCCACATTTCTTGCAAGTTGGCAAACTGGGCGAACATATGCCCAGGTCGCGTGGTCAAGCGTACCCCGTGTGCATAACATACAGTGGAACATCTATACAAAAGGGCCGCGGACATATATAGATTGTACTTGTGTCTAAGTCCTAAAGAGGTACGCGTGTTGGCATATCAGCAGGGGCGGATACAGGAATTTGAAAAAGGGGAGGTCCATTGAAACTTGCGAGACCATGGAGTTCACCAATTTTTTTACGACCGGGATGAGGGTGGGGGGGGGGGGACTGCCACTGAATACTTGCGACTGGGGGGAAGGGTCTCAGATGCATTTTTTGAAATATCAATGCCCCAGTCGACAGAGAGAGCTTGTGCTGCGTCTGAGTGGTTCACCAGCTACTTGAAGAGAGAAAGGAGAAGAGAGAAAATTCGTCTAGTGAAGATTCATCTTAATATTTCTGCCTTGTGTATTTCTATCACCAGCGTCAGAAAGCAGGAAAGGAGAGGTGTGGGTGCAGTGCGCATAATGTAACGAAAGGCCACACGGAGAATGTACAGGGATGGAATCCCCTCTCTACGTGTACCACAATTGCAACCCTGACAACGACTCGATTTACACCAAGTAATTCCGAGTAACTTTTTAGCGATCCACAAGTGTTCTGTTATAAGATTTCGTTGTTTGTATTCCAGATTGTTTCAGATAATGTTGTATATCTAATAGAAAACAGGTGTAAGACGAAGGAATTATTGGGGTTTTTTCACAATGGGCGTACTTGTACCGCGGGTTGGATGTACTTGCCCCGCCCAGGGGCACATTAGCCCGTGTAAAATACAGGGTAAATAATTGATGCAAAGCAACTAAACTGGATACTAAATACAGCCACATAATACATCTGTCACCTGACCAAACAATTCGACTACATGATGTAACCTTAGAGCATCTGTGCTCCGGTCTCCCCTACGCCTTGCATTGCATTGATTGCAATGATTGATTGGTGGTGGTACTGATGGTGATGGAGGGTGGGTGGTTATTTTACCAAGACTGAGCATTCCCATATTGAAGAAGCACAGACTACCTACCAACATCTTGACGCTAAAAAGTTCTTTATTTAAATTGCACGTAAGACGAATGGCGACCCTTGTTGGCCGCGGCAGAACAAACCTTTGCGTGTATGAAATGATATTAGGGCAAGAATTCCACATTTTTCATACTACAGGCCATTCATGTAAATAACGCTATGTTTTCATGCCCTACTTTTGAAATTCTTTGTCCATCTTTTCAAATTTCTCATGCTATTGTTTTTTCTCGTTATTCTTTGTATTCCTGGCGCCTTCTTGGAGGTTGAACGCTAGCAAAATGTACAGTAACGTGTGAAACCTAGCTAAGCCATTGACCATTCAGTTTGCGTACGCCGCAATGCTTGTTTTCCAGAGTAAACAGTGTTGTTCTATTCAAAACCTGGTTTTGATGTCAGAGGTAGGTAAACGCATGCGAGAATCGGTTTTCTAGCCCAAACACGCAGTGTGTATTTGTGATGATAGGCGTCGGCTGGGGTATCTGGAACGGTCTTTTAGTGGGATAATTTCGCACATAGCCGTGCTGATAGGTTTTTCCATATGTCGAGTTATCACCCTGTACACGACAGTGGCCAGGGTGATTTAGCACTTGTCACAAAACTACCAGGCTGGAAGTAAAACCGGCGATAGCTGATATGCTCTATTACGCAAACTCAATGAGGTGTCTGTGGGAAGACACGACTGTAATGGGGAGGGGGGGGGGGGAATCGACTCGGCAATATCAGTGTTTTGGGGCCCCTTTTTTTAATATCTTGTGCTGCACCCGGCCCGCGACCCCTCCCCCCATCCCACTGGCGCAAAAGTACTTAGCATGGCTGTGCCCTACTTCTTCACGTACGTCCACCGTGGCAAACTAGACCCCATCTCTCTATACTACATAATGGTCTCGCATATGTCACGGTTATTTCACTGTTGACGTGCCTGGAGAAATAGCGCAAACAATTTGGTTTATTTACAATAGGTGGCATCTTGTCATAGTTTTATTGATATATGTTGTCGTACAAAAGGTTCGTCTACCTTAGCTTTGACGCCACTGCAAACATAGAGCCAGATAGTGTGATCGTCAGTTACCGTGAAATTAAAAATAAATACTGCCGCTTCCTACGCAATTCTTCCGAGCTAGCAAAGAACTTGTATGAGAACTAGAAATTCTTTGGAGCTAGTTACTTGTTGATTAACGACGTCATAATCATCGGTCTGTTTCTCGTCTCCAGTTCGACAAGCCCCAATCTAAATTCTGGTGAGTGGTGGCTCCACCGCGCGAGTGGCGTACGAGTTGGGGTTAGGGTTGCATGGGCGGATTTAGAAATTTGAAAACGAGGGGTTGGATGCAGGGGGGTGTGGATCTGCACTCTGAAAACTTGCGACCGGGAAGGGGGGGGGGGGTAGTTACGGCGCCCCCTTGAGAACTTGAACATACACTGGAAAAGTTAACGGAGGAAGCGGTTAGATGCAACCATATAATAACGAGACACGATCAAGCATAGCTTGAGAAGGCAGACAAAAATCGGGCTTATGGGATTGCCCGTTGTATGCCATGTTTGGCGCTGACACCAGTTCTTCAGATGCTATTTAGCACTCATGATGTAACTAACATATTGGAACATATTCCATCACATATGCGTATCCGGCAGAACAAAAATGAGCAAGCACTTCTTTTCACCGGGTTTGGAGACTTCTGAAACGGTAGCATCCACGTGCGACACGCCACTTTGGCATAGTGGATATAAGGCTTTCGACTTAGGCATGAAGGTTGGGTGTTCAAACCCAGCTGGGTGTCTGTTCTTGTTTTATATCCTAAAAACATATTTTGGTTGATATAAAAGAAACATTCGGCCCGCGGGCGTCACTTGTGGAATGTAGAAGTGCAAAGGGCTATAGCGACAACATTGGGGTATAGGCCGAAACATCATCTCGATCCGTCTCTAAGTAGCCGCACCCAGTCTTTATAATGGGATTGGCCATGTTAATGCTTGATTATTTCTGTCTAAACTGCTGGTTCGATTTCGATGGCATTTGACGCACATGATGTCACAAATATTGGTACATATTCCTCCACATATAGGTAATCTACCTGCATGCATGTAGTCACCGCATTTTTTTATAATTTTTATTAGGTTATGATTTTATCATCCAATAACTCAAAAACTATAACTGTGAGGGGAAATCTGCTAGTTCACTTTTGCGCCTGTCTCTGAAGAATACTCTAAAACAAACCGCGGATCTCTAGACCCAATATTAACCGAGTACGCGGGAAAACATATTTCGTGACCTTGACCTTGCTGTGACCTTGACCTTGGATGCGTGACCTGGACCGATATAGCACTTCGCGCCCAAATAATAATGTCATGTTGTACGCAAGGTGTTGTTTGTCTGACTTGTCCCCTTCATGGCGAAATTGGGGAAACCATCTTCCCGCCAAAATGCTACCGTAGGGTCCCATGTTAAAATTTGGGAATATTTTGCAGAAAAACTATTTGGGCGATTTGCTAAATTTGACGAGGATACATAAGATACATACGGGCCCAATACGAGAAATAATTGTGAGTGTCATTAAGTAAAAACTGTGACAGTAGTCGTGATTTTAGGTTCTATATTTTAATAGTTAAGCGAATTTTGATAACAAATCCTGTGACCTTGACCTTTGACCTACATTGCCCATCTACGAACTTAGCCTGACAATAGCCATTCCGCATCTTTTTCTGAATTTTGAAATCTTAAGGCATACGAAAGGTAATGCGTTACGTGACAGATTGACACACACACACACAGACAGAGAAACGGAACACACCGACATTTTCAATTTTCAATTTTCGTCTTTAATAAATCTCTCTAAGTATGGCGTGGTTTTCTTTGAATGACAGGTACTGACTGTATAATGTAAAAATACACAATTTAACTACATATCAAATGAAGTGTACAAAGCACTCTACATCATGCACGCTTTAAACGCTCATTCCAAGGCCGTGGGAACAATAAACTCACATTTTGTCTTTACGTGACTATCAGTTATCTATATTTACATCTGTCTCTCATGCAGAAAATACTTGATGAGCATATTATAATATACCTTACATGGTCGCGTTTACACAACACCATAATAACAACATTTACGTATTTCAATACATGTACATCCTGTTCATGACGCCATTGTAGCATTGAGGGCTGCTCGATATTGTGTCGCAATCTGGAAGAATAACCTGTGTCGTTAAACGATCGGTAACAAATTAAATTATTGGACAGGGCGTGAGCTGTTGTTTTTGCTGTCTGATTTCTCGTTAGTATAACAACCGCATAACGCGTAAAGTGGTCCGTTATAACCTATAGGTTTGATACTCCCCCGTTCGACTCTTCAAGTGACTCTCCATACAAACTAGTTCGAGGGGTTGGCACGTCTGCATCGAGACGATAGGGGCATTGTCGGCCTTTGGTCATACCGGGCCAATATAATCGATCTCGCATGAGATCCATGGTACGATCACACCCCAAATGGCCTAAATCGCTGCCTGACTCTCAGGGAGCACATACTGCGTCGTGCTGTTCCGTTGTCTACAGGGGCCGGCACGATAGCTTAGTGGGTTAGAGCGCTCGCATTGAGTGCTCTGGCCACCTGAGAGCCTAACGGTACGTGGATCGGTGGTTCACGCTCCGCTGTGGCCATGTCTGTGGGGTCGCAGAATAAAGATCCCATGTCCTTCTTCGAAAAGAGTAGGGGGGTTCCCCCGGGGGCATGGCTCCACTCTACCTTCCTTCTACCATTGACGCGATATGACCAAAGTGGTTAAAGCGTCCTGAATAACCAACCAACCGTTGTCTACAGATCTTTAGACTGTCTCTGTAACCAATCGTTAGTCATTCCGGTTATTTTAGTGTTGGATAAAGTAATGTCTTCTAAACTGTGGTTCAAACATAACGTATGCACCAGAGTAGCCTCGGGAGACCCACTCTGTTCCGCCGTTGGGTCTCGGATCTCGCCGCCTGTTTAGCGCGGGGTTGCGCAAAAATATAGGCGCATTTTGAAATTCTGACTTAACCAGAGCACCAATCCGCCTAAATTTGGTACTCACTGAAGCTCTGGTCCCTAAGGTTCACAATCCATGCACAATCAGTCACCGTGCAGGAAATTTAATAGTTATTTTAATTTTCAAGCTGGGCAGGCTCAAATCTGTCAGCTTTTCCCGCACGTCAGACGCAGCCATTGCGAACCAAATACCGAAAAGCGCTGTACCACCCCAAAACGAAGGCGCGTGTCAGCAGTCAACCGCCGACGGCATTCCAATGACAACATACTTGATACGAATTTTGGTTTGCGTGTTCGTGTGAAAATATAATAAATACAAAATGAAAGGAATGAATGGAATGAAAGGAATGCAATAAAAAATGATGCCAACAACATTAGGTCCACGACTGAACACGGCAGCGGCAACCTCCGACAGCAGTCGAGTGACAGCATACAACATACGAGTTCAGACTATGTTATTGCGTAAAACTTAATCAAATTGAACAATAAATGTAATATATGTCGTCAATATACATGTACAAATTTAACTAAAATAAGATAGGATATGAGCACACGCTCACACGTTTGTATAGATGACACTATAGGGACTATAGATAGGTGCTGCATAGATGAGAACAGGGGTTGTTGGATAAGACCAAGGTTTGTACACTGTATAGATGATACCATGTGCATGTTACGAGGTGGAGGATAACCATATGCTATATGAGTACGATATACACATTTCGACGTTGTTTCCTTTTGTACATTTATTTCATTATATTTCTTAAACTAAGTACATATACATTTAGTAACTGCATGCACCTTTTTCGATCTCTCCGACCTTTTACTCGGCGGTTTTTCAAGCGGGGATGTACGGCGTCGATGGCACCTACATACAGGGGGACGACTACCCTTGCCTCTCTGACGACGTTACCCCAACTGAAGCTTTCTAACGTTTTCAAGTCCAGAGCTTGGGCAAGTGACGGCACTTGGAGGAGGTCGATCATGCCACGTATTTCCACCTTCAGCTGCTCCATGAACACCTGGCATAGACTCCGCCTTGCCCCAACACTCTGTTTCACAAGAAAGCGAAACAGGGTACGTAGGGAGAACATCGCAGCAACTATAGTGCCCGATTCTTTGTGGTGGTGATGTTGGGAGGGGTCGCAGGCGTACTCCCATGAGAACGATTGGCGGCGGACGTACGACGTCCGGCGGGCGTCCTCCTGTCCTCCTGGGGGTCCTTGTTGCATGACAAGGGGCGAGGTGTGTTTTGCACGTTCTCACGCTTTGGTGTCCGAGACGGGAGTGGTGTAGCCAGGCGCTCTCTACGGCATAACGTTGAGCGGTGCCCCAGACTGCACCTCCCTGCCACATGGGCGAGAAATGAAATCTGTATCGGAAACATTTTCTCCGCCATCATCCAACAGATCCCGTAGACGATGTCTAGCCTTTGCAGCGCTTTTCAAATGGCGACACGACTTCGCAATTATACGCGATCTTGGAAAAATCGAGACCGGCGCAAAGAGTTATGGGAAATATTTTGGTGTTATCTTGACTTTTTCTATGGAGATAAATACCATATTTCTACGTTATTGGCAAGGCATGTATAAAATGAATGGGATTATCTAACTTACATTCAGATTACGTAACTTTTCCGTTACATAGATGACACTATTTCATGTTAAAATGTCTATAAAATACGTTGTCATGCGATGACGCCATCTTGACATCTCGCAAAGACCAAAATAAGGCCCAGAATGCATCGCACATGCAGTGGCGCCTCACGGTGGCACAATTGGAACTACGATTAGCGAAGTGGTCTATTGCAGCGGATACAAGACTGCTCCTTTTTCTTGCGACCCATGATGGCTGACGCGATGCAGAACGTTTACGTTTAGGAAGTGAATATGTATTTAATTGGAATCATTTTTTATTGCATTCCTTTCATTCATGTTGTAGTTATTATATTTTCACACGAACACGCAAACCAAAACTCGTATCAAGTCTGTTGTCATTGGAATGCCGACGGCGGTTGACACGCGCCTTCGTTTTGGGTTGCACAGCGCTTTTCGGTATTTGGTTCGCCATGGCTGCGTCTGACATGCGGGAAAAGCTGACAGATTTGAGCCTGCTCCAGCTTGAAAAATTTAAATAAATATTAAATTTCCTGCACGGTGACTGATTGTGCATGGATTGTGAACCTTAGGGACCAGAGCTTCAGTGAGTACCAAATTTAGGCGGATTGGTGCTCTGGTTAAGTCAGAATTTCAAAATGCGCCTATTTTTTGGCGCAACCCCGCGCTAAACAGGCGGCGAGATCCGAGACCCTACGGAGGTTACGGAGTAGGTCTCCCGGGACTAGCACCAGAGGTGTAGCGCCTGCTGAGAATCTGCGATAGCCGCAACAAGGTGGCTAATTATGTACTAATTGCTACCGCGGTAGTAATTAGATGACATCAGTCATCAGTCACCAATAATGTTAATATAACCTCAAGGAATCTGAATTGGAAGAGACATTGCGCTAAAATCAAAACGCGGACGCTACAAAACTGGATATAAGTACTTACAGGATATCGGTCACAGTTTGGAAATCACCGCCATTGGTCAACCACCGAGCCTAACAGGTAGGCCAGACCAACTAAATCTTTATGAGTGTGCGCTCTAGGTCGGAAGCTTTCTCATCCACATCTTCCACAGAAGATCTTTTGGAATACAAAAAGACCTGCCTCAGAGACTCAGGAACACAACAGGCCAGTATGACGACCCCGAATCTAGAAGACGTAATTGCCCGCTTTGAGCGAAAGCTCGATGAAAAAATGGATGATATTGAAAAAACTATTAAGATGGAGGTGGCGACAATTAAAGACTGCCTTGAAACCCTAGAGGCAACACTTGGATGCAGAGTGTCAGCATTAGAAGAACAAAATGCTTCACTAAAAACCGAAATTAACAGTCTAAAAGAGGAAAAGGACGACATGAAAGCACAGATGTCATCGTTAGCCGAGGACGTCAAACATACCCGGAGAGAATCCATTGAAAATGCTCAATATTCAAGGAGAGAAAATATTAGGATCTTCGGGCTACAGACACCACCGGCAGAAAACTGCTGCAAAGCAACTGTGCTGCAGTTCCTTCAGACAAAGTTAGCGTGCTCCATCAACGAGAGCAATATCATCAAAGCTCATCCACTGCCCAGCAAAACTCCTATCAAACCTATCATCGTACGACTAGATTCAGAGGAAACCAAAGAAAACATTCTGAAAAGACGGCGAGTTCTCAAAGCCTCAGGAATATCGATCGGAGATGACCTTTGCGATGAACTTCACAAGTTGCTTAACCGTGTGAGAAGCGGCAATCACATCGTCCAGAGCTGGAGCTGGAGGGGTAAATGCTTCCTCAAGGACAAGCGCGGTACAGTAGCTCGCATCCGCTGGGGCGAAACAACAGATGAAGCACTGGCAAAAGCTTATCAACGAATCGGACCCGACCAGACAGACTGACTGTTATTTCGGATATTTCGTTAGACTAATGATCGACGTTTATCATGAACAAATTGATTTACGGAGCTACGCTGTGGCTAAATGTGTGAAGAGATTCATGTAGAAATGGTAAGAGCCAAAACGGTTCCGGTTAACCTTTAACATTTTCGTCTTCATCCTTTCGTGTTCGACTTTTGACGTACGCGGTATGTATTATTGAAATATGTAAACATTTATGCTAGATTCTAGAAAGTAACTAGTCTTTTTCTTGGCCTAAGAAACATAAACAACTGTATGCTTGATCAACCCATGTGGCCAAATAAGGCCGCAATGACAGTTGTTGGAAGAGTGAAATTGACGATTTTTAAGGTAGTCGTTATTTCCTTGAGCGATTCTCAGTAGGACTCATAGAGTTAACGTAGGGGTGTGTTAAGAGCAACGAATGCACACAAATGCTCACCCCACTTCAGCCGCTACTAGAAAAGCAATTAGTGACCAGCTCAACGATCGACCTTGGCAGTTCAACAATAATCGCCCACGGGGTTGTGAACCTTGAATAGCGGGCTTGTCATGTCGCCTTACAACATACAAGCCTTAGTTGAACTACCCAATTTGATTGTGGAAAAGTGGTATAGGCTCACTACCAGCTATATGAGGCATGCGAGTTATTCGGAAGGTGAAGGCAGTCATGGTTTACTGTTAGAGATTGCTACATTCTGTTTTAAAGATAATGCTGGATAGAGTTAAATTACTCTCTTTAAATGTTAAAGGGCTGCAAAAAGAAGTCAAGAGACAAAAACTATGGCATTGGTTGAAAAAGGAAAAAAAGGTAGAGATAGCTTTCCTGCAAGAAACTCATAGCACAGCACAATGCGAGCACAAATGGAAAAGAGAATGGGGAGGTGAAATCTACTTTTCGCACGGCGCAAGCAATTCCCGGGGAGTAGCCATATTAATAAACAAGACACATGTTTTTGAATTGTATTCTTGTACTAGAGACGAAAACGGACGATATCTAATATTAGACCTGATGTTGAGAGACATGAGATTAAATTTAGTAAATATTTATGGTCCAAATGAAGATAACCCTGATTTCTATTTAAATCTGTTTAATATATTAGGAGAAGAATCAACCTCGGTAAATCAAATTATTGGGGGTGATTTTAACTGTATTCTGGACAGAGATTTAGACAAAAAAGGTGGCAAAAAAGACCATATGAATATTCATTCAAGAATCGCAATAAAAACATATATGCAGGAATATGATATGGTCGATATATGGAGAGTACAGCACGCAGACAGACGAGAATTCACATATTTCACCAGATACCCGGAGCTAATATTTTCTCGTTTAGACTTTTTCCTTATATCAACGAATTTAGTTAATTTAACAGAGCAGTCCTCTATACTACCTAAATTTTTATCCGACCATTGTGCGGTGATAGTTACGATGTCTATTAGCGTTTGCCAGAAAGGAAAAGGTCTTTGGAAATTTAATTGTTCTCTTCTAACAGACCCTAGTTATATTCAAATCGTGAAAAACACGATATTAGAGACGGTGGATACTGAGGGGCCGATTAATGATATGCTATTATGGGATACTATGAAAAATAATTTAAAGGTGGCTACTATACAGTATTCAATAAGGAAAAAGAAATCTGAATCAAATATATTGACAGTATTAGAAAGAAGACTAAAGAGGTTAGAGCAAAGACTAATCGACGGAGAGGAGGGGGTATCAGATGATATCAAATTGGTGAAAGAAGAAATGGATAGTATACTGGCAGCTAGGACAAAGGGAGCTATCATACGAAGTAAAGCTACCTGGTATGAAGAAGGGGAAAAACCTACCAAATTTTTCCTGAATTTAGAAAAGAGGAATTATAATAAAAAAGTCATAAGCAGATTGATAAAAGCCGATGGGTCTGAAAGACAAGGAAAAGAATACATTCTTAACGAACTAGAGGCTTTTTATACGAACCTGTATAGTGGAAACGTAAACCAAAACATTGAGCCAGCCTTCTTTGAAAATACCCATCCTTCATTAACAGACAACGAGAGAGACGATATCGAAGGAGATATAGAAGGAAATGAGCTCACAGAAGCGTTGCGCACGTGCCAAAATAACAAATCTCCTGGCCCAGACGGCTTGCCCTCTGACTTTTATAAATTCTTTTGGGGGGACATTAAGCCCTTCGTGCTAAATTCGGTTAACCAAAGCTACCAAGAAGGCAAATTATCTATTACTCAGAGACAAGGAATCATAACACTGGTACCAAAAGAAGGTAAAGATAGTGCTTATTTGAAACATTGGCGCCCGATCAGCTTGTTAAACGCCGACTATAAACTTATGGCAAAGTGCATAGCAAATCGAATTAAAGCAAAATTACCAGCGCTGATTAACAAAGACCAAACGGGTTTTATGAAAGGAAGATATATTGGTGAAAATATATTTAAATTACTTAATTTAATGGATGCAGCAGAGGAATACGACATAGAAGCTATTTACTTATCTGTCGACTTTGAAAAAGCGTTCGATAAACTAGATTGGGATTACACTCAAAAAAGTCTTGAATACTTTAACTTTGGAAATTCAATTAAACGTTGGATCACAATACTTTATAATGAGATACGTAGCAGCGTGATTAACAATGGTTGGACAACCAATTCCTTTGCCATTTCAAGAGGTTTACGTCAGGGATGCCCATTGTCCCCTTACCTCTTTATTATCGCAGTCGAGGTCTTCGCAAATAACATCCGTCAGGATCCAAAAGTCAAAAGGATTATATACCAAAATAGAGAATTTAAGATAGTTTTATACGCAGATGACTTGGGATTAATGCTAATATATTCTGTAGATGTGCTAAAACATGTCCTTGATCTATTCGATTATTTCTACAAAGTGTCCGGACTGAAAGTTAATTATGAAAAAACTATTATATTGCCTATTGGAAAAGTCAGAAGTCATTTTGAAGTTTTAATACCGGAATCTGGCATTGTTTGGACGAAGGGCCCAGTAAAATCGCTCGGGGTTCAAATATATACAGATAAAGCAACAATGTTACGAGAAAACTATAATGGAGTTCTCAAAAAGCTCACTGGGCTCTTCAATATGTGGAGACAAAGATACCTTACATTGTTTGGTAAGGCCGTCATCGTTAAGACGTACGCGATATCCCAATTGGTTTATTTGATGTCGATATTGCCAACGCCAGACGGTATGATGTTAAAAACTATTCAAAACGAAATATTCAAATTTATATGGAGTGGAAAACCGGAAAAGATCAAACGAACTGTATTGTATAACAATAAGCAAACTGGAGGTATATATATCCCAAATCTTACAATTAAAAGCAAATCACTTAAGATTGCATGGGTACAACGTATTGTCAGTAATGAATCGTGTGGGATATTTGTTCACAGTTACTTTGGCATTATAGGCGAACTGTTCTGGAGATGTAATTTGGACGCTAAAGACCTAAAAACTATCCCTTTTTATACAAATATAACTAGCGCCTTCACTCGAGAAATTATTGAAACTTGGTGTGAATTTCATTTTTGCACACTAGACGATATAGTTGATGTACCAGAAGAGGTCTTATGGTATAATTCCCACATAAAAGTTAATAATAAGGTTATTTGTTATGATAGTTGGGTGAAATTGGAGATACTTTTTGTCAAAGATCTTTGTGATGAACAAGGCTCTTTCCTGTCGTATCCACATATTTGCCAAAAGTATGGAAGTAATATCAATGTGTTACATTATTATGGTATTATACACAGCATTACAGAGAAGTGGAAACCTTGGCTGGCATTTGGTACAGACATTAAGACCTGCACGAGATTTCAGAAATATATAGAAGCAACACATGTTAGTAAACTTGTATATAAGAGTCTCATTAGTAAAATTGCCACAGTACCGACGACCCCATTCCAAGCATGGAGAGCTGATATAGATATATCAGAGACCGAATATGTAGCTTCTTTTCAAAAGTTACTTAAAACAACACAGTGTGTGAAATTGCAAGAATTCCAATACCGGTTTCTCCACCGTATCTTATCAACGAACGAAAGGCTATACAAATGGGGTCTAAGGGAGTGTGATTTATGTTGTTTTTGTAATGAAGAAATTGACACTTTGATGCATGGTTTTGTTGAATGCGAACCTGTAAAGACATTTTGGCAGTCTGTGTACCTTTGGCTTGGAAATAGATTGGGAATTTTGATAGAGTACGATGTGAAATATATCCTATTTGGTGCTAAAGATATAACCATTGATTTTGTCCTGATGTTGGGAAAACATTATCTATATTCTTGCAAATGTAATTCAAGATTCCCGGATTTGAAGACATTTTTAGCACGATTAAGAGTATACGTTGACTTAGAGCATCGAATAGCAAGAAACAATGATCGATTAGGGGAATTTGCAAACCGTCTCGGCGCTTTGTGTTGACCCATATGTAAATCAGTAAACTAGACAAAACGCTATTAGTGCAGCCCTTGCACGATATTATGTAATAGACAATTATGTATCCTATGAACCATGCCAAGCCTTCCCTGATGTTCTCGCTTTTTCTTGTATACCACTGGAGCCAATAAAAATATATAAAATAAAAAAAAAAAAAAAAAAAAAAAAAAAAAAAAAAAGTAATTAGATGACATTATGAAGGAAAGCGGCTCATCTTGACCCCTTTCCCCCCACCCTCCATCCTCTCCGCTCACCCTCGCCTGACCCCTAACCCCTGCCGCCCGCCTGATCACGGCGTGCGCCCCGCGTGCCCTTTGAGCTGCCCAGCCAATCCCTGCCGCCCACGCCCGAGCGGATTGGCCGAATCTCACCGGCCCGGCCGATTGACCCCGCAGCCAGTCTCTGGATCCAGACGCCACTCCTCACTCCAGCGCAGAACTGCACGGACTCTGCCATATACATATACCGGTGAAACTTCCTTTAGTTCACACAATTGCGGAGATGTTTTTAGTTCTAGTTTTAAGATTATGAATTCTCACGCCTATACGATCGAGAGCTGAGGCAGAACTGCTCGATAGCAATTGTAACGAAGGGACAATTGCCAGACCATTTGGGAGAGCGGAGAATTCGCCTTCCTCCGTCATAGTTAAAACTTTCCCGACAGACCAAGCACGTCTGGAGCCGTGCACAATGGTTTGGGCAATGGGAAGAACGGAAATTTGGTTGAAAGTCCTGACAACGTGACTACATCGCAATATGGAACAACCTATGTCGTTAAAAGATCTATTTATTTATTCATTAAGGATAAAATGGCAAAATATACAACAATAATATGTACAATATTACAAGTATTAAGGCAATATGTAGGTATGCAATTTGGTATATAAGGTTCAAGTGCAAACATCTGCGATCATTATAAACAAATAATAACGGGCTGCTTTATCTAAGCTAATAATTATCAATTGGTGTAAAACAACAGAAGGGCTTACCTGGAAGAACCGGTGGCGAATGCACAGATAAAGGTTTAAACATTTGCCACCTGCGCTATTGGCGCCATTATTATTAACAAATCAGCGGGTCGTAAATCAGATTGGTTATTCAGGACGCTTTAACCACTTTTGGTCATATCGCGTCAATGGGAGAAGGAAGGAAGAGTGGAGCCATGTTCCTGGGGGTAACCCCTACTCTTTAGGAAGAAAGACATGGGATCTTCATCCTGCGACCACTCAGGTGACTAGAGCACTCAATGCGAGCGCTCTAGCCCACTGAGCTGTCGCGCCGGCCCCCGGTCGTAAATCAGAAGATGAGTTAATCATAGAAATCATGCTGCATGAGGTGACATATGGAAACACATTGCTGCAGTAATTTATGAAATGCGTTATGGAAGGCCAATTATTTCATGCCGTTACATATACCAATTCTTTGCTTAAAAGGCATGATATTAACTTTTTGTCCCTGGACTACACTCGACGCCATGTTAGAAATTCTCGTGATCCTTCTCTGGAGTACGGGCCAGGAGTAAAAAAAAACATCACGTGACAGCACGATCGGCGCACACTCCCGGCGCTGGCCTTAGCGCTCGGTGCACACGGATTACTGCGATCGCTCCCGGCGTTGGCCTTAGCGCTCGGCGCACACGGATTACTGCGGTCACTCCCGGCGTTGGCCTTAGCGTTCGGCGCACACGGATTACTGCGGTCACTCCCGGCGTTGGCCTTCGCGCTCGGCGCACACGGATTACTGCGGTCACTCCCGGCGTTGGCCTTAGCGCTCGGCGCACACGGATTACTGCGATCGCTCCCGGCGTTGGCCTTAGCGCTCGGCGCACACGGATTACTGCGATCGCTCCCGGCGTTGGCCTTAGCGCTCGGCGCACACGGATTACTGCGATCGCTCCCGGCGTTGGCCTTAGCGCTCGGCGCACACGGATTACTGCGGTCACTCCCGGCGTTGGCCTTAGCGCTCGGCGCACACGGATTACTGCGATCGCTCCCGGCGTTGGCCTTAGCGCTCGGCGCACACGGATTACTGCGGTCACTCCCGGCGTTGGCCTTAGCGCTCGGCGCACACGGATTACTGCGATCGCTCCCGGCGTTGGCCTTAGCGCTCGGCGCACACGGATTACTGCGGTCACTCCCGGCGTTGGCCTTAGCGCTCGGCGCACACGGATTACTGCGATCGCTCCCGGCGTTGGCCTTAGCGCTCGGCGCACACGGATTACTGCGGTCACTCCCGGCGTTGGCCTTAGCGCTCGGCGCACACGGATTACTGCGATCGCTCCCGGCGTTGGCCTTAGCGCTCGGTGCACACGGATTACTGCGGTCACTCCCGGCGTTGGCCTTAGCGCTCGGCGCACACGGATTACTGCGGTCACTCCCGGCGTTGGCCTTAGCGCTCGGCGCACACGGATTACTGCGATCGCTCCCGGCGTTGGCCTTAGCGCTCGGCGCACACGGATTACTGCGGTCACTCCCGGCGTTGGCCTTAGCGCTCGGCGCACACGGATTACTGCGATCGCTCCCGGCGTTGGCCTTAGCGCTCGGCGCACACGGATTACTGCGGTCACTCCCGGCGTTGGCCTTAGCGCTCGGCGCACACGGATTACTGCGATCGCTCCCGGCGTTGGCCTTAGCGCTCGGCGCACACGGATTACTGCGGTCACTCCCGGCGTTGGCCTTAGCGCTCGGCGCACACGGATTACTGCGATCGCTCCCGGCGTTGGCCTTAGCGCTCGGCGCACACGGATTACTGCGGTCACTCCCGGCGTTGGCCTTAGCGCTCGGCGCACACGGATTACTGCGGTCACTCCCGGCGTTGGCCTTAGCGCTCGGCGCACACGGATTACTGCGATCGCTCCCGGCGTTGGCCTTAGCGCTCGGCGCACACGGATTACTGCGGTCACTCCCGGCGTTGGCCTTAGCGCTCGGCGCACACGGATTACTGCGATCGCTCCCGGCGTTGGCCTTAGCGCTCGGCGCACACGGATTACTGCGATCGCTCCCGGCGTTGGCCTTAGCGCTCGGCGCACACGGATTACTGCGATCGCTCCCGGCGTTGGCCTTAGCGCTCGGCGCACACGGATTACTGCGGTCACTCCCGGCGTTGGCCTTAGCGCTCGGCGCACACGGATTACTGCGGTCACTCCCGGCGTTGGCCTTAGCGCTCGGCGCACACGGATTACTGCGATCGCTCCCGGCGTTGGCCTTAGCGCTCGGCGCACACGGATTACTGCGATCGCTCCCGGCGTTGGCCTTAGCGCTCGGCGCACACGGATTACTGCGGTCACTCCCGGCGTTGGCCATAGCGCTCGGCGCACACGGATTACTGCGGTCGCTCCCGGCGTTGGCCTTAGCGCTCGGCGCACACGGATTACTGCGATCGCTCCCGGCGTTGGCCTTAGCGCTCGGCGCACACGGATTACTGCGATCGCTCCCGGCGTTGGCCTTAGCGCTCGGCGCACACGGATTACTGCGATCGCTCCCGGCGTTAGCCTTAGCGCTCGGCGCACACGGATTACTGCGATCGCTCCCGGCGTTGGCCTTAGCGCTCGGCGCACACGGATTACTGCGATCGCTCCCGGCGTTGGCCTTAGCGCTCGGCGTACACGGATTACTGCGGTCACTCCCGGCGTTGGCCTTAGCGCTCGGCGCACACGGATTACTGCGATCGCTCCCGGCGCTGGCCTTAGCGCTCGGCGCACACGGATTACTGCGGTCACTCCCGGCGTTGGCCTTAGCGCTCGGCGCACACGGATTACTGCGATCGCTCCCGGCGCTGGCCTTAGCGCTCGGCGTACACGGATTACTGCGGTCACTCCCGGCGTTGGCCTTAGCGCTCGGCGCACACGGATTACTGCGATCGCTCCCGGCGCTGGCCTTAGCGCTCGGCGCACACGGATTACTGCGGTCACTCCCGGCGTTGGCCTTAGCGCTCGGCGCACACGGATTACTGCGGTCACTCCCGGCGCTGGCCTTAGCGCTCGGCGCACACGGATTACTGCGATCGCTCCCGGCGCTGGCCTTAGCGCTCGGCGCACACGGATTACTGCGGTCACTCCCGGCGTTGGCCTTAGCGCTCGGCGCACACGGATTACTGCGGTCACTCCCGGCGTTGGCCTTAGCGCTCGGCGCACACGGATTACTGCGATCGCTCCCGGCGTTGGCCTTAGCGCTCGGCGCACACGGATTACTGCGATCGCTCCCGGCGTTGGCCTTAGCGCTCGGCGCACACGGATTACTGCGATCGCTCCCGGCGTTGGCCTTAGCGCTCGGCGCACACGGATTACTGCGATCGCTCCCGGCGTTGGCCTTAGCGCTCGGCGCACACGGATTACTGCGGTCACTCCCGGCGTTGGCCTTAGCGCTCGGCGTACACGGATTACTGCGGTCACTCCCGGCGTTGGCCTTAGCGCTCGGCGCACACGGATTACTGCGGTCACTCCCGGCGTTGGCCTTAGCGCTCGGCGCACACGGATTACTGCGGTCACTCCCGGCGTTGGCCTTAGCGCTCGGCGCACACGGATTACTGCGATCGCTCCCGGCGTTGGCCTTAGCGCTCGGCGCACACGGATTACTGCGATCGCTCCCGGCGTTGGCCTTAGCGCTCGGCGCACACGGATTACTGCGATCGCTCCCGGCGTTGGCCTTAGCGCTCGGCGCACACGGATTACTGCGGTCACTCCCGGCGTTGGCCTTAGCGCTCGGCGCACACGGATTACTGCGATCGCTCCCGGCGTTGGCCTTAGCGCTCGGCGCACACGGATTACTGCGATCGCTCCCGGCGTTGGCCTTAGCGCTCGGCGCACACGGATTACTGCGGTCACTCCCGGCGTTGGCCTTAGCGCTCGGCGCACACGGATTACTGCGATCGCTCCCGGCGTTGGCCTTAGCGCTCGGCGCACACGGATTACTGCGGTCACTCCCGGCGTTGGCCTTAGCGCTCGGCGCACACGGATTACTGTGATCGCTCCCGGCGTTGGCCTTAGCGCTCGGCGCACACGGATTACTGCGATCGCTCCCGGCGTTGGCCTTAGCGCTCGGCGCACACGGATTACTGCGGTCACTCCCGGCGTTGGCCTTAGCGCTCGGCGCACACGGATTACTGCGGTCACTCCCGGCGTTGGCCTTAGCGCTCGGCGCACACGGATTACTGCGGTCACTCCCGGCGTTGGCCTTCGCGCTCGGCGCACACGGATTACTGCGGTCACTCCCGGCGTTGGCCTTAGCGCTCGGCGCACACGGATTACTGCGGTCACTCCCGGCGTTGGCCTTAGCGCTCGGCGCACACGGATTACTGCGGTCACTCCCGGCGTTGGCCTTAGCGCTCGGCGCACACGGATTACTGCGATCGCTCCCGGCGTTGGCCTTAGCGCTCGGCGCACACGGATTACTGCGGTCACTCCCGGCGTTGGCCTTAGCGCTCGGCGCACACGGATTACTGCGATCACTCCCGGCGTTGGCCTTAGCGCTCGGCGCACACGGATTACTGCGGTCACTCCCGGCGTTGGCCTTAGCGCTCGGCGCACACGGATTACTGCGGTCACTCCCGGCGTTGGCCTTAGCGCTCGGCGCACACGGATTACTGCGATCGCTCCCGGCGTTGGCCTTAGCGCTCGGCGCACACGGATTACTGCGATCGCTCCCGGCGTTGGCCTTAGCGCTCGGCGCACACGGATTACTGCGATCGCTCCCGGCGTTGGCCTTAGCGCTCGGCGCACACGGATTACTGCGGTCACTCCCGGCGTTGGCCTTAGCGCTCGGCGCACACGGATTACTGCGATCACTCCCGGCGTTGGCCTTAGCGCTCGGCGCACACGGATTACTGCGATCGCTCCCGGCGTTGGCCTTAGCGCTCGGCGCACACGGATTACTGCGATCGCTCCCGGCGTTGGCCTTAGCGCTCGGCGCACACGGATTACTGCTGTCACTCCCGGCGTTGGCCTTAGCGCTCGGCGCACACGGATTACTGCGGTCACTCCCGGCGTTGGCCTTAGCGCTCGGCGCACACGGATTACTGCGGTCACTCCCGGCGTTGGCCTTAGCGTTCGGAGCACACGGATTACTGCGATCGCTCCCGGCGTTGGCCTTAGCGCTCGGCGCACACGGATTACTGCGATCGCTCCCGGCGTTGGCCTTAGCGCTCGGCGTACACGGATTACTGCTGTCACTCCCGGCGTTGGCCTTAGCGCTCGGCGCACACGGATTACTGCGGTCACTCCCGGCGTTGGCCTTAGCGCTCGGCGCACACGGATTACTGCGGTCACTCCCGGCGTTGGCCTTAGCGTTCGGAGCACACGGATTACTGCGATCACTCCCGGCGTTGGCCTTAGCGCTCGGCGCACACGGATTACTGCGGTCACTCCCGGCGTTGGCCTTAGCGCTCGGCGCACACGGATTACTGCGATCGCTCCCGGCGTTGGCCTTAGCGCTCGGCGCACACGGATTACTGCGATCGCTCCCGGCGTTGGCCTTAGCGCTCGGCGCACACGGATTACTGCGGTCACTCCCGGCGTTGGCCTTAGCGCTCGGCGCACACGGATTACTGCGGTCACTCCCGGCGTTGGCCTTAGCGCTCGGCGCACACGGATTACTGCGGTCACTCCCGGCGTTGGCCTTAGCGCTCGGCGCACACGGATTACTGCGGTCACTCCCGGCGTTGGCCTTAGCGCTCGGCGCACACGGATTACTGCGGTCACTCCCGGCGTTGGCCTTAGCGCTCGGCGCACAGGGATTACTGCGATCGCTCCCGGCGTTGGCCTTAGCGCTCGGCGCACACGGATTACTGCGGTCACTCCCGGCGTTGGCCTTAGCGCTCGGCGTACACGGATTACTGCGGTCACTCCCGGCGCTGGCCTTAGCGCTCGGCGTACACGGATTACTGCGGTCACTCCCGGCGTTGGCCTTAGCGCTCGGCGCACACGGATTACTGCGGTCACTCCCGGCGTTGGCCTTAGCGCTCGGCGCACACGGATTACTGCGATCGCTCCCGGTGTTGGCCTTAGCGCTCGGCGCACACGGATTACTGCGGTCACTCCCGGCGTTGGCCTTAGCGCTCGGCGCACACGGATTACTGCGGTCACTCCCGGCGTTGGCCTTAGCGCTCGGCGCACACGGATTACTGCGGTCACTCCCGGCGTTGGCCTTAGCGCTCGGCGTACACGGATTACTGCGGTCACTCCCGGCGTTGGCCTTAGCGCTCGGCGCACACGGATTACTGCGATCGCTCCCGGCGTTGGCCTTAGCGCTCGGCGCACACGGATTACTGCGATCGCTCCCGGCGTTGGCCTTAGCGCTCGGCGCACACGGATTACTGCGATCGCTCCCGGCGTTAGCCTTAGCGCTCGGCGCACACGGATTACTGCGGTCACTCCCGGCGTTGGCCTTAGCGCTCGGCGCACACGGATTACTGCGGTCACTCCCGGCGTTGGCCTTCGCGCTCGGCGCACACGGATTACTGCGGTCACTCCCGGCGTTGGCCTTAGCGCTCGGCGCACACGGATTACTGCGATCGCTCCCGGCGTTGGCCTTAGCGCTCGGCGTACACGGATTACTGCGGTCACTCCCGGCGTTGGCCTTAGCGCTCGGCGCACACGGATTACTGCGATCGCTCCCGGCGTTGGCCTTAGCGCTCGGCGCACACGGATTACTGCGGTCACTCCCGGCGTTGGCCTTAGCGCTCGGCGTACACGGATTACTGCGGTCACTCCCGGCGTTGGCCTTAGCGCTCGGCGCACACGGATTACTGCGATCGCTCCCGGCGTTGGCCTTAGCGCTCGGCGCACACGGATTACTGCGATCGCTCCCGGCGTTAGCCTTAGCGCTCGGCGCACACGGATTACTGCGGTCACTCCCGGCGTTGGCCTTAGCGCTCGGCGCACACGGATTACTGCGGTCACTCCCGGCGTTGGCCTTCGCGCTCGGCGCACACGGATTACTGCGGTCACTCCCGGCGTTGGCCTTAGCGCTCGGCGTACACGGATTACTGCGGTCACTCCCGGCGTTGGCCTTAGCGCTCGGCGCACACGGATTACTGCGGTCACTCCCGGCGTTGGCCTTAGCGCTCGGCGCACACGGATTACTGCGGTCACTCCCGGCGTTGGCCTTAGCGCTCGGCGCACACGGATTACTGCGGTCACTCCCGGCGTTGGCCTTAGCGCTCGGCGTACACGGATTACTGCGGTCACTCCCGGCGTTGGCCTTAGCGCTCGGCGCACACGGATTACTGCGGTCACTCCCGGCGTTGGCCTTCGCGCTCGGCGCACACGGATTACTGCGGTCACTCCCGGCGTTGGCCTTAGCGCTCGGCGCACACGGATTACTGCGGTCACTCCCGGCGTTGGCCTTCGCGCTCGGCGCACACGGATTACTGCGGTCACTCCCGGCGTTGGCCTTCGCGCTCGGCGCACACGGATTACTGCGGTCACTCCCGGCGTTAGCCTTAGCGCTCGGCGCACACGGATTACTGCGGTCACTCCCGGCGTTGGCCTTAGCGCTCGGCGCACACGGATTACTGCGGTCACTCCCGGCGTTGGCCTTAGCGCTCGGCGTACACGGATTACTGCGGTCACTCCCGGCGTTGGCCTTAGCGCTCGGCGCACACGGATTACTGCGATCGCTCCCGGCGTTGGCCTTAGCGCTCGGCGCACACGGATTACTGCGATCGCTCCCGGCGTTAGCCTTAGCGCTCGGCGCACACGGATTACTGCGGTCACTCCCGGCGTTGGCCTTAGCGCTCGGCGCACACGGATTACTGCGGTCACTCCCGGCGTTGGCCTTCGCGCTCGGCGCACACGGATTACTGCGGTCACTCCCGGCGTTGGCCTTAGCGCTCGGCGTACACGGATTACTGCGGTCACTCCCGGCGTTGGCCTTAGCGCTCGGCGCACACGGATTACTGCGGTCACTCCCGGCGTTGGCCTTAGCGCTCGGCGCACACGGATTACTGCGGTCACTCCCGGCGTTGGCCTTAGCGCTCGGCGCACACGGATTACTGCGGTCACTCCCGGCGTTGGCCTTAGCGCTCGGCGTACACGGATTACTGCGGTCACTCCCGGCGTTGGCCTTAGCGCTCGGCGCACACGGATTACTGCGGTCACTCCCGGCGTTGGCCTTCGCGCTCGGCGCACACGGATTACTGCGGTCACTCCCGGCGTTGGCCTTAGCGCTCGGCGCACACGGATTACTGCGGTCACTCCCGGCGTTGGCCTTCGCGCTCGGCGCACACGGATTACTGCGGTCACTCCCGGCGTTGGCCTTCGCGCTCGGCGCACACGGATTACTGCGGTCACTCCCGGCGTTACCCTTAGCGCTCGGCGCACACGGATTACTGCGGTCACTCCCGGCGTTGGCCTTAGCGCTCGGCGCACACGGATTACTGCGGTCACTCCCGGCGTTGGCCTTCGCGCTCGGCGCACACGGATTACTGCGGTCACTCCCGGCGTTGGCCTTAGCGCTCGGCGTACACGGATTACTGCGGTCACTCCCGGCGTTGGCCTTAGCGCTCGGCGCACACGGATTACTGCGGTCACTCCCGGCGTTGGCCTTAGCGCTCGGCGCACACGGATTACTGCGGTCACTCCCGGCGTTGGCCTTAGCGCTCGGTGCACACGGATTACTGCGGTCACTCCCGGCGTTGGCCTTAGCGCTCGGTGCACACGGATTACTGCGATCGCTCCCGGCGTTGGCCTTAGCGCTCGGCGCACACGGATTACTGCGGTCACTCCCGGCGTTGGCCTTAGCGCTCGGCGTACACGGATTACTGCGGTCACTCCCGGCGTTGGCCTTAGCGCTCGGCGCACACGGATTACTGCGATCGCTCCCGGCGTTGGCCTTAGCGCTCGGCGCACACGGATTACTGCGGTCACTCCCGGCGTTGGCCTTAGCGCTCGGCGCACACGGATTACTGCGATCGCTCCCGGCGTTGGCCTTAGCGCTCGGCGCACACGGATTACTGCGGTCACTCCCGGCGTTGGCCTTAGCGCTCGGCGCACACGGATTACTGCGATCGCTCCCGGCGTTGGCCTTAGCGCTCGGCGCACACGGATTACTGCGGTCACTCCCGGCGTTGGCCTTAGCGCTCGGCGCACACGGATTACTGCGATCGCTCCCGGCGTTGGCCTTAGCGCTCGGCGCACACGGATTACTGCGGTCACTCCCGGCGTTGGCCTTAGCGCTCGGCGCACACGGATTACTGCGGTCACTCCCGGCGTTGGCCTTAGCGCTCGGCGCACACGGATTACTGCGGTCACTCCCGGCGTTGGCCTTAGCGCTCGGCGCACACGGATTACTGCGGTCACTCCCGGCGTTGGCCTTAGCGCTCGGCGCACACGGATTACTGCGATCGCTCCCGGCGTTGGCCTTAGCGCTCGGCGCACACGGATTACTGCGGTCACTCCCGGCGTTGGCCTTAGCGCTCGGCGCACACGGATTACTGCGGTCACTCCCGGCGTTGGCCTTAGCGCTCGGCGCACACGGATTACTGCGGTCACTCCCGGCGTTGGCCTTAGCGCTCGGCGCACAGGGATTACTGCGATCTCATAGCCGAACTCCCCCTCAAATCACCTCAGCACGACGCAGCGACCATCACCCTAGCGGCTGACCTAGAGATCAAGCGATGCATATGATGGCAAATTACAAAGATAAATAAGCCAACATTAAATTTTAAGTTTCGCATATATGAAGGATGATCTTTAAACTTGACCTAATCATATGCACTGGTTTCACTATTTCGCCATACATCGCAACTAAGATATTGGACTTGCCCGAGACATTGTGTATTCACTCAGACAGTTCAGAGCGCTTGGTGACGCCATCATCGCGGGTAATATTAACAAATCAGCCGGACACGCGAGGAAATTTTGTTCAGTATTCCCGCAAACAAATTTGACGCATAAACTTTGCCCAGATGTCAGTGAAACGACCCTCCCTGGCGGCGCCGAAGGGGGTACTTTTCTCTAAACACCGAGAACATACAATTGTTCCGTACACACAATTTATTCATTTGACTGAAGACATTTACAGAAATAATGTCTGCCTTAAGCGAGTCGTCTGAATATAGGATCATAGAGGGAAACCAGAAGTCCACGGGAATTCACATCAAAAGGCCTCAAGCAACGAAGAAGCTTGTGAGCTATCCGGGGAGAATTCTATTACTTCTCTTGCTGTCGTTCTAACAACATGAGGAGTTCCGCCTGGTCCGTGTAGGGAAACAAGTCCACGGGAAGTGCCTTCAAAAGCCTGAAGGGGGCGCCTTTAATTCTACGAGACTCGGAGCGAGTCAAACTGAAACAAACGATAACGGATGATTAGCATATACCAGATATAAAATGCAACATCCAACAGCGGGCTACATCACTAAATAAGTACATTAATACGCTAAACAATGTTTATGTGAGCATACTGGCACCACAAGGGTCCACCAAAAACCTCTGCAGATCTTGGCAGATGCCCTAGTCCAATCACTCATTCGTCAAATATCGTGCCATCCAGTGACGCAAGAACGAGATAAAATCCCGAGAGCGGTATGACTACATTTATTGCCTCTAGATGGCGACACTGATACTTACTCGACCAAGTTCTGTAGCGCTCCAGTCGGTTTGCACGACACGTACAACAGGTGGCGCAGGAAAGTGTTCTTTCGAATGGCCTTGATGACGTCACCGTCTGCAGAAAACAAAAACACACGTGACGGTTTTTGCCAAGCTGGGGAAACTTTTTTTTTTTTCGCTGTGAGGACACATTCACCTGGTTTATATCATATTAGCCCATCGGGAAATGTCAAAGGTAGGGCAGAGCCATGTTCCGGGATAATACTCTATAAAAACATCGACTTTAGCTCTGGGCGGGTCCACCACTAGCACACAGTAAACCTACGTAGCACACCGTAAAGCCCTGGGCGGATCACACCGTAAACTCACGTAGTCCAGCCCTGGGCGGGTCACACCGTAAACTCACGTAGTCTAGCCCTGGGCGGGTCACACCGTAAACTCACGTAGTCCAGCCCTGGGCGGGTCACACCGTAAACTCGTGTAGTCCAGCCCTGGGCGGGTCACACCATAAACTCACATAGCCCAGCCCTGGGCGGGTCACACCGTAAACTCACGTAGTCCAGCCCTGGGCGGGTCACAATGTAAACTCACGTAGTCCAGCCCTGGGCGGGTCACACCGTAAACTCACGTAGTCCAGCCCTGGGCGGGTCACACCGTAAACTCACGTAGTCCAGCCCTGGGGGGTCACACCGTAAACTCGCGTAGTCCAGCCCTGGGCGGGTCACACCGTAAACTCACGTAGTCCAGCCCTGGGCGGGTCACACCGTAAAGTCACGTAGTCCAGCCCTGGGCGGGACACACCGTAAACTCGCGTAGTCCAGCCCTGGGCGGGTCACACCGTAAACTCACGTAGTCCAGCCCTGGGCGGGTCACACCGTAAACTCACGTAGTCCAGCCCTGGGGGGGTCACACCGTAAACTCGCGTAATCCAGCCCTGGGCGGGTCACACTGTTAACTCACGTAGTCCAGCACTGGGCGGGTCACACCGTAAAGTCACGTAGTCCAGCCCTGGGCGGGTCACACCGTAAACTCGCGTAGTCCAGCCCTGGGCGGGTCACACCGTAAACTCACGTAGTCCAGCCCTGGGCGGGTCACACTGTAAACTCACGTAGTCCAGCACTGGGCGGGTCGACCACTAGCACACCGTAAACTCACGTAGTCCAACCCTGGGCGGGTCGACCACTAGCACACCGTAAACTCACGTAGTCCAGCCCTGGGCGGGTCACACCGTAAACTCACGTAGTCCAGCCCTGGGCGGGTCACACCGTAAACCTACGTAGTCCAGCCCTGGGCGGGTCGACCACTAGCACACCGTAAACTCATGTAGTCCAGCCTTGGGCGGGTCGACCACTGGCACACCGTAAACCCACGTAGTCCAGCCCTGGGGGGGGGTCACACCGTAAACTCACGTAGTCCAGCCCTGGGGGGGGGGGGTCACACCGTAAACTCACGTAGTCCAGCGGTGGGCGGGTCGACCACTGGCACACCGTAAACCCACGTAGTCCAGCCCTGGGGGGGGGGTCACACCGTAAACTCACGTAGTCCAGCCCTGGGCGGGTCACACCGTAAACTCACGTAGTCCAGCCCTGGGCGGGTCACACCGTAAACTCACGTAGTCCAGCCCTGGGCGGGTCACACTGTAAACTCACGTAGTCCAGCCCTGGGCGGGTCACACCGTAAACTCACGTAGTCCAGCCCTGGGCGGGTCACACCGTAAACTCACGTAGTCCAGCCCTGGGTGGGTCACACCGTAAACTCACGTAGTCCAGCCCTGGGGGGGTCACACCGTAAACTCACGTAGTCCAGCCCTGGGCGGGTCACACCGTAAAGTCACGTAGTCCAGCCCTGGGCGGGCCACACCGTAAACTCGCGTAGTCCAGCCCTGGGTGGGTCACACCGTAAACTCACGTAGTCCAGCCCTGGGCGGGTCACACCGTAAACTCACGTAGTCCAGCCCTGGGGGGTTCACACCGTAAACTCGCGTAGTCCAGCCCTGGGCGGGTCACACTGTTAACTCCCATAGTCCAGCACTGGGCGGGTCACACCGTAAAGTCACGTAGTCCAGCCCTGGGCGGGTCACACCGTAAACTCGCGTAGTCCAGCCCTGGGCGGATCACACCGTAAACTCACGTAGTCCAACCCTGGGCGGGTCGACCACTAGCACACCGTAAACTCACGTAGTCCAGCCCTGGGTGGGTCACACCGTAAACTCACGTAGTCCACCCCTGGGCGGGTCACACCGTAAACCCACGTAGTCCAGCCCTGGGCGGGTCACACTGTAAACTCACGTAGTCCAGCACTGGGCGGGTCGACCACTAGCACACCGTAAACTCACGTAGTCCAGCCTTGGGCGGGTCGACCACTGGCACACCGTAAACCCACGTAGTCCAGCCCTGGGGGGGGGGGGTCACACCGTAAACTCACGTAGTCCAGCCCTGGGCGGGTCACACCGTAAACTCATGTAGTCCAGCCTTGGGCGGGTCACACCGTAAACTCACGTAGTCCAGCCCTGGGCGGGTCACACCGTAAACTCACGTAGTCCAGCCCTGGGCGGGTCACACCGTAAACTCACGTAGTCCAGCCCTGGGCCGGTCACACCGTAAACTCACGTAGTCCAGCCCTGGGCGGGTCACACCGTAAAATCACGTAGTCCAGCCCTGGGTGGGTCACACCGTAAACTCACGTAGTCCAGCCCTGGGCGGGTCACACCGTAAACTCACGTAGTCCAGCCCTGGGCGGGTCACACCGTAAACTCACGTAGTCCAGCCCTGGGGGGGTCACACCGTAAACTCACGTAGTCCAGCCCTGGGCGGGTCACACCGTAAAGTCACGTAGTCCAGCCCTGGGCGGGACACACCGTAAACTCGCGTAGTCCAGCCCTGGGCGGGTCACACCGTAAACTCACGTAGTCCAGCCCTGGGCGGGTCACACCGTAAACTCACGTAGTCCAGCCCTGGGGGGTTCACACCGTAAACTCACGTAGTCCAGCCCTGGGCGGGTCACACTGTTAACTCCCGTAGTCCAGCACTGGGCGGGTCACACCGTAAAGTCACGTAGTCCAGCCCTGGGCGGGTCACACCGTAAACTCGCGTAGTCCAGCCCTGGGCGGATCACACCGTAAACTCACGTAGTCCAGCCCTGGGCGGGTCACACTGTAAACTCACGTAGTCCAGCACTGGGCGGGTCGACCACTAGCACACCGTAAACTCACGTAGTCCAACCCTGGGCGGGTCGACCACTAGCACACCGTAAACTCACGTAGTCCAGCCCTGGGTGGGTCACACCGTAAACTCACGTAGTCCACCCCTGGGCGGGTCACACCATAAACCCACGTAGTCCAGCCCTGGGCGGGTCACACTGTAAACTCACGTAGTCCAGCACTGGGCGGGTCGACCACTAGCACACCGTAAACTCACGTAGTCCAGCCTTGGGCGGGTCGACCACTGGCACACCGTAAACCCACGTAGTCCAGCCCTGGGGGGGGGTCACACCGTAAACTCACGTAGTCCAGCCCTGGGCGGGTCACACCGTAAACTCATGTAGTCCAGCCTTGGGCGGGTCACACCGTAAACTCACGTAGTCCAGCCCTGGGCGGGTCACACCGTAAACTCACGTAGTCCAGCCCTGGGCGGGTCACACCGTAAACTCACTTAGTCCAGCCCTGGGCGGGTCACACCGTAAAATCACGTAGTCCAGCCCTGGGCGGGTCACACCGTAAACTCACGTAGTCCAGCCCTGGGTGGGTCACACTGTAAACTCACGTAGTCCAGCCCTGGGGGGGTCACACCGTAAACTCACGTAGTCCAGCCCTGGGTGGGTCACACCGTAAACTCACGTAGCCCAGCCCTGGGCGGGTCACACCGTAAACTCACGTAGTCCAGCCCTGGGTGGGTCACACTGTAAACTCACGTAGTCCAGCACTGGGTGGGTCGACCACTAGCACACCGTAAACTCACGTAGTCCAGCCCTGGGCGGGTCACACCGTAAACTCACGTAGTCCAGCCCTGGGGGGGTCACACCGTAAACTCACGTAGTCCAGCCCTGGGCGGGTCACACCGTAAACTCACGTAGTCCAGCCCTGGGCGGGTCACACCGTAAACTCACGTAGTCCAGCCTTGGGCGGGTCACACTGTAAACTCACGTAGTCCAGCCCTGGGCTGGTCGACCACTAGCACACCGTAAACTCACGTAGTCCAGCCCTGAGCGGGTCGACCACTGGCACACCGTAAACCCACGTAGTCCAGCCCTGGGGGGGGTCACACCGTAAACTCACGTAGTCCAGCCCTAGGCGGGTCACACCGTAAACTCACGTAGTCCAGCCTTGGGCGGGTCACACCGTAAACTCACGTAGTCCAGCCCTGGGTGGGTCACACCGTAAACTCACATAGTCCAGCCCTGGGCGGGTCACACCGTAAACTCACGTAGTCCAGCCCTGGGCGGGTCACACCGTAAACTCACGTAGTCCAGCCCTGGGGGGGTCACACCGTAAACTCGCGTAGTCCAGCCCTGGGCGGGTCGACCACTAGCACACCGTAAACTCACGTAGTCCAGCCCTGAGCGGGTCGACCACTGGCACACCGTAAACCCACGTAGTCCAGCCCTGGGGGGGGTCACACCGTAAACTCACGTAGTCCAGCCCTAGGCGGGTCACACCGTAAACTCACGTAGTCCAGCCTTGGGCGGGTCACACCGTAAACTCACGTAGTCCAGCCCTGGGTGGGTCACACCGTAAACTCACATAGTCCAGCCCTGGGCGGGTCACACCGTAAACTCACGTAGTCCAGCCCTGGGCGGGTCACACCGTAAACTCACGTAGTCCAGCCCTGGGGGGGTCACACCGTAAACTCGCGTAGTCCAGCCCTGGGCGGGTCGACCACTAGCACACCGTAAACTCACGTAGTCCAGCCCTGAGCGGATCACACCGTAAACTCACGTAGTCCAGCCCTGGGCGGGTCACATCGTAAACTCGCGTAGTCCAGCCCTAGGCGGGTCGACCACTAGCACACCGTAAACTCACGCAGTCCAGCCCTGGGCGGGTCACACCGTAAACTCACGTAGTCCAGCCCTGGGCGGGTCACACCGTAAACTCACGTAGTCCAGCCCTGGGCGGGTCACACCGTAAACTCACGTAGTCCAGCCCTGGGCGGGTCACACCGTAAACTCACGTAGTCCAGCCCAAGGGGGGTCGACCACTAGCACACCGTAAACTCACGTAGTCCAGCCCTGGGCGGGTCGACCACTAGCACACCGTAAACTCACGTAGTCCAGCCCTGGGCGGGTCACACCATAAACTCACGTAGTCCAGCCCTGGGCGGGTCACACCGTAAACTCGCGTAGTCCAGCCCTGGGCGGGTCACACCGTAAACTCACGTAGTCCAGCCCTGGGCGGGTCGACCACTAGCACACCGTAAACTCACGTAGTCCAGCCCTGGGCGGGTCACACCATAAACTCACGTAGTCCAGCCCTGGGCGGGTCACACCGTAAACTCGCGTAGTCCAGCCCTGGGCGGGTCACACCGTAAACTCACGTAGTCCAGCCCTGGGCGGGTCACACCGTAAACTCGCGTAGTCCAGCCTTGGGCGGGTCACACCGTAAACTCACGTAGTCCAGCCCTGGGCGGGTCGACCACTAGCATACCGTAAACTCACGTAGTCCAGCCCCGGGCGGGTCACACCGTAAACTCACGTGGTCCAGCCCTGGGCGGGTCCACCACTAGCACACCGTAAACTCACGTAGTCCAGCCCTGGGCGGGTCACACCGTAAACTCACGTAGTCCAGCCCTGGGCGGGTCACACCGTAAACTCACGTAGTCCAGCCCTGGGCGGGTCACACCGTAAACTCACGTAGTCCAGCCCTGGGCGGGTCACACCGTAAACTCACGTAGTCCAGCCCTGGGCGGATCGACCACGGCGACGACTCGCTGTCGCCAGAGCCTCTTGATGAGTGCGGGGAGCACGTCCTCCGCCTTCCCGCAATGGTACTCAGCGTTCGTCACTCCTGTAACAGACAGGGTTCACATGCGACCAACAGACCCTCGTGGTGATGAAAATTAGTGACGTCTCGCTGAAGACGATGCACCATGACGTCCATGAAGAGGGTGGACACTTTAATGCGAAGCATTCACGTGTCAATGAAGATTACTTATGTGTCAATGAAGATTATTTACGGGTCAATGAAGATTATTTACGTGTCAATGAAGATTATTTACGTGTCAGTGAAAATCATCCAAGAGTCAATAAAGATGATTAATGTGACCATAATTATTATAGATGATTTATTAGTAAAGATTATTCACGTTTCAGTAAAGATTGGAACCGAAGTCATTAATCGATCGTTCACTGTCGATAAATATGATTCAACAGTCCATGAAGACGATCAAATCGACAATAAAAATAACTAATGTGTCAATAAAAATGATTCACTCGTCGATAAATATTATTCATATGTCGATAAAGATTATTCATGGGTAAAGAAAGATGATTCTTACGCAAAATGATTCATGCGTCGATAAAGGTGACTAAAGTATCAGTAAATGTGCAGAAGCGACGTTTGAACGTTGAACGCTTACCGTTGAGAGTCGCGTTCACCTTGGCGTCCGCCACGGCCGAGGCGCACATCTCGATGCCCACGACTTGCTTCACTTTCTGCAGAAAACAGAAAACTATATAGAAGATCTATCGCGTTTCAGGGAAAGAATATTTATGACCTCATACCCAACTCAACAACCAGGTGTCGGCATGTTGGTATCTAGGCCACTGTTGTGTAAATAAACCCACCGGGGCGCCGAAAAGCCCTCTGGACAATGACTTTTGATGAAACATGCCCCAGACCCAGATTATCTGGGTTTCTGTTGGTAGCCCAGCACGCTTTCTATCGCGGTTACAGTCTTAAGGCCCAACATGAATTATACACACCTTGGCCATGGTCAGCCCTATGGTGACAGATACACACCTTGGCCATGGTCAGCCCTATGGTGACAGATACACACCTTGGCCATGGTCAGCCCTATGGTAACAGATACACACCTTGGTCATGGTCAGCCCTATGGTGACAGATACACACCTTGGCCATGGTCAGCCCTATGGTGACAGATACACACCTTGGCCATGGTCAGCCCTATGGTAACAGATACACACCTTGGCCATGGTCAGCCCTATGGTAACAGATACACACCTTGGCCATGGTCAGCCCTATGGTGACAGATACACACCTTGGCCATGGTCAGCCCTATGGTGACAGATACACACCTTGGCCATGGTCAGCCCTATGGTGACAGATACACACCTTGGCCATGGTCAACCCTATGGTAACAGATACACACCTTGGCCATGGTCAGCCCTATGGTAACAGATACACACCTTGGCTATGGTCAGCCCTATGTTGACAGATACACACCTTAGCCATGGTCAGCCTTATGGTGACAGATACACACCTTGGCCATGGTCAGCCCTATGGTGCCGGTGCCGCAGCAGATGTCCAGCAGCACGGTGTCGGGCGTGAGGTCGCACATCTCGGTCACTGAGCTGTACAGCACCTCGGCCGCCGCAGTGTTCACTGTAGAACAATAAGTGGCGATCTCAACGTCAAGAGCAACAAGGATTTTGTTTCCGTTTTTTTTGTTAATTGCTTTCAATTTTCTCATTTCTTATCACGATTTAAATATTAGATTTATCCAATTTGAAGTCACTGATAATCCAAACGTGGATGGCTCACGTGCTATGTCTGTACTGTGAGATAATGTGTAATATGTCTTACCAGTGACTATAATAAGTGAATATCTGTGTTAACAGTTACGTCTGACATGGATTAGATAGTTGGTCTTTTGAGCCACGTCTGTGTATATTACGGCTAAAATGTTTTTTAGGCCTAATGGCAGAATGAGGGAGAGCGGTACATTTTGATGCAATCTTCATGACAGAGAGGTTACGGCGTTGGACGGCCTTGACCTTGACTTACCTTGAAAGAAGGCTCCAGGCGAGATTCTGAAGTTCAGATCGAGCAATTTGGACTGAAGATGCTGTTGTGAGATAAACACAACCGGATAGTTTTAACATTCCGGCCCTTAATCAATGCAGCAAAACTTAAAAGTGAAGTCAAGTGAATCCGTGGTCTTGCCAAATTTGTAAGATCAACTTCTCCGGCTAAATTTCTTTGAATAGATAACGCGATAAACTTAGACCTCCCCACATAGCCATCCGGCACCAATCAAAAATACACAAAAATCTATTTACCAAGTATGCGCCCCAATCTTTTCTTACGTGTACAGGCCGTGACCATTGTTTTTATCGCGTAAGGCCTCACCGTTTCTCCCAGAAGATGTTCATAGTCGAAATCGTCATTTCTGTAAAAGATCACATGAACCGACTTGAAGAGTAATGATACGCTCTTTAGTTGTATCTTTACCATGCATGAAAGGAATGGTTTGGTGAATTGAATGTTTCAGACCACAGTGCCTAAACCGCGGTCAACAAGCCGAAGAAGCAAGAGAGGTTCGAAGAACGTATGCTAACATCAAGCTAATGGCGGAGAACTTTCATGTTAGTGCCGAGTGCCATAGAAACCCGATGGAACAGTGGCACCATCTGGGGATAAAATACTTCATGCTAACCAAGCAAGAAAGGTCTGACCACTACACACGAGCGACTTGCTGGTTCAGCCTCTGCACGACATCATTATACTGTGTGGTACACGGTAATTCGGTTGGTTGTATACTCACGACGCTTTAACAAATTCTGGTCATATCGCGTCACTGGAAGAAGGAAGGGAAGAGCGGAGCTAGCGATGTCCCCGGGGTTAACCCCCTACTCTTTACGAAGAAAGACATGGAATCTTTATCCTGCGACCACACCGCCATGGCCACAGCAGGGCTCGAACCGCCGATCCACGTGCCGTTTGGCACTTAGGTGGCCAGAGCGCTCAATGCGAGCGCTCTAACCCACTGAACTATCGAGGCGGCCCAATACGGTAATTCAATGCACGGTAAATAAGTAAAAGAAAAGAGGTGATCACCTCTCCCCCCCGACCCCCCCCCCCCCCACCCAATTGCTGATGCTGTTACTCAAACCCCAGTTTGCTGGGTAACATACCCGTCATTGCGATCAGTCTGACGGAGGAAGTACAGTGACGTCAGATCCAGGTCCTTCCCATCACCCTCCGCGAAGTATGACCTCAAAGCGTCCTTCACACCTTGAATGTCTCCCTGCATAACAACGATCGGCTTAGCATACAGATGTTCAGGAGACGGATGTATATTGCATGGGTGGAGAGCGGTGGGGGGGGTGGGGGGGGGGGGCGGGGGTCTTCCTGGTGTAGTGGTTAGCATACTAGAGCGCATATCAATAGGTCCTAGGTTCGAGATTCTTCAGGCCCGGGCACCTAATCCGGGGCATGTTTCACCCTTCATCGTCCCGGGAGGTTTATTGGGCCAGTTTAACCTTTGTGCGCCCCAAAGCGACTAAAGCACCCATTCATTTCACTGCATTGCACGGGTGCTGCTCTGGGCCCATGAAGACTACACGGAGCCACGAACAGCCCAGGATTAATGCAAGGAAACAATTCCCAGACTCCCGACTGGGGCATCGAACTAGCAATCACTCAGGGCGCTACCAACTGAGTAATGGAGGGTCCTCCGCATATATAAAAACTATACACAATCACAAAACGGCGTAACGCTAGAGGTAACGCTAGAGACTTTTTCCAATGAAGATACCCTTTTTCAGAATAACCGATAAAGATATACATGAAACATTTCTATATTGAATAATCATCATCTATATCGTATTATTAATGGCTGCAGAGCCAAGCGATTTGCGATCGGCGCCCCCCATGGATTACCTCCGCGAGGCCCTGGGGGTGGAACATAACACAGAGGAGCACGTGGCTGGCCCCCACGGTGCGCACGAGGGCCGTCCGCCAGTGGCCGGTCCGGTCCTCGGGGTTGAAGGCGCTGTACTTAGAGGAACTCTGGAGGTAGTTCTGCAGCGACTGCAAGAGAATACCACGGCTGTGAATGGAAACTGGGTTTAGACAAGTTCTGGCTGGAAGCTATGTAGCGACTGCAAGACAAATACCACGGCTGTGAATGGAAACTGGGCTCAGAAGTATTAAAACAGCTCTGGGGGTAACTCTGTACATGTATAGCGACTGCATGACGAATGGCACGGCGGTGAATGGATAGGGGGCCTAGATACAGACAAGAAATAATTGATACAAAAACTTACTCGCGTATCGTCTTACATGCCTGTGCTACACATATCAACATATAAATATGTCATATCATTTTTCGAATTCACTCCCGTTTTGGGTCGTGCTCTATTTACTATAAATTTACCTTTGCCATCTAATCCACATGTTAAACCCCCTTGGTGCCCGTGTCATGTAAGGGTTCGATACCCTACCTTTACCACATCACATCTTTGGTCGATTATTAATAGAATCAATGTTGTCGCTCACCATTTTGGACGTACACATATAATATATATAATGAAGGGGCTTGTAAAAGTGTTCCGTGCAGAGCGATAAGACCGGAAAACAGAAGAAGTCGTATGCTGGAGGGATGGTGCAGGGACCATCGAACTTTTTAACGGTTTTCAATGTATTTTCAACGGTTTTCAATGTCTTTTCAACGGTTAATATCCTTGTCTTATAGGACGCGCACATTTCCAAACTTACCTTGACGACCTTCTTGGCTACTTCCGGTACATGGAGACACGCGGTCGGCTCGACGACGCTCACGCTCCCGCCCCGGTAACTGCCCAGTCGGAACCCAACCGTGTTGTCTGCAACAACATCAACGACGTCCATCGTCTGGGTTGTATGGTGGCATAATGAGGACGCTTTAAGCAATGCTGGTCATATCGTGTCAATGGGAGAAGGAAGGGAGAGTGAAATCATTCCGCCCCCGGGGGTAACCCCCCTACTCTTTGCTAAAGAGGACATGGGATCTTTATCCCGAGATCACAGAGACATGACCACAGCGGGGCGCAAACCAGTGCAGCGTCTGGGCGCTCGAAATAACACTGCATGTATTCATATATATATAAATACATTACACCACTGAGTATGTGGCACGGGATATATAAGTGCAAACTGTTTAATACTTAATCTACAGCAAAATGACTGCCACGTGAGCACCGCAGAGCGTTACAGTAGCTTTGTCTCCCATAGAGTTGAAACGCTAGTAACTAAGTCATTTGTGTACAAACCAAAACAGCGTATAATCTTAAGCGATAATGCATTCGAAAACAAGTTGCAGATGCGGATAAGGGCAAGATAGTCAGACTTACCTGTGCCAGAGACAGACCGGCCGATTGTGAACTCACACTTGTTCCTGTAACCATCTATCGTGGGCTGCAGAGGAAATATAACATTCACATATATACCCTTCACACTCCTTTGTCTCGTATCATTTAGCAGTTGACAAAACAACGGCACGTCTCTCCACTGGAGATTAATTAATAATAAACCTTACACCTGCAAAGGACGCGCTGACGCTAATTTCAACTGTATGGATAAGACAGATTTGTAAAAGGCTCTACCTCGTGGTTTTTACAAAACCAGTTGCGTCATTACTAGTTTGATTGTGATTTAAAGAGAAAATCATTTAAACCGAAGCTCCAAAATTCTTAATTACATTCTTGTTGTATAATCATCACTAACGATAATAACGTTTTACAGAGGTCCACAACTTACCGAGCGTTTGATCGGCTGTAGTTTACAGAGGAGTCCGCCATTCGCTTTCTCCTGCTCCGCTTGCCATCGCCGCCAGGTGGCGTCGTCGTTGTTCCGGTAAATCTCTTTGCCGAGGCGACTAAGGAATGACGTCATGGAAGCCTCTTTCATCTGATAACGGCGAACATTTGGAGAGACACGTGTTAGGATGGGGAGCAGAGCTATGAGCGAGAGTCTCTAGTCATTGAACACTCGGTAAACAACACAGGCAAGTCAGAATCGGTCGATGAGGCGCATTTTGCAACGTCGAAGAACGCCAGGACACTGACATTGTGAGTCCGTTTTTGTGCACGAATCACTGAGCATGTCAATCGGATTTACTGTCTGACATATGTGAGTATTGCATTGCGCCAGCTAGGCAACCGGTATATAATATTTAATTACATAAGAAACTGTTCAAAGCTGTAAAGGTAAATAAAAAAACGTGATCAAAATCGACGTGCTAAAATTAACATATAAAACTCACATCTAGTTGCTTTTCGTATGGTACGTTCCAGAGTGGTGTCACAGCCTTATTTAACCTGTATTTAAAGAGAATTCTAGAATTTAGCACATACACATCTAGCCACACAAATTATTAGAGAACGAATTATTAGAGAACGCCTAAGATGTATTCCGTGGCTCAGTGACGGCGAGTTACTGCATTCGTCCATTGGTGCCCGATTTAGAGACACGCCTGTGTAACAGCCAGCCGTCCATAAAGGCCAATATTCTCGCTCTGCTCGTCTTATTTTCAGCTATTATATAGTCACTTTATGTAATCGATCAAATAACACCCTGTTTCAAGTGGAAAGATACCCACAAAAGTAGTTTTACTTTAATACTCTGATTAATACCGCTTTCGCGAGAAACCTGATAATTTGTTATCAGCTTTGATATGTGACCTTTCTTCGACCGTCAAACTGTCGTCTGCTTCATTGACCTTGGCTCTCTTGGCGGGGTTTGCGTCAAGGCCGCTTTCTGTAGGACGAATATTATCGTATTTGAACATGAACCATCAGTAACAGGGTACAAGTGCTAACCAATATGTCTGGAACACCCATGGACCATGTTATGAACATAGCAGAAATTTTGTAATACGCCAGATGTTCAACATCACACATGTTAAGTCGTACCTAGGAATTTTAACCTTCAAGCTATTCAATTATTGCTTGAGGCGCATTACATCATCTTCCAAACGCAAATTTTGTAATTGATCTGCTTGTCAATAAATATGAAACTATAATGTGCAATAACTGGACAAGTCGCTGTTAAGATGAGTTGAGGAAGAGTTGAGAAAAGTACTCTGAATTAGGATTGCCCAAGTACAATGTACAGGGTACATGTACCGGTATTTACCTGCCTCTTCTTTCCTCCTCTTCATGAGGGGATCCGCAGAAGGATTGGCTTTCTGTGTCACAAGAGAGTAAATGTAAGGCATCTACCGGTAATAAGGAAATAGTCATGATACAGTAGGCAAATGGAAAAAAAGTTCAGGACCATTTTATGACCAAGTACAGGTAACAATAATGATACAAATCACAAGGTTCTGGTTTGTGAAGCATGAAGCTACTTCTGCGGAAAAGTAGTTACCAGTAGATACAATATAACATTGGGCGGACACTGGAGTCACGAGAGGTGCCTTGCTATCAACCGAGCAAGTTTCTGGCCCATGAGTCTGCATGTCTACGTTAAACACTATCTCTTACCTTCACTTTCATTGCTCTTCCCTTCCATACATGACCAGCTAACACTGTGAGTGCCTTTTCTCTATCTTCGTCACACCTGCAATAACAATTCTTTTATCACCTTTTCGCATGATTATAATCTGGCTGCTAAAGGCAGCCCCAATGTTGTAAGATTCAAGTGCGTGTGCTGTACTTTCCACATTTCAAACAGAACAAAAGGACAGTGCATACAATCATATTTTCTAATACATAATTTCCATATTGTGGTAATAACTTGTATCAAGTAGCCAAGCAGTACTACCAGTACGAAAGTTAGGGTGCAACAGAGCACTGGAGTAGGCCGTCACAGTACAAAACTTATTACAGTTGTTCACAGTTTTACATCTGACTGTGTAAGTGAATTGAAAGAAAATCGTAATTTGTACTTACTTGAAATTAACAAATGCAAATTTTCCATTCTGGGGAATCTTAATTTTCCCAGGCTTCAGTTCTACGGCACACAGCTTTTTCTTCAGTTGCTGTTGAAAAATTCAAATATGATAACCAGAATAATACTCAGGACTCTTTCACAGCATGTGGAACTACACAATCATATCAATTACCAGATTGAGTTATTTCTGTCCATCCTAGTGAATAAATTTATGCACATAGAGAACAAGTGTTGATTGAGGTAACAAGCCCAAAATGTTAGCTCCAGAGACCTGCCTGCATGCCATATGGGCAGGCAGCATGTCAGGCATGCAGGCTTTCAGCTGCTGTTTACCCACCCAAAACAGGGTGTTTTGGTCAAAATCTCTGAAAAAAAATCATAGTGCTCACAATTTTATATGATTGCTGCTCTTCATTAAATAGTAAATTGCAAGATCAAAATGCCACAGCCTGATCGGCTCGTGCCATACTGTTACCAGCCAAAATTTCAGACTGGCTGATACCCTGATACTAAGTAATCTTGAGTACACAAAACAAACTTACATGTACACCAACATATTTGGGCAGCCCACTAATTTCAATCTTGTACAGCTCTGTTGTGAATTCATCTCTTTCCAAGTAGGCATATGGGTCAATGGCGCCATCATCCACCTTGACAGTATCAGACTGTTCTTGTATGTCACAAGGAAGCTGGGAATCCTCTGTTCCTTTGTTGTTAGTGTTTGCTGAAGCTTCCGGTAGTTTATCACTTAGGCTGCCAGTAGCATTGGCTTGCAGCCCATCAGATACAGCCACATCAGGTATATTCTTCAGTTCCAGTCCATCAGATACAGTCACATCAGGTATGTTCTTTAACTCCAGTCCATCAGATACAGTCACATCAGGTCTGTTCTTCAACTCCTGTCCATCATCAGTCTCTGCTAGACATTGCAAGCCTTTGGAGACATCAGTATCCTCACTTAACACTGCTTCAGCACCATTCTCTGAAGTATCTTGAAGAACGTCAGAGGACTTCTGCTTAGTTTCATTACATTCAGGTACATCTGCACTATCCTTCTGCGGGGAAGCAGTTGTGACACAACTGGATGCAATTTCTTCTTTTTTTATATCAGCCATAACATGCCCTTGATAAAACTGAAAAGAAGTAGATCTACCAGTTAATTATTTTAAAGATGGAAGATATTTAATAAGTGACCATTGTGTTGCTGTTGTCATCTGCCACAATGCTATGGTGACATGGTGCAATGTAATCTATGTCAGGTGGTTAATAGCTACTAAATGAAACAGTAATCTCCATCCGTCTCTCCAGCTGGAGTGAAACCACCCTTCTCTCTGCACCCCTCCCCTCTAAGCCCCCCGCCACTGCTTGCCATATCTACCCCCCACCTTGGGTGTGCTCTAGCAATTCATTTCAATCAGCCACTGTGGCTGAACACCTTCAATTTTCTTTAGCCACACACAGATCCCATTAGCCACATATATATGTTCTATTTCCTCCTTCCAAAAACATTCTTTGTATAAGCCAATCCGTTCGGGATAAACAAGGACATGTGGTCATCATGGATGCATGGGGGTGTTATTATACAACTTTGGTGTCGAACTGATAGTTTAAAACTGGCCACTGGGGGGCGGGGGTTCTCTAAAAAAATAAAATGTTATCCATAAGCAGATAAGTGTAGCAAGTTTCCTAGAAAACAATTAATAACTCATGCAGATCTGTCAGTAATGCCATAGAACTGGAAAAATGTCTCCTAATGGTGTTTACTGAACAATGATACTGGTTGCATTATATGTAGTGGGATACCGATACGCAGCTTTGAAAAGCACTCCCCCCCCCCAACAAAGGAATGGAGTGGGTCTCCCAAGGCTACACATCATGTCATACAATAGGACATGATATGTGACATGAGTGTTGCCCCCCCCCCCTCCTAGAGATAAAGGTCCGTGATAAATCACTCAACGACCAGGGTGATTTAGCACTACCCCCCTCCCCCCCTCCCCCACCCCACCGCTTCACCCAGCCTTGGCGCAAGTGCCCCCAGGCAAGCCAGCTTTCTAAGGGCACAACGGTGTCCATGCAAAGTTCTTTAGACGCCAGTCGGGAATCGACTGTAGCCTTTATCATAATGTGTGCGCGTACAATCATAGTGCTTACATATTTTATATACCTTGTTTTATCTTCTGACATCAAGAAAGTATGTCAACACTAGGTTGTTTCGGTTATATTTTCACGAAGAAATGTTGGAGCACACGACTTTTCCCGACCAACCGTCCGCCATATTTGTTTTGGGCAGATGCCGGTACCTTGAATGCAACTTGGTTCCCCGCTCCGTTAGCATATGATTCTCAGCTAGAGGGCGTTGTCAGTCGCTCACTTTGAACTTAAAGACAACAGCAGCGCCCTCTGTCACAGGTAATTCACAGTTACAAAGTTAGGGACCCAGGCTACAAATGATTCAAATCATGGAGGGATTCGCCAGGTGGCGCTGCATACGCATGGCGGTTGGTCGGGAAAAGACTATGCTCAAACATTTCTTCGCGAAAATATAACCGAAACAACCTAGTGTTGACACACTTTCTTGATGTCAGAAGATAGAACAAGGTATATAGAATACGTAAACACTATGATTAAACGCGCACACATTATGATAAAGGCTACAGTCAATTCCCGACTGGCTTCTAAAGAACTTTGCATGGACACCGTTGTGCCCCTAGAAAGCGGGCTTGCCTGGGGGGGCACTTGCGCCAACACCCAGCCGCGAGTTAGGTTCCTGTTACTGTTAGACCTGTACTCGAGTTGACAGAAGAAATCCTGAAAGATCACGGGACGTAATAAAATATTGGCCGTACCTTATTCTTACCGACAAAGACTATTTGATTATTAACCGGTATATACTATACACAAGTATTAAACGGTTAAACAGTGTTTAGAGCCGAATCAGCAACAAGCATGCTGCATAAGAGCTTCGCCAGGGAACGCGCTCCACAGGGTACCAGCTTTACATTACTAAATATCAAAAGACACTAGCTGCTACCGAAATATCACTCCCGTCTTCTGGCTCAGTTGGCGGCGGCTCATTGAGATAAACCGATACTGCAGTCTGCCCCAATTATCCGAGGTTCGGACAGGACCTGGGAGCCTTGTGTTGCGATAAACCCATCTGGCACCCGAACCAGTGTCATATGCATATCAGGACGTCGATCTGTACCCCGGGTCTGCTGTACCACAGCCCAGCAAGCAGCCAGCTTATCTAAGAAGTGTGAAGTGTAAGTAATTGCCCTAACTCGATAACCCTTACCCACACACAAGTTGCATAGTTTGCGCCATGGCCCGCTTTGAAAAATACCCGGCACATTCAGTCCCTAGCTAGCTCCATGTAAGTGGCTGTAGGACGGAGAAAAATTTGACATGCCCCGTCTACATCTTCGATTTCTACCCGTCCTGCAGCCACAGAACTGGCACAAACCCATCCCCATCTGACACGGGATGTCAGAATTTGATTCTTTCGTATATGCATTCTATTTAAGTCTTTTAGCGATGAAAAGTCGGAGAAGCCCGCGTTTTATGTGGATTGCTAATGCTAGAAATAAAAAAATAACTTCAATATACATTCTTTCGATCTGCTCCTTAATTAAATATAACAATTAATGTATTGGATATTTGGTAACTTTTATCATGTGTCATTCCGCTTGATGTGTCAAATGTCAAGCTGCACCAGATATTGTTTCAAATCGAGCTCTTTCCCGCCAAAACTAAAGAACTCAAACTACAAATATAATCAGTCTTTGAATAATCCAAGATTGCTTTTGCCTATATTTCACGCATGCCAGCCCGCCAAATGGAGTCGTTTAATTAGCCTTGACCGTGATATCAATTTACCACAGGTTTTCAACTTAGTGGTAAACGTCATCAGTTTGTGTGCTTCGCGATGCTGTGTTATAAGTAGCAGTTCTGTGTTGTCCTAGGATGGACACGTTTGCCTCATCACAGCCGAAACGGCGATGTTTATTAAGTTTCTGAATTCATAGAATGAAACGATCGAGTTTTCTGCAATTTGTGATACATTTGTATATATATGTAGCCTGGGTTTAGTTTTGGCGGAAAAGAGCTCGATATGCAACTTTAAACACCATTTTTTGACTGAATTAATTCGTCGAGTTAAGTTTGTGGTTGATGCGCAGATGTAGTGACCTTGTTTCCCCGTCAGGTTAAGTTATAAATCATATTAACAATAACTAAGGTCAGTGAATACGTTCTCTAAACAGACAGATGAAATTACAGTTTTGATAAAAGAGGCAAACAGTATGTGTTCGATACTTTGCAGGTATAAGGAATAACATATACATGCATACGAGTTGTTCAAGTCATTTTGAAATTCAAAGCATGTGGTATGGATGCCATCTCCTAACATTATGTAAAGAGCACTCTGTAGAATTACAACTATAGTTAGGCCTCAAGAACACAACACAACACAAATGTACCTGAAAATGGGCGGGGATTTCGGATATTTGCAACATTCGGTGCCACACCAAGACAATGCGCTATCAGCTGACACTGACTTAGCGACTTAATATCGTTGTTGTTATCGCCGGATTAACAGTCTGCCCGAACAGACACAAGCCACATGCTTTTCTTCGCACCCAGGGTGATTGGCATTGAGCAACGTTTAGCATGTTTGAAGAAGACTGAGAAGTGATGAGTGCGATTATGTTCATAATCAAATCTCGTTAATTAGCCTACAACCCGTAAACCGTTTGGGTCCTCCATTTGGTTATGAAGATGATAGGACTTGAGACGTTGCTTACGTGAAATCTCCCCCCCCCCCCCCCCACCCCACACACACATTGAACTGATGCGATGAATTTATTGCATAATATATGATACCAGTGTTTTCGGCTTCTAGTAGACCCATGAAGTTATACGTCATCCGAGGATTTCCCTCAGCTGCCTCGTTTCCGAATCAGCGGGAAAGGCACACAGAGAGGAATCTTCCAGAAAACTTTCTGCTTCTTGCTGTACAAGAATCTATAAACATCCAAAATATGGGTGAAGAGAAAGTAGGTTGCCATCTCTTTCCGCCTTCTTTGTTTATTCTTTGAATCAGTGGTTCCCGGAGTTTTCATATTTTTTATGGTTATTTGCCATTAATTTAATGATCAACTGCTGAAACTTTGGCTTGAGTTGCGTTTCGTGCTTTAAAATGTTTGGGTTGTTTTTATTTTAAGAGTTAACTTTGTTTCGCATTCATATCTTTAGTTTTACTGAAAGTTCATAAGTTGTTTCATCGAAAACGACAGGGCCGTGTAGCGCTGCCAAAACCTTTGAGTTTGAAGACCTCTGTTGAACAGTGTTGAAATGATCGTAAGGTCCCGTAAAGTCTCCTATTATCGTTCAAAGGAAAACCAAAAAAAATCCCTATCATTTAACAGTTATCACAGCGATCACCATGCCAAATTCCCAGACAAAAACAAGTTCGAACTCAGACCCAACAGTTAGTCATTTAACACCACTTTTCAGTGATTGCCTTAAAAATATTTAAAGTTGCCTATTAGCTGTTTTGCTATTTTTTTAGTTTTTTTAATGTTGATTTTGCGTATAAGCACACAAACCTAACGCCATAAGGATAAGGACGCGAGTTGAGAATCGACTATGGCTTTTAGTGCAATGCGTATACATATAATCTTATTGGCGTAAGTGTCCCCAGGTAAGCTAGCCTCGGGAGACCCACTCTGTTCCGCTGTTGGGTCTCGGTTCCAGCCTGGGTTTTGCACGGGGACTTTTAAACAGAATAGGCGCATTTGGAAATTCTGAATCATCTGGAGGCACACTGGGGCTAAATATCATATTTTTGTATAGATTAATCTTTTACCTATCAAATTCTTCCAAACAATCAAAAAGATTGATCATCTATATCTGTGTCTGCAAGATGATTTACGAAGCACCAACGTCCGAACCGGGGGCCATACTTGTTTTTGGCGCGTGCTGGTGCCTGTGAATGCAGCCTGGTTCCAAACTTTGAATTCTCTGTAAGAGAGGGCGCTGCTATTGTCCTTAACTGCAAAGTGCCTGTCTGACAGCGCCATCTAGCGAAGAGTCGTAGGCTGGGAACCAAGTTGCATTCACCAGGTACCAGCATGCGCCAAAACAGATATGGCGCCCTGTTCGGATGTTGGATTATGATAAAAGCTACAGTTGATTCCGATCTGGCATCTAAAGAACTTTGCATAGATACTGTTGTGCCCTTAGAAAGCGGGCTTGCCTGGAGGGACTTGCGCCAAATAATCATATTGCTTAGATATTTGAATACCTTGTTTTATCTTCCGACACTAAGAAAGTATTGTCACACAGTCCTATCGGTGTTTGTGATATAGTAACCGTGGACAGTGGGGAATGGTGTACCGGGTATAATGCTGGGATGTATCTGTTATCACAAGATCATTGAAACAGAAGACGATGTATCCACTTTATATTTCTTTATTAATTCCAAGATGCGTCCAGCCAGGTCTGGATCCCGAGGCTAACTGCCTCCTGAGTCTGTATGAATGTAAAAACTGCTGTGGCCCTGGACAGCCGGGAGACACAGTAGCTAATCGCGGCACACAGATATAATCTCTGTGACCCCACATTTAAAGGAGCCAATGACACGGGAACCTCTGCATTTGTTTGGGGCTTTAAACTTTGGAAGAGAAAGTAGCTTTGCAGGGATTTAAATGTTGCCTTGCTCTAAGGGACCATCCCAGACATACAGGTTCAAATTCATGCGAGAGGGACCATCCCAAGACCCTAGCTATAACAACAAACACCAAAGTTATCTCTGTGATAATTGCCCCTCCTTTAAAGACAAAAATCTCCTGATTTTTAGATAAATCGTTCTTTACATATTAATAGGTTGGTAATTACTCTTTAAGTTCACACTGTTATCTTTATAGAAAGGTGATCCATCAGTAAAAATTGAGATGAATAAGAAAAATAAGATAAAAAAATAACAGTGACAATGACAAGATATAAATTTCCAGGTCTTAATTGGGACCTTTAAATGTTTAAATACATGGTTTACGGTCTGAGCCGTAAGTAAGAGCACAGCTAAATGCATTGTGTCTCAACTAAATACTGTAGTCATTGCATACCTGAGCTATTCTGTAACAATGAGTTACTATTGCCTTTGGTTAATAACCATAATCTCTTAGGTGATACACCAATAATAAAGGTGAGTAAAAATATAAACTGTAATCTATACAAAGTCTACGCTTTTACATATCTCAAACTGCTTTTCCTTATATAGTGGACGTCTTGTGCACCAGGATAAGTCAGTTTGGATATTCCACATAGTTCAGGAATACAAATTTTAGCTCACCGTTGTACCATTATATTGTGGACATTTCGTGCACAAATGACATTAATACAGTGGCAACTCTCATACCAACTTAACAAGCCAGTATTAATACAAGGTTTTTACCATTGCGTTATCAATAATATCAGATGGAAGCAACTTTCTTCCCAAAACCAGTGTACAATTGTACCTGATACTCTCGCACTGTCTAGTGCTTCAGCCGACACTACACTCCTGCTTGAGAAGAGACAGGGGTTTCCTGTCTGTCCGAGTGTTAGTTACACGACTTGATACATGTGGCTGTCACATGGAAATACGTGCATATAGATGCACAGCTGGGATGCAAGAACAGACATGACACCTTAAATATGGGGTTGCTAGACCCTCAGCAATTTCCGTTACCTGAAGTAATATTTTGATGAATAGAAAATTTTGAGTTAGGTGATCTTGTGCAATTCAACCTTCTCCTCTTACGCCACAGGGTTACCATGCTCACAGCAGATTATCACCAACAGTGTGTTACATTACACACTGATCATACTATAATCATAACCAAATCATCTCATCACCTTCAAATGTGAAGGACTCTCCTCTCGTCACAATCAGCTCACATATTATATATCAAGCTGAACAATCGTTCCAATAAGTTCCACTTAAAAACCTGTTCATGTTGAATGACAAATCCTGTCGGTTGATCAACATAACCGTTCACTTTACACAACTTTATATACAATTTAATTTTGACACATTACTGACATAAACATAAATCTTGCAATATACTACATATTCACATACTTGAATAGTGTACTTGATTTACAAGGATTATTATGTACAATGATTAACATACAACATATAGGCACTAGATACACACGCTGCTCAATTATCCTTACGAGCGTTGCGTTTTCTCTTTCTTCCATCCTGGGTTTTAGCTATGTGAAACTCGCGTAGAGCATCGTCCGATAGCATTGATTCGGTAACCCACTGTGACTCCTTTTGTCCTTCCCATCTGACTGAGTACCATCGAACTCCTTTGTACCATTTACATTTGTGGAGATTCTTTAATACCTTAGAAGCAGTAGGAGGATCTGTCTGGTCATTATTCGGCCTTGTGTCTGGCGGAATTGCCTCTTGCGTCGGGTCAGTTTGAGTAATTTGAGTCGGTGTCTCTGGTTCAGTCACATCGATCTCATTGTCAAGCGTTTGCTCAGTCTGAAGAGGGGGCCTAATGTCACGCACAGTGTCTGGTGTAAACTTTGTCAGGCGCTTGGCATTAATGCATGATCGGCATTGCTTATGCGTCGTGCAGTCTCTGAGCAAATATGTGTTGTATTCTGCGTCTACGTCACATATATAGTAAGGTCCAACATGTTTCGGTTGCAGTTTTGGGTTTAGACCTCTCTGTTTGCGTACATTGTTAACAATGACTTGATCACCTAGGCAAAATTGTGGTTGTGCAGCTTTTCGATCATGGTATTGTTTGTTTCGTGCCTGGGCTTGGTCAATGTTTTTTTTTTGCAATTGCTCGGGTAATGGAAAATTGTACTGTGATATCTTGTAGTCGGTCAAACACAGATGGTTGGAGGAATGGAGCTGGAATCAGGTTTGTATCAAGCGGTAGCCTCATCTCTTCTCCTAACAATATCTTGTTGGGACTGAAGAGCGTTGAGTTTACAGATGGTGTGGCTTGCATTGCTGCCATGACAGACGGCAGAATATCAGGCCAGTTGTTTTGATTCTTGTTGATGTACATGCGGAGTGTTTGAGCAAGGACAGCCATCCGTTGCTCTGCAGTGGCATTCGTCTCTGGATGCCAGCTAGAAGTCTTGTACTTCTTTATTTCGAAGAGCTTACATAGCTCCGTCACAATGGAGGCGAGAAAATTTGTACCCCGGTCGCTAAGCAAAGCGTAGGGTGCTCCCCATCTGCAGATGATCTCATTGTATAAGACCTTTGCAATCTCAGCTCCAGTGAGTGATTTGATTGGGAAGGCTTCTGGCCATTTAGAAAAGGCGTCCACTACCAGGAGAACGTACTTGTAGCCGTTAACCTCTTTCAAGGGCCCGAACAGATCGATATGGATTCGACTGAAAATGCCAATTGCTGTCAAAGGCTTTAATGGCACCTTCTTTTTGTGAATACTACGTTTGTTCAATTGGCACTGTGTGCACGATTTCACATATTGCTTTATTTGGTTGTACATGTTCGTCCAGTAGTACTTGAGTCGAATCAAATGATAAGTCCTGTCAAAGCCTTGATGACCGGCCATTAGGCTGTCATGATATGAGAGCAGAATGTCTGCTTTCAAGGTCTGTGGAACAACTAGCTGCTTGACAAGTCGTGCCACCTTGGTTCCTTTACCCCTGGGGTAATAAAAGTGGTACAACAACCCATCATCGTCATCTAGGATATATTCACCTCTCTGCAATGAATCGTGCTTGTTGATCTGATGTCAGATCTGATGGAAGAGTCGAGGTGGAAAGATAATTAATAATCTTGGCCAGCTCTGTGTCACGCTGCTGTTGTGCACTTACTGAAGATTCGTCATTATCAGTAACAGAGCAAATATGTCGAAGAGCGGTGAGTTGAATGTAACGTTGTTCATTTGTCTGCGGCGTTGGTGACTCAACTAATGATTTCACCTCAGAATCAGTGAACACACCTTGGATCCAAGTAGACGGATTGCTCGTTGTGGGGTCGTATTCTCTACGACTTAGGCTATCAGCATTTGCATTGCTCTTTCCCTTTCTATACTGGATGTCATACTGATATTGTTGCAGGAACAACGACCATCTGCATAGTCTGCCAGTGGTAAGCTTACAGTCTTTGATATACTGCAGAGCTGAGTGATCGGTTATGACAGTGAAAGGTCGATCCGCCAAGTACACATGATACTGGCGTTTGCCTTCAATGACAGCTAGGCCCTCGAGCTCAGATATACCCCAATTGCGTTCTGAGTCACGAAGCGCTCGACCGCCATACTCAACGACTACTTCTCGACCATTATCATCACGTTGTGCCAGTATGTAAGACACGGAACAGCCACTTGCGTCGGTGATAAGGATAAAGTCTTTGTCAAAGTCAGGGTAAGTTAGAATAGGTGTTGTGGTCAATGCTTGTTTCAGTGTGTCAAAGGCTTGTTGACAATGTGTATCCCAAACAAACTTGGCGTCCTTCTTGAGTAGGTTATTAAGCAGAGAGGCAGTTTGTGCGAAATCCTTGATAAATTTGCGATAATAGTGCGCCAAACCTTAGAAGGTACGAATTTGCGAAACGTTGATTGGGATCGGAAAGGTGGTGACAGCCTTTGTCTTTTCTGGATTGACAGCTATACCGTCTTTAGACACAATATGTCCCAGAAATGTCACCTTTTTGTGTCCAAAGGAGCATTTTTCAGGACGTAGGCGCAGGTTGGCCTGTCGTAGGGTTGTGAAAATGGAGCGTAAATGTTCCAGGTGAGATTCGAAGTTAGCCGAGTAGACCAACACGTCGTCGGCGTAAACCAACGCATAGATATACAAGAAATCTTGCTTGCGCTAAGGTTTATAACAAATGTGATCTCCAGCATTAGAATCTGAAACAAAGTATAAACACCTACCATATCCAGCACCAATTATCTGCCAATGACCAAAACAATCTAACTTCTTGAATTTTTCCCTCCACAAAAGTGAAAGCTTATGTCTGTTGTGTAACTTCATAGACATATATACACTTGTTGTTTACTGGTCCCTTCAACTGGGGGTGCCCTAGCCCGAAACTATATCTGATAACAGAAGGTTCTAGTGTGCCACTTCCCCTTGCCTGAAGCTGTTGACACTGTGTGTGGAATGTTTGAACTATAAGGTCAGCAGGTGCTCAAAAGGGGGGGATGAATCTATACTAATAAAATGAAGCTGTCTGTCCCACTATGCCGCTGCATGCAAGAGCACATTGGCATCAGCAGCCGCCTTGAACCTATATATCCAACCGTCGCTCTTATATGTGTCAACGCTATCGCATGTGTCAACACTACCACTGGGTGCTTATCACCTTATCCCACACATAATATCGCTTTCAGGTGCTTATCCCGCATGGTGACCATGTCTGCGGCGGGCTACCTGGCTTGGTGCCAACAGTAATAATATTTTTCCCAACGCATTATCGCTCCGAACCATCATCAAAAGAAACAAATCCTGTACTGTCTCGCGTCCACAACTTCCCATCAGTAGCAAATTTTGTCCACTAAAGGTACGTTAAATGATGAACAACAAGCGGGAAACAGCCCCTTTTTTTACTCAATCAACCCCTTTTTTTTTAATCAATGTATGAGCTTGGGCCTTAGTTTTACTGGTCTGATATTCCTTTATTAGCGTGCTTTAGCTGCAATTTGAATATTCTGTACATACAAAATAGTCATACTGTTATTTCTTTCGCTTATTAGTATGAACGCTAGCGGGGCGGCTAGTATGGTCTAAATGTCCAGCTGGTTGGGTGTGCGAGGTGTCAGTGTGGGGTGGGTAGGGAGTGGAGGATTACCAGCTGCACTGAAACAAATGTGAATGAAGCCAGGGCAGGTGTGGGTAGTGGGGTTGGGCAGGGGAAGGGTCAGATTAAGAGGAGGTGGGAAGGTGTGAATAACACATTGGTTAATGGCTGTCTAGACTGAGCTGTCTTATCTCATATCAAAAACTCTCACAGGTAACATTCTGTAATTTCTGTAGTTGATACTGGGTTTGCTGGGCCGGTCTGGTTGGTAAAGAAGGGGGTAGTCCAGAGAGAAAACCTGTGACTTATACACCAGAAATTACAGTATTAATATCAATCATTTCTAGCCTGCTAGGTTCAATTGTTGTTTCTGAGATGATCAAGAGAATGTACGACTATGTGTGAAATACACTTCTGCTGTAGGAAAGTGATTATTTATACAACTACTACTAGATAGGGCCTGCATCTAGAGGGTTTGGGTGATTGTTGGGGTAGTCATTTATTAATGATAAGCTAAGAAATTCTGCCATGTGTCTTGTTTAAGACTAGGAATGATAAAATTCTGCCATTAATCATCCTCATTACAGGCTGCATAAAATAGTATAGTTTAAATAATAACTCTTCTCCAGTGGCAATAACAAGAAGCTGAAAAAACACGGCTCAGTTAATCCCCATGGTAAAGCAACAGACTTATCATCACTGCGCTCTGCTAATTATTTGGATGCAATTAGAAAGGACTAACCAATTATCACTCGAAAAAGCCATATGCAGCAATCCATGCCAGGATGTGGGCCTGTGTCAGCTAGTCCCCACAGAGTTCAATGTTAAATTATTTTCTTAATTCAATAACTGTTATTTTGATCACTACCATAAAGGACTCCTGGTAAAACTTAGCCAACCCCAGAAAGTCTCATATGGGACCAGGAGTTTGGTACCATATCCTTACCTATCTCCACATGTTACCAGAAATACCAGAAGTAAATGCTTCCAATTGATTCCAAACTGTCAAATTCTGTTTCAGTGCTTAATGTTTCCACCAAATTTTAACTAATAAACAGTTCAGTAAGATGAATGTTTGGCGCAGATAGGTGTGTTACTCAACTGTCAACTAACCAGTCAAACTGCATTCATGTGGATACCCCAGTCACTAAAGGTCAGGACCAAACCAGTTCAATAGAAGTTTATGCCAGTTGGTCTTGTTTATCTCCGTCCTGTGTGATTTCCTTCAATAAGTATATAATGACATGTACTTGCAGTCGCCAGCTGATACTGAACCGGAGAACGATGTCCCTGAAGTCCACTATGAACCTCTGGTGACTTTGCCAGCAGTGGAAACAAAGACGTTGGAAGAGGAGGAGGAAGAACTGATTAAACTGTAAGTTGTCTACTCCAGCTTTTGGTCCAGCCTATACATGATTCGTCCATAAATTATTTAATTACTTATTGCATTCTCCTGCTGTCCTCCTTCTGTGGTCAATCTGTAATTATTTTGAAGCTGAATAGGACTTTGACTGAGACTAGGTATATATACCGGTAATATATGCAAGTCAAATCTAAAATCTGAAATCAAGTAATTGAATAGGTGTGTATCCAGTGGAAAATTATTTTAATACATACAACATTGTATAGATTGACATATTTATATGCTTATCTCAGCATTGTATACCCTTCATGCCTGGTACATTTTGGTAAACAGTCCTCAGGAGTGGGATATAGATTTTATCAATGATAGATGCTGCCACTACTCATTCTGTGATATTTGCACAACAGGCGAGCAAAACTATATCGATATGATGGCCAAGCGGATGAACCGGAGTGGAAAGAAAGGGGAACCGGTGATATTAAAATTCTGCGACACAAAGAAAACAACACCTGCAGAGTGCTTATGAGGCGTGACAAAACATTGAAAATATGTGCCAATCACTTTGGTATGTACATGCATGAGAATTTTAAGAATATTTTTACCTTAGATGTGCCATGTTCTTGCTGGTCCTAAATAACTCCATTAAATTGTAGAATGACCTACGTTTTGATTAACTGTATCTATTTTTATATGATACTAACAAATAGAAATGGCATAAACTATTTTAATTTGTTGCTCTAAAGTAAATATATACCTCTGATATTTTTATATGTTTTACTTACTATCATCGATGCTTTATTTCAGTATATCCTCGGTTAACATTGACACACAACTGTGGTAACGAAAAGACATGGATCTGGGCAACGCCAACTGATTTCGCGGATGAGGAGGCCAAATCTGAGATGTTGGCGGTCAGATTCTCCACCGTTGAATGTAAGTGGTAGGCCGCTTTTGCATCTTCATGTGACATTTACAATAATCGTAATGGAAAACTATGTAAGCTACCGTTATTTCGACAGTGGACTTGCCAACTTATAGATTTAAAGATTCTTAGTTTTTCTACGAAATAATGCTAAAGCAGATATATGAATATCTGTGTGCATGAATTATACAGCGTTGGTTGTACCAGTTGCCGGAGATTTTTGTTAATGTGGCATTGTGCATAAAACGATTGTTTTGTGCTTAGATCGCAGGAACTTTCGTTTCTGGGATCCCAAACGCTTGTGCCAACATTTGACTTTATTCTCAACCAGATGCTCAGAAATTTAAAGAAAAGATGGAAGACGCCAGGAAGATTATGGAGGAAAAGGCAAAGAAGCAAAGTACCGCCAAGTCAGGTACACCACACCGTGTATTACCGTTGCTCCGCAGGTGATAGAATTTGACCTACGCTTGTGTCAAACCGGAAGACTCTGGTGACTAGACTAGAAGTTCCGGTGCGGTTCCCGACATGACAGTATAATAATAATTTATAATATAATATAATTTTACACATCTTAGTTAACCGAAAGCTTTTGTTAACAGTTTCGTTGGTATGGCCTTAAGAGAGGTGGCTCTCGTGTCACGAAATTGAAATATATTTTGGGCTAGTATAAAAGAAAAGGATATTGTGACTTCCATTATAATAGAATTCGTATATCTTCATTGCAGAAGATGTTGCAGCGACGGCCGACGCAAAGGCCGAAGAGGAGGGAGATGACGTCACCAAAGCGATGGGCTCTCTCTCGGTGAAAGAGGGTGAAACACCATCGACAACAGCTCCCGAGGCAGAAGAGTCCGTCAAGGCCGAAGAACCCTCGTCAAATAAGCCCCAAGACGCGGATGATGGTGTATAGCGCCCAGTCTGTTCACGGATGGGGGTGCCTGCATGCTTGTTATGACGTGTGGTGTGGTTGGCATTTTTATGAAAAGAATAGTGAGGGACTTCGCTACCTGCATACAGCTGATGTATCGGAAGGAATCGTCCGCTGCGAGACGCGTCGCACCGCACCGCGCGACCTTCAGCGGAAGTGATAAGCTACATCCTTCCCAAATATTGTCGTCGTGGCGACATGTTTAGGCTCTGCATTTCCCTGTCGCCTACAGTGCACGGAGTGTGGGCTTCCCCATTGGGTAATGACGTGTGCTAGTCGTGTCGAATGTAAGGAGAGCATTCGGTCTTTACGTCGACAAGCGTGGAGTCGCATATTCTGTTTCCCTCAAGGAAGGCGTTGTAACGGCTGCACTATGCTTGTAAGAAATCTGTCTGGATAGCTTTTAGTGAAAAGCCGATTCGTTGTACTCTTTTTGTATGTACAAACGAGGCAATATGGCTTTTGGGTATTGCTATATTTGCGCAGATATAAATTGAGCATGAATCTGTTTGCAGTTGGACTTGTCCTGGGTATTTGCCGCTTCGATCCCTTTGTGTTAATGATGTGAACCCGTCTTCTGGAATGTACTTTTATATGTCCTCCCAGATTGAAAGCTGCAGCTCTCTGGAAGAAGACTACTTGTTTGTCCAATTCCAGGTTTTTATTGTTCGATTTAGAGATAAATCGATCGCATGTATTATAATGTAATTTAAGAAAAATAAAAAATAGATTTTATTATCTTTGGACTATAATTAGTGTTTTGTGCACAAGGGCCCCGGGAGATCTATAAAGTTCACCCATTTCTGTGAGATATCCTCTGTTGAAATGGTTTTCTGGCTCTTCAGGACCATGTTTGTTGCTTTGAAAGGATGCGAATACTTTAAAACTAATAAAGTATGCAGTCTAATACTCCAATTGGGAACGTAAACAGATTTTCGTAAACATAAATAATTTTATTGTTTATATTATACATAACAATTCCGCAATATTGTGGGCAGATATGTGTCCGGACGTACAGCATAGTCTTAAATGGGACACCGGATCCTCCAAACCTGCAATGGGTTTCGGTCTCCACTCACTCCACAACGGATACTTCTATAGTTGTTTTGCAATATAAAAACCGAAGTACTGTTTTCGCTGTTCAATATGGAGCTCCAGCCATAAAATATCCACTGCAAAACAGCAGTGTCCGGCTTCTTAGTTTGCAAACAGCGCTTCCCGCTGGGTGATCTCCCCCCAATCCCTGCCCAGTAGCAGATACTAGAAATTAGGGTCCGAGATATCTGTTTGTTTTTGTCCAAATATATCTGCCTCCCAACGAGATAACTGCTCGACGAATTCTCTGTTTGGTCTCACTGTGCCGCTGCACTTCTTGGCGTGGTTATAGGCCTCCTGCAAGTATAGAAATCTGTTTAGTCAAAATGACACTGGTGCATGGAAAAAATCTCCAATGTTCTGTTACGTGAATAACATGTGTTAGAGGGTCGGAATATGCTATTCTTCTTTGATCAATGGTAGCATATTTTGTAAGGTTCTGATGTAGCGTCAGCACAGAATGAAAGCGAGCCTCCTCGGAGACTACAATATATTTAAAGACCGCCCTCCTGCCGAACGTAGTCCGCGCACCGCGGTGATGTTGACGCTGTGACGTAACGGCAGTACGATGTAATGTTGGTTCTAGCCACGTGACGCCGCGATCGCACAACATCAGGCGTTTGCCACTCAAATCGTTTTAAAACCCATTATGTGCTGCAGCTTGTGAACTCACCGCGAGCGTCCAGCGGAAATGACGCATCAAGTAAGCGATGAGGAAAGTGGCGCTCCGGCTGATGCCCAACTTGGAGAAAACCAATACCGCCAACTGCTTCTCGGCATATTTGTCTACAAAAATAGAAATACCAACAATGATTTTACTCTAATTGTGCATTTACTGTTACCCAAATTACGATCATGTTTCGTAGGGAGTTTCTCATGTTATATTGTCTGGACCTACTCACTAACTAGTGTAGTTCCCTCTCATAACTGACTAACGTTCACCTAGGAAACCTGCCCAACATGATAATTCGCTATAACGTATACATTATACGCAGCACCATTGAGTTACATCCATGTCTTTATGATAGAATGAACGTTTTCTAATGCAGGGACAACTCTATGCCCATTTCATTGGCGTAGTAAATACACATATTCGATTACCTATGAAGTCACATGCAGTCTCGAATTTCGAATGCAAGTCTGACTCCGCAGAATCCGAAGTAGCTATGTGTAAGACATTGCTGTTGTCCTTGAAGCTGAAACAGGAACCGTGCAACATTAGACAGGTCTTAGGTCCAAGTCAATAAATTAAATGTATACGGGAAAGCAGTCACGTCACAACAATGATGGCCCAACGATGTTTCGATATTAAAAGTCTCAAACTCTTCCAGTTAAAGAAGCTAAATTTACATTTAATTTCAAGTCTCGTTATGGATTTTTCAACTACCGGTATATATGGCTTAATACGTAAGAGAAGTACGATGTTAACCCCCTTAATGAAAAATAAAGCGCCGATATCTTACAATTCACCAGGTTCTTCGCAACAATTCACTTGTGCTTTGATCTTTAAATCCTTCTGTACGTTAGCCACGTTTCCTTGTCGCCAGTTGCCAAGGTATAGCAGTCCTGGAATGATTTCTTGTGGGTATGTCTGTATATCGTCATACTCCTGCCAGCAGATCAACCGAGCCAGTTAGGTCTCACCGATCGAGCATCAATCCAACAACAAATGTAGTTACCCGGTATACATCAATAACTTCATGGCATTAAATCGTAAAATCAGCAATTTCCTTTAAATATCCTTTCATTATACTTTGCACACAAAGTTAATCCATTGGGTGAACAATTATTGGATTAGTTCGACTTCGCCTTGATAGGTTTAGATTTTATAGGTTGCTGCTTTTATTACACATTATCACATCATTACAAAAACAAATACTTACGCGAGGCATATATATTATCTTTTGTGTCCGGAGAAATGGATAAAGCGCCGAAAATTCTTCGTAGCCCCCTGAAAGAACAAATTGTAATGAGCAAACCCATGCTACTTTAATAATGTCATCAAATAAGCCAAGACAACCCCACGACTAACAAATAGATGTAATTAAATTATAATCTTAACGTTGACTTAGGACATTATATGATGCAAATAATATTATGTGTACTTATACCTTTCAAAACTTTCACTGGCATGCGACTGCCAAGTGCCCAAATCACTCGACCACAGTCTAAGGCTTCCCCTAAAAGAAGCAGTAAACAAAGCATAAGTTAAAACACTGGTTTTATTAATAACTAAATTATAACATGAAAGAGATTTTATTCTAGTTCTCATGAAAGTTTCTTCTCAAAGTTTTATCATTTAATGCTACACAATAAATGTTCAAATGGGGATTGCTTATCATAAATGTTCCATAACACAGATAACATTATTCACCCTGGTCCTTTAGACTTGCGGTGTTGCCATCATAAACCACAATATATGTCTTGCATTCCAGTTCTGCATCATTTGCAATCAGATAATCCCCTGCTTCATTCTGAAAGACACATGTATATGTTTGTTTTTTGTTACATCCAGTGCCAAAGCGACCATTTCTCTAACAAAATCATAGCTGTATCAGTTACTTTTTATAAAAGTTAGTCATGCCATTTAAATCACTTGTTACTGGACATTTACATAACAAGTGATGCAACTAATGCATAAGCATTGAAGATATATATTAAACCCATAATTCAGTGCAATAGAAAGTTAAACAGCTGCAATATCTTTTCTACCGGTATTATCATTGACAACAGATAAGTAAAGTATTTAGATCTAAAGTAGGAGTTACAAAGATATATAGAAGCCTCAGATACTGAACTATATTTTAACCCCCTTCCCCCCCCCCTTCAAAAATGGTACTGAGACAAGTTATGCGTTGTAGCAATGTACCTTGGAAACATGTTTAGCTGTTATCACATGACTTTCATTATATTCAGTTCTTTTCCTAGAATCTGTAAAAAAAATCCCAAAACATTCACATTTGCAGGATGCATACATTTAAGGCTAGCCTAAAAATCAGACATTAATGTTGTGACAGTCTGAAGGATCGATACTAACGTCTGAAACCATAGGCCTCAGGCGCTGTTCACAAAACCTATTTGACCACTTTGACTAAAGCCCTCACTTGGCAGCCACCAAAAAATGGATTTTTTGCCTTCTTTAATCTTAATGGACTAAAAACTACATGTAATTTTTAGTTCCCAACGACTCGATAGGTGTCACCACTAGTCACAGCGCCAAGAAAAAATGGTGGCAAACACAGCGAAAAGAAATGCAGAATGTTTAAAAATCAAGTGTAAGACCTTGAATCTCGTCTCCCCAAGCTTCCATTAAGATTAAAGAAGGCAAAAAATCCATTTTTTGGTGGCTGCCAAGTGAGGGCTTTAGTCAAGGTGGTCAAATAGGTTTTGCGAACAGCGCCCAAGGCCTATGGTTTCAGACGTTAGTGTCGATCCTTCAGACTGTCACAACATAAACATCTGATTTTCAGGCTAATTCAAGGCATGCAAGCTTTAACTGTAAGTGTAAGCTGGTACACAGTAATGCAGAATATCGGTCTCCCAAGACAGGTCTTGTGAGGTAGACCTATATCTGTATATGGCCATGCATCCTGGGCAAAAAGTTTACATTCCAAATTCTTGTATTATTATTAGTTCACTGTTTGTGACATCACATCCTCCTCCTGTCATACCTGTGGCTGTGGTTATCACATAAAAACATAGGGCTAGGTAGCTGTGATCTCCCCAGCGTTAAAATAACGCTGGATGGATTCACAGCTAAGCCTAAGCCAAAGGGCTAGGCTGCAGTCACAGGCGCCGCGCACCGCCTACACCTGTACACCCCCGCCCCTCCGCCGGCCTGTGTCACTGTCAGTCGATCTGCGGCGCTTGTGACTCCACCCAACCCATCAGCCGATGCTACTCAAATCTAACAATAACTTATTTAAGATTGATATTGACACCAGTCTGACAGTGACAGTCACCACTTCCAACTTTACAAAACTCAAAAGCCAAGTTTGGTCAACAATTTGACCGCCATAATCACATATATTGTTGTGTCAACATACAAATTAGTACAAGGCTTAATACCTAACAAGAGAAGGTAATTTGGATCACTAAGATCAGGGAAAGCGCTTCCCTGATTTAGCATATTGAACAATTCTGTGGGTTCAATTATTTCCAAACCCGCCATCCTCAGATTTTGACACATGTAAGCCGCATCACAACGGATGTAAACAACATGAAAGGTCTCTGCCAAGAAACAAGTTCAAAGGCGATCACTTACATCGGAGTGTCGCTGTCATTTAGCAATATATATCGGTTCTTTTTTCATACATTTATTAAGCATTTGTGTCACATATTATAGTAAAGGGCTATTAATGGAGAAATGAGACACCTTTTATGAAAAAAAGTAGTTCTTGTGTTGCTAAGTTAAGTTCCTCCGCTACCACTAAATCTCTCAGCTGCTAGATGGCGCTGCCAGACTTGCCGCCTGGTGGTGTATGGAAAGACGAAGCGGAAAAAAGAGGATATATAAGTTTCTGAACTTTTACAAATAACTTTGAAGTTTATCCTCTCGTGCATGCATATGGATGAACGTTAATTATAAATAATACTTTAATTTATCATATGAATGGGAATACAGAAATGGCATGTTTTCAAACGATCGGCACAATAATTTTTGTAAGATATGCATAGATCTATACAGTTTATATGACATTCAACAAAGGCGGCAGGGCTTGAGTGCGAGATTGGTTGATCTCAGCACAAGTCTCCCGTGTCATGTCTCAAACGAGGGCAGGATTTGAAGATTTGTGCTAGGACGAACCAAATTGGCACGATAAACAATATTATATGCATTTACTCCTACAAATCTTAGTCAAATTTCACCCCGAGAGGTGACAAATTAAACCGCGGCCATGTGAGTGCGACAATCATCAATTTATGTCCCCTAAGTGTTATCGTGTACGTTATTAAGTAACTGCCGGTGTATAAGTTACTATTTTATAGTCCGATTTGCTAATGTGTCGGTCAGAGTTGAGTGTAGCCCTAGCTCGGGGGGGGGGGGGTATTACGTATGACCGACGGGGGACCGGGACAAAGTATATGTTATCTGGTTATATAGTTATATAGCTATGATCTCTGCCTCTGAGGATTGTAGCATGCGGAATTAAGCGTCCCCCCATGCATGCGCAGATGTCCCCCTTATATGAAATACATTATATTGAGACCCTCTCCGCTCCATGTGTTGGTACGGTGCCATTATGATAGATACAGCGGGGACATTCCACCTGGGGAACAATCCGCATACCACAAGGATAAACACACTTAAACGAGAAGCGGGCGACACAATTCACGGGGCTTATGTTATTCATTGGCAGATACATAAACGAGCATAGAAACCGAAACCGAACCACATATATATATGTATAAATATAAATATAAATATACATATAAATCGGCTAGCATTTTTTAACGAACAAGCCAATTGTTACTATCGGTGATCATTTTCGTCATGGTTCAGTTCAGCCTAAAAAAAGAACATGAATAACCAATATATAAGTTTATTTAATCCAGACGAAACAGCAGTCACATTGAAGACAGCTGCAGACTACAAAGCGACGCAACAACCTCTGAACGTTGCGTCGAAGTCTGGCAAAGAATGTCAACACGCTGATCAAATAGGCGACGCATGTTACAAGAAACGCAGAGGTGAAATATGACAAGAATGTATTCGTGCTAAAACGCCTTTTTGTCCTCCAGGCTGGGAGAGTTCCACTGAGACCGCCATTCGTCAGCTCGTAGTAACGGCTTCTCCAACAACCAGCCTTGAGCAACTGCAGCCGACCGGAAGTCACCATAAGCCATTTCCGTCAGCCGTCTTGCTTGCGACAGCAAAGTTACAGCGTCACCTGAGAGATACAATTGTGGCGATTAATTTAACCGTATATATACTCGAGTCGGAAATTTCACAATTTTACTAGATTTTCCTTGTAGTACACGTAGAAAAATCGAAGTAGTACCAATGTATGAACGACAGGCTGATGAGTAGATACAGACTCATATTAACTTTTAATTGCCAGTGGGACGTATCTGTGAGGTTGGCTGAGATTTCTTCTTGACATGAGATTTGAGAAGGCGCGAGAGCCACAACAAACGAATGACTTCGCCCATCGGAAGCGCTTGATGATGGTGATATGAGCAAACGACACGTACCGTAACGTACGGACTCAAAGAGATTCTGCAACAACAGATTTAGCCTCACATCGGCCAGCTGCAAATAGAAACATAAAATACACATGGCTGTGATGAAGAAGTGCATGAACAAACCGGAATTAACTTCGCCAACAACGGAATTAGGCTTACTTGAGCTAGCTGCAAATAGAGACATAACATACCTTCTACAGTGTATGCTTCCATGAAATACACAAACACTGTGTAAATGTATAGGCCATGGCATATGGAAAATCCCGACTGAAGATTACATGGGGTCTGGAAGGGGGGTGTCCAGTGTCAATTTTTCGAAATTCTCAGTGTCGAACGTCGATTTTTCACGACGTTCCGTGTCGCTTTTTGGCAAAGGTCAGTGCCGTTTTTTTTTTAAATCCGTGTCGACGTCGCTTTTATAGATTCTCAGTGTCGGAATTTGGAAGACAATGTCGAATTGTCGATTTTTCAAATATGCCGGTGTCACGTGTCGCCATTTACCCCTTCCAGACCCCTATTACACATACCTGGGGTTGCGACTGGGTGTAGTTTGATAGCGCAAACTCGATAACTTCCGCCTCGAAGCAGGACTTCAGGTGGTCAGCTTCTGTGGCGTCATCGTGAAGCGCGATGTGAAGCGTGGCTGGAGAGAAGAAGAGAATCCCCATGACAACCCGCTGGCCGCTGGTACTACATTATGGATGTAATCATTATCTTTGTTAGCGTGGAGAGCCGTAAGTTGTTTCGAGCACTCGCCCCATCCAAAAGGATTACCCTCTCTCCCCTCTTTATGTCATACTTTGTAATACACATATTACATAGTGCACTCATGCAGTGATGACGCTGTGACATCGCCCATTTGCATGCAGGGTGGTCAAAACATAATAAACATCATACCTTTTCGAAGATTTACGTTGATCATATGTTTCTCTTCTTGGTATATTTTAAAGATAGCCGATGTGTCCGTTGAACTATAAGAAAAAAGAGTTTCATGTTAGCCTGAACGTAGCCCATAACTATTGTACATGTATGGAAGAATCTAACATTATTATAGCTACTGTTTAAGTATACGTGAACGATTACATGATGTTAAACAAGAACATGTGTTAACGCAATAAAATTTACCTGCGAAATAAGCTTTGCAGTGAGGCTCCCAAAGATATATGCAGCTTTCGCCTCTGCTCTGAAAATCAAAAAACCGAAAGCTGTCGTTATCAGAAGGATATTTGTAAATCAACTAAATCGGTCTAGGTACGCTGAAGAAGAAGTTCTATACCAGAACTTTCCATATATTAGTGTTTATTTGTACACCAGACTTATTTGCCACCTATATCAGTCTAAAACGATATCACCCAAAAGAGTGTGGTAAAACTCCACCGAAGATCAACGCACTTCAACTCATACAAAGGGGAGAGAGCATGTATTACTTGATCAACCTATCAAGAATTACATATGCATTCGAGCAACAAATGGTTCACGTGTGGCTATTTTGACACAATTATAATATGCAAATCGCCAATAAACGTAGGCATAACCCAAATTTCACAATTGCTGAAGGTAATGTTTCCGAAGAGGAGTCGAACAGTTTATCGACCAACTTGGATATATATCAGCGGAACCTACTCCACAGAACTGGCTCCTTCTGGTTTGTGGCTTCCACACTCATCACATGATTTACAGAAGAGCCGAGGAACTCTTGGACTACGAGGTGAAGTCTAGCCTGGTTGAAGGTTTCCATGGTAACGTTGGTCACGGCTTTGTAGTTGGCGAATAGGTGTAACGCAGTAAAAATGAGAAACAACGTCCAGATAAATCTACAACAAATATTAAAAAACTATGTAATGAACGCAATAATATACCCAATTATTATCTAAAAAATGCATGCTTTCATGCCACAGCTGTCAACATAGAATATAGAACAATGTGTTGCTGAGAGAAGAAGGATCCAACTTTGCAAAGTCGCATTTATACATTTAGTTAACGTTTTAAATATTAACTGTTGAATGTTTATACGATCAACTGCATAATATAGTGTGTTTATGTTATTTGGATGCGCAGCTACTGATATAAGAAAGAAAAAAACGTGCCCCATACACAGTGTTACGTGTTAAAGAGCGCGAGTAACATTTCCAATGCCATTGAGGCGTAGACAGTTACAGTGTGATGGGGAACGGATAATACGTACCCCTGATGACCCGTAACCAACGGAATGAGAACAAGGTTGCAGAGCAGAGCCGTCAGATTAACCAGCGTCTCCTTCATATAGAGTAAGATCAGGGTATGAAACTCGTGAACACAACATAGCACTTTAGGCAAATGGGGATTTTTCAAAATTCTCTGTGTCCATAGTCGTTTTTAAAAAATCCCCGTTGGATAGAGAGAAACAACTATGACAGCGTCGATATTTTGATGCTAATGTTGGATATTTCCACAACGGCAATGTCACGTGTCGCCAATGGCCTTTTTCAGACCACTAACGATGTCTGTTACTTATATACCTGACTGCCATCTTTGGCCGAGACATCTGCCATATTGTTTCTGCGGGCTTGGTGCTGCGTGAGAGCTGCCCGCGTGGCTCCTCCCGCCACGCCTACAATGGACTGCAATATCAACAGTCGTGTCATATACGCTGGACGGCAACATCAACATTCTTATCATATATGTCTCTCTGGACTGCAACATCGATACTTATCATATCTATTCTTCTGGACTGCGACATGAATACTTATCGTATCTATTCTTCTGGACTGCAACACCAACACTCGTACCATGTATATGCCATGTATATGTCGTGTTGCATTCTGTTATATGTACTATGATCTGATGGCCGCATGGTACGATATATAGTTATTCACTCTAATCTATCACAGGACAATTTTTAGATTTACATGGGCAGGTAGTTTACCTTAGCCACTCCAGATGTAAAGACGATAAGACGGAAATAATTCTTGGACAATGGCGCCAGTATTTCAAGACAAATCGCGCAGTCATTGAGAATGTCCGCAAACAGTCTGGAAATACAAACAAATATTGGACTTAAATGGAAATGGACTAGGCGGAGGGGAGAGATAGCAATCGATGCAAGGAGTTCATACTAACATGGCCGGTCCCTTCGCGTAATACCAATGGATGTGCAACTTACTTCCTTTAAATGTATTCTCATTGCTTTTGCGACATATGTGCCAATGGTTTAATAAGTCAAATTTGAGACCCGCGTAGACTGCCACAGTCATCGCATGTGCGGTCATTTGGTCCGGATTATAGCTAGGAATTATTCACTCTCTATATATATATGTAGCAGTCACTTAAATCATTCCTATTAGCCTCGGGTAGAGGGATCACCCCTTTAGCCGAAGAGGTAGAGTGGTTGACTTTAGATCGGGAGAACGTGAGTTTGACTCCCGCTGGGGATTAAAACGGCCCCGCCGTTACAATGGAGCCCGACATAGGTAGAACCCACGGCGGTTCTGAGACTGAGTAATCTTGGTCTGAGGACAGCCCTCTCGGAAAGAGGGGGGAATGTCTAGCAGTCAGTCAAACCATTCCTACTAGCCTCGGCTAGAGGGATCACCCCTTTATCCGAAAAGGTAGATGGGTTGACTTGAGATCGGGAGATCAAGAGTTCGACTCCCGCTGGGGACCAAAACAGCCCCCGTCGTTATATATATATATTTGTTCGCCAGAATAAAGACATAGAGAGATATTCACTCGGCAGTGGCAGAGACATAGGGTGTGTCGTTGGGAAGGTTGCCTGTCTACATTGGTATTGTCGCTAATGAATGTCTCGCTGAGTAATCACCAGGACTTCATCGGACAGGGGCTACTCACCTCCACCTCTTACAGTCGCAATCCAGGTAGGTTCTAAAAATAATTAAACTTCAAATGTCAGGGTGATCACTTGATGATGCCACGTATGGTTCACTGACGTCAATTTCGTTTATGATCAAATGACGGCAGTGTTTATGACTAAACGACGTCATCGTGTTGTTATTAATGAACGTCATTGCCTTTACGATTAAATTACGTCATTACGTTTATAGTTAAATGAAAACAATTCATATATTACAAGCAAATATCATACCAAAAATTAAATACCTTACATCTTGGTTACATCTATACTGTACATGCAAGAACTTCAACCACACTTACCCTTGAGCCCATGCAAATATTATTCTGCCCAGCATGCCAGTTCCATCTGCAATCCAAAACCATTTCTCTGTGACAACTACACTTAAAAGCTTCACTTAAACGTCCCCTCAAAATGTTACTGCAAAGATACCGTTACTTTTATAACGCATAAACAATAACAGACCTTCAAGTGAATCAGAAAAGTACGTATGCTCAGGACCTGGAGGTTCGTATCCCACGATGCAAAGTGTCTTATGTTCCATGCGCAGCATTACTCGCCGCGATACCTTGACCATTCCCGTGACGAGACACGACTCCTAACAGATTACAATTGTGAGTTCTCCCCATCACAATTAAGGGCCGCCCCGATAGCTCAGTGTGCTAGAGCGCTCGGGCCACCTGAGAGCCTAATGGCACGTGGTTCGAACCCCGCTGTGGTCAAGTCTGTGTGGTCGCAGGATAAAAATCCTATGTCCTTCTTCGCAAAGAGTAGGGGGTTACCCCCGTGGACATGGCTCCACTCCCGTCCTTTTCCCATTGACGCGATATGACCAGCATTGGTTAAAGCGTCCCGAATGCACAACCAAACCAATTAAGGACATGGTGGACCTTTCATGATCCAGGTGAGCGTGGCGGCGAGGATGGAGGCGCTGTCGTCTCCCACGCCGACTCCCTGGAGCACCGCCTGCATAGCCAGAGACCCCGTGATACTGCTGCAGAAAGCCTATACGACGGAAGAGAAGGGGAAGAAATGGGCCTTTGATATATATATAGAACTATCTACCTTAACAATAGCATCAGTGCTGCTTGGCTTATCGTTGCCTCAATTGATGAAATGACAAACAGTAATATATAACACAGAAAAGTATTCCACGGTCGTTGACATTATGTTTACAGATAGCTGACCTGTAAATTTCATGCGGTGTGCATATACCTCCATGAAACGACGTTTGGGGTACATGGCCTCTTTGAACCCCAGTGAGTACAATTGGAAGATACTCACTTGCAATTGGAGGCCAAATAATTATCTTGTTGTTTCAAGCGATTATAATCAAATCCAGTTGCATACTTTTATGTAAACTGACTCAAACAAGTACTGTGTGTACATTGCTCCAACTCATGTTACAGTCTCAGATGAGATAAATGTACATATGATAAAATATGAAATATAACAACCATTGCATGATCTTTTTAAGCCATACCGATTGACGGAATTGTTTCCTCGTTTCCATAGTTTGCTGACTTGATACTTCACTGAATTTTGGCAATAAGCTGTTTCCTTTAACGTGTGTCATACATATAGTTAGCTCGTTTTTCAACACATACCGGCAATTGCTTTCGTTTAACTTGTGCATGTCAAGAAGGTAACTGGGCTCAATCTTGTCGATACTCTTTAACACATCTAATGCTATACTGCGCAATCGTTTAAAATTTTGCAAACGACTACCCGCTCTCTTTTTCAAATCTGTATCTAAAATTATTGAAAACATACCTCAATTCATGGTACCGTAATATCTTTTCAATCTTACGCATGTTTTCCATATCACCAAAATGCTACAAAATGGGACAATAATTAAACTGTGAAAGGATGAAAGCACGAAATAACGTAACGATATTATAGCTTATATATTGAGATTTTTGTCAGTCCTTTTGCATAAACTTGATATGCGCACCATGGGTGCCGAAATTTAATCTGGAGTTTAGTTGAATACCTAGTAATGTGACCTACTATTCTGCTGGGAATTCTGTTCCAGCAACCTAAAGATATCTATCCTCACCTATTTCGTTTCTCCTTTCTATTACGATTGCATTGTTAAAACCCATATCGTTCAACATGAATCAACCTACTTATGATTATTTACCTGGACTGTGTCCCATACTTGATACGTGAGGTAATCACTGCTGACACTCTCTGGGTAGCCTTGGGGAAGGAACACTGACTATAAGTGTAAAACAAAGGATATTTCTTCAGTGTCAAGTATGTAATACGAAGGACGGCTGTACAAGTTACAATTCACATGACCTTATTTTTTTAACTTCTAACAATGAGATCATCTACTTTTGAAGTTTCAAGATAAGTTGTATACATTGATACAGTATACCGGTATAAATCGCTGACTCAACAATATCGCAGAGTAACTTGCAAATATCTATACTAAGGCTGAGAAAGGGAAATATTGATACCTTATTGCTAAGGAAGTCATAAGCAAAGGGAGTAACATGCGTTTATAGGTAGTTTAAGTCAGTACTACAATAAGGATAATGTAGTAGCATCAGACCTAACTTACACTTCACAAATTCAACATACTATATGTTGTATCTGAACAACATACACTTGTTTACATACCCGGAAAAACTGTGATGTTGATGTCAACTTTTGGCTCTCTTGTTCAATTTTCAGACTCCCATCATCACATTTCACATATTCCCTTTTTAACTGGGATGAACCGTAGTGTTCTCTGCATACAACTGTCTTCATATTGGACTTAAATTTAGACCTAAAACAAAAAGGACTTCATTAACATCCAAAACAACAAAACTGTCTCCTGTTTGAATAGAAACAAAAAGGAAAACTTCATTAATATCCAAGACAACAGAACTGTCTCCCATTTAGATAGAAACTAATATGAAAACTTCATTAACACCCAAGACAACAAAAGCCTCTCCGGTTTGGTTTGAATAGAACTGTCAGAACCGGGAGAGGACCACATGTCTCTGGCCTCAGTAAAACAGTCAGAGCCAGGAGAGGACCATGCCTGTCTGGCTTCAGTAAAACAGAGAGAACCGGGAGAGGACCATGCATCTCTGGCTTCAGTAAAACAGTCGGAGCCGGGAGACTGTGGAAGTGTGAAAAGGAAGGGGGTATACAATTAGCAATTTCAATTCCTCTTCACCTGTGCATGACTCTACCCCCTTAAACATTAACCACAAAGAAACCCCCAAACATCCCTGTAATTAAAAAGGGTATAACCCCCACCACCCCCTAGCAGTCATAGAGAACACCAGCAACAGTGGGCATGCACTGTGTATAGCCACAGACTCCTCTCTGCAGCTTATAAGTGTGTAGATCTATGTCACTGGGGACTATAATACTAATATATAGTTACCAGTTTTTTAAAATAATATTATTAAGGCTGTGGCTATTCGTATGCACCGGTTGCAGGATCACTAATCCATTCCCATTATCTGCGGCCACCTAACATACTGGCCAATCAGGGCCTAGTTATGTGACGATTGAGCCCCCTATCCCGGCTGACTGAGTCCATGTAGATTAATTCCTCACATACCAATAACATAACAGACTATTAATAAGGCACTCAGCTCTATATAGATATAATTTAATTCTTTACATAAGACCAATAATATTACAGACCAATTATACAGCATCCGACTCTATATGGGTATAAGATATATATACTAAAGCAAATATGCTAAAGCACACGTCTTAACATATTTGTACCAGCCACGCGCGCCATGGCAACTATAGAGCATTTCATTATCTGTGAGTTAGTCTATTTGCGACAAAGTGTCTGTTGGCAATGGAGTGTCAGCATGGAGAAATATTATTTGTGTCTATAAAAAGGATAATATCGCAGTATACACGTAAGTTTGGTATCATTAAAATTGCATGTATTGCTTTCTCACGTCAGTGATTTTTAGAGCGATCGCGACAAATTCGCGAAAAATATGGGCCAAAACGACACGCTACAGCATTTATGACTTTGACTTTAGATATAAGCTTAGATCTGATTTAATTGGGCTGATTTAATTCTTCATTTACCTACCTATAATATGGTACACTATTCATATAGCACTAAACTCCACGATAATCTGCATGTCATATGACTATGTGCCATACGAATAGTCACATGGCTTAATCATACAGACCCGTACGAATAGCCACTACAATTATTATTAATAGTAAGACTTATAAATTTTAAAAAATTGCATGTTCCAATAATCATGAAGCCTTTGCTTTGGATTTGCTATATATTCAGATTTAACAAGCTCTCATGTGTGCATACACCTTGCAACTTGCAAAAGAAAACACTGATTTCGAAAACTGCTTATTACCATCTGGCCGTCTGGTATTTAATGGCAGCGGGTAAAAACTGATAAACCCTTCTTCAGCGTGTACACGTTTACTTCATGTACTTAACCTGTTAACTTTCTGTTGATAAATAAAACGAACTAAAGACCGGAAAGACACCTCCATGAGCAACCAGCGCCCTCTGCCGGGAGAGTGCTTCGTTTGGACAATTCCCATTGGATAATTTTCTTCTCCGTGCAGATCGACTTCCGGAAACGAAATGATTTAAAGTTGGTTTGAAGAGGTTTAAGATTTTTATTTTATTTATTCAGCTGTGATTGTTAATCTGATCATGCAACACGCCAAAAAGTTTAAGACATTGACGGGCATAGATAGAAACTGAAAATGAACATACATAACCTGCCAAATTCGACTTTCCTTGTTTCTATGTTGACACTAAATCAGTGAATAGCAGTCAACTTCCAAACAGTCAGTGTACAAATAGGCCTATAAAAAAGTATAAAGTCTCGTTCGATTAGACTTCCGGTTTACTCATTTTGGGGACAAACAAACGAAGCACGTGTTCGGAACGAGTTTAGAATCTTTGCACACACTGGTATCCTGACTATCTGTGACGCAGGCGTGACGTGTATGTTACGCAAAGAGAGAGACTGGGAACCAAACTACCTGTGCAAAAGCCAGGCGCCGAGGGGTGGGTCCATTGCGGAAAGCCTAGCGCTTTGATTAAGAATATTTAAGAAATATAGCTTCACAAAACGGATAGATGACATTTTTTATTCGTTTGCCCCATCACAATGACGAATATTTGTTATGACTGGACAATATGACTGAGAAACTAACGTTTTTTTTGCATTTCCTACGAAAACGAGGCATTATGATGTCACACAGATTCTCCCCGGTGACAACGTTGAAGAAATTTGGTCTTTTCGTGATCCAAAAGTCATACGAAAACATCTAACTGGTCTTATTTTATCTTTACCATGTGGTTTAATGACGCATCCATGTGTTGTTAGGTCTAGTGTCCGTACGACCGCAGCTCGCTACGACCGCAGTTCATCTGGACCGCCGGTTGGGGTGGAGTGTGAGGCGGTGGGGGTGGGGCGGAAGGGGGGTAGGTTGGTGGTGGGGGTATCTGGCGGTGTTAAGCGGCTTAGACGCTTACATATTTGTTGTCTCGCTTGGCAATTAACTGGCTTCTTTGTCTTGCGTGTTTGCGGGGTCCAGGTTCGGTATTGGTGAGAGTAATGCCTCTCGAGATTTTCTTAACGGGGAACAAACGGTACCGAACAACTACAGTTTTACTACACACACACACACATCAAAGACTTTATTTACACAATAACCCAGCTAAGGTCACTATACATCAAGTTGCTACATCATCATCCGTCATCCCGCAGTGGGCGTGTGCATTGGTCACTCTGTCACTCTGCCTACTGTGGGCGGGCAACTCGCCGGCCCAGGAGATGGCTATCGGCATCAAGGAGGGATTCGGGTTCCCGAGTCCCCGCGACGTACTCATCCCAGAGCCGGCGAACAATGGGCAGCATTCGCCCCTCCACTGGACGCCGCCATCAATGCGCACCACCCCTTACAACATGTACCCCCACCCCCCTAACAGCCCCCTCCAAACCCCTTCCGTGGTTCAAGTGGCCCGCGGTTGACCCATCCCGCGGTCGACGCCATACCCCTGTTGTTACTCCATGCACTGCACATCTTGACAGCGGAATGGTTAAGTCGCTCACTTGCTCTCGCCATTTTTGTTACCGCAGAGGCACGCGAAACTCTGTGACGTCACTCTCTGTTTGGTGAACTTGTGAAAGCCCAGGTGCAGGGCTAAATTTAGAACGTTATTTTTAGCTTTCGAGTGTTTTGAAGACATATTTTTCCTTGTATATTCTCAAAGTTCTGCGCTTCATCGCCTCCAAATATTTTAACATATATCTCCCATAGCCATGTTTAGTGAAATGGTACTCATAGTCTTTAGAATAAACCTGGAATGAAATTGACTTCTAGCTGCCTATACTTCAACATGGAGTACGTGTGTTCGTTTGTCCCCAAAACTCAAGTCTCGCGGCCCGATCGCGAGAACTGTATAGCCCTATTGTTTGGTGTAATAAACAGGACTATACAAACGCTGTATGTGCGCTGTGGCAGCGCTTTAACCTGGCCGCTGATTAAGTTGCCAGCCGGTGAAGGGTGGTGGCGGAGGGGGTTTGTTTGTGAGGGGGATTGGTCAGTTGGTTGGTTAAGTCGAGACAGGATATTAATTGAGTGGTTCCAATTAAGCGGTTTAAAGTTGCATGTGGAGTTGTTTTCACTGTTTTTGAATGCCAAATTTGTGTATAACAACACAAACCTAAGGCTTTAAGGTTCATAACAGACAATAAACACCTACCATATCGCTCACCAATTATCTGCCAATGAGCAAAACATTTCAAATTCATGAATTGTCCGCCACAAAAATAAAAACTTGTGCTGATTTGAAACATCATAAACGTGTGTGAACAAGTCGTTTACCGGTGCCACTGACAGGGGGCCCAAGCGCTAAATTATATGAGACAATAGAAGCGTCCGGAGCGCCACTTTTTCTTTGGCGGTGGCCGTTGACACTGCTTGTGGTCAAAGGTAACATTTCCTGTTTATGTTTATTTTGGTACAGCCGTTGCAACGGTCAGCTCCACATGTAACTTTAATATTTAATCAAGATAGTGTTGTATAGCGGTTTAACTTTCAAGAAAACCAAAAAGATGATGTGAAGATACAACACTATTTATTAAGATAACTTAAAAGCTGTTATCTTTCAAAATTAAAAAAAGGTGATCACTTGACGTCTTAAAGATGTGATCAATCAAGGTCATGAAGATGAGTATGAGGAAGACTTGTATATATTCAAGGTTATAATGAATTTAACCAGTTTGTAGACGTAACTTTCGTCACTCATTGGTCATCAATGTGATATTGAAATGTAGTTGGTCAATAAATCGACAAGATTATTTCAACCAGAATATGACGTCATAATTTCATGACTCATACATCATTCTTCGGTCGTCAATTGATGCTAAGATGTGATAGATAACAAACTAGATGAGATTTCAACCAGAAATGGACGTCATAACATAGTCTTGAGTTTAACCATATGGTGGAGTAACATTCGTCACTCGTCGGGCAACAATATCACTTTCTGATATAGGTGGTCAATAATTTGACGAGATTTCAACCAAAATATGATATCATAATATTGTCATGAGCTGAACCAGTTTGTCGATGTGAAACCCATCATTCTTCGGTCATCAATCGAGATTGAAATGTGGTTGACCGAAAACTATACAAGATTTCAACCAGAATATGATGTTATAATCTTGTCATGAACTCACCCAGTCTGCCGACATAAGACAGGTCGCTGTTTGGTTGTCAATTGATGTTGGAATGTGGTTAATCATCATTGATAATATTGGCGAGTGCCCAGAGTGCCTTGATGTCCGCTTGTCAGGTCTTCCACTTCATGCCCCAAAAATAACAGTGCCTGATTACACAACACACTGCCTTTTAATTGCATCCTAGTAATGCTGCTAATCCCTAGACCCCTCCACCCTTCCATTCACCGCCACCCTCTCTGCAGCCAACTTAATCTGCCGCCAGGGCTATGGTCTTATAGGGTTGACTAATAAACAAATGAAATTAATACAATTTAAGATGTTTTATGCCACAGCTTTCATAGGGGACTCAACATCAAAAAGTATTGTGCTTTTCAAAACCTTCCCCTTGGGCTTGGTAGTGATTTTGATGTCAGAACTAGATCTGCTTACAATATTCTTACAATATGCTTTCAGGTAAAGTTACTTATCAAGGACTTACCTGCCCAAACTAAAACTTTAGGTAAAAAAATAAAAATCAGTCCTTGAATCATCCAAAATTTCTATACACTCCATGCATATATATTTATGCCATGCCAGTCTGCTGAATAGAGTCTCTTAGCCTTGCCTGTGATATCAATTAGCCACAGGTTTTTTATATGTGCAGTTAATAAAAGGCACTTTATCAAGATGTAGATATATATTAGTACCGTAAACTGCCTATTTGAAGCCACAGCTTATATTAGGAAGTTGGAGGTTCCACTTTCCAGGTTTGAGTCGCAAGTCAGGGTGCAGCTTTAAATAGGGCCTTTTGCCAGGAGAGCCAGCCACTGGTGTGATACTTGATAAGAGCTGTGAGCGGAGAGGGAGAAGTGAATGTTGTTAGTAGTCGCAACTGCTTGTATAAACAATTAATTGGCTTGGTAGGGGCCAGGAGAGCCAGCCACAGGTGTGACACTTGGTAAGGCGCACAATCGGAGAGGTGCGGCTTATAATATTTTGTTTTCCGAAAATGGTTCTGGATGCCTGCCAACCCGGTTTTGGGGCCAAAGTTGGGGTGCAGCTTCTAATATGTATGTGGCTTCAAATAGGCAGTTTACGTTAGATTGAGGAAATATATAACTGTTAATAAAAATAAATCCTACATTCATGTGGCTATTCCAAGTGATTGCTGGGTATTAGGCTATATCTCATTTTATTGGTCAAATTAGTATAGGTATGCTACCATAACCATTGCATTATCTTTTCAAATTGGGCAATTTATTGTGTACTATAAATGCCAGGCAAAAGACGGTCGGAAGGTAAAATATATATATATACATGCGCAGAAGGACGCTGAAGCGCTGACACCAACTCACCATCTCCTCTTGCTTAAACAAAGGATGTCTAATGCTTGATAAACTTGATATCAGTTTTTTTGTCTTATCCCGCAGGATTTGGTTGTGGGCACCACCTCCGAGAGTGTTCAAAATCATTATCTTTTGTCTCCCAGTCTAGATTATAATGCTAAACACTCATTCATCCATCTTCTGTTACCTGTTACCATTATATTGTTGTAATTATGAGGACAATTTAGTAAGACCTAGCATGCTAATTTTGTTCTCTGTATGTAGTTGAGAAAATTATGTTTAATTTAATGTATGAACATTCTTTTTCAGGGCCAATGAAAGCTATGGCTTCATTGCATTGTGGAGAGAAGAGGCAGAAAAGAGGTACTGGTATGGCTTATTTGATCAAGCTGGAAATAATTCCGGGTACCGTACACAGCATACAGTCCTAACAAAATGTTAGTCTGTTAGTTTGTATGTGTTACAAATTTAAGGTTTGTTATGTGTAGTTTATTGCTTTGATGGCATAAGGGCACATGTAGTAGGCATTGATCAAAGCTATTGGATGGCATTCCAGTACAAAATTCTAGACCAGATTTTGTCATCTTTGGAACATAATTTTAATGAACTGATCCAAGTTTTCTGTTGATTGAGCCCGCTACTTCGTTCAAGTTGTTACATATTATTTTTATTATATCCATCATTTTTGTTTATTCTTCATTCTTACTTGTATTGTTTTCATTCCAGATACGCATGCTTCATGCTATACGAAAGTCCGGAGGAAGGCTGTCCGTGGGCGCAAGGAAAACAGCGGAAATACCCACAACGATGTGCACACTGCATCCTCATTTGTACCGACACTTGGTTCTTTTGACCTCAATACTCCATTGCTGAAACGCCTGCAGAAAAGTCAGCAATCTGCCAAAGGGGGTCAGAATCACCCATCGGCGTGTCTAGTGATGGACCAGAAAGACACCCAGCGTCAGACCCTGGAGCCCAGTGTATGTGGTCTCCTGACTTCGCATCAAGAGACCAGTGCATGTGAACTAAGGGCCGACCATGGGCAAGCTGCAGAGCTCAGTACATGTGCAGTAAACACCGATCATGGACAAGTTGCAGAGCCCAGTGCATGTGAAATAATGGCCAACTTTGGGCAAGCTGCAGAGCCCAGTGCATGTGAACTAAGGGCCGACTTTGGGCAAGCTGGAAAGCCCAGTGCATGTGAACTAAGGGCCGACCTTGGGCAAGCTGCAAAGCCCAGTGCATGTGAACTAAGGGCCGACCATGGGGAACCTGTGGAGCCCAGTACATGTGCACTAAGGGTCGACCATGGGCAACCTGCTGAGATAACTGTAGCAGGAAGCGAGAGTGGTCAGCAGATACCCGTGAATGTTGCCTTGGTCTCTGACCCCATGACGACCGATGCTCTTCCTGGAGAAGCCGGCGTACCTCACACTTTAAACACCCGAGAGCCGCAAGTTGATGAGCCTGGTGTAGCTGGCACTTTACCCGCCTCACACCCACCTGTGGGGCCTAACGGAACTTCAACGATACAGAAACTGTCTCAGGACTGCACGTCAAGCGTCTTGCCCGGAGCGCCCGTTAGCCCACGTGACCTCAGCGCCAGTCAGGTCACGCCTGAACCAACGCGTGAGGTACGGGCGCGTCTCTATGGTCAAGTTGTGTCCTCACTATCTCCAGGTCCGTCAGCAACGGGTGTGGGTAATGCAGCGGAAAAGGAATTCTCTAATGTCACCGGTGAACTCTGTATATTCCAGACAGATACGGTTGACCGACCCGTCGCTATCGCGGACCGACCAAAGGTGACGGGTAGGACATCTCCGGTATTGAATCTCGAAGCGTTGATTAACCTGGACACTGCGGTGAACGTTGACACTGCCGTGCACCAGGACACTGCGGTGTACCTGGACACACCGACTAACCAGGACACTGCGTTAAACCAGGACACTGCGTTAAACCAGGACACTGCGGTGTACCTGGACACACCGACTAACCAGGACACTGCATTAAACCAGGACACCGCGGTGGACCAAGACACTGCGGTGTATTTGGACACACCGACTCACCAGGACACTGCGTTAAACCAGGACACCGCGGTGGGCCAAGATCCTGCGGTGTATCTGGACACACTGACTCACCAGGACACTGCGTTAAACCAGGACACCGCGGTGGGCCAAGACACTGGGGTGTATCTGGACACACCGACTCACCAGGACACTGCGTTAAACCAGGACACCGCTGTAGACCAAGACTCTGCGGTGTACCTTGACACACCGACTGACCAGGACACTGCGTTCAACCAGGACACCGCGGTGGACCAAGACACTGCGGTGAACCGTGACACTGGAATGACCCAGGGAACAATGGTTAACCTGGACGCTGCGCTTTGTGAAACACCTCCGCAGGATCAGATCTCTCCCACAAACTTAGATAAATGTTCGACCAGTAGCTGCTACACACAGATAAAGTCCGAAGGAGGCCCACGTAACCCAGGTGGGCACGTTGTAGCGTGGGCTATGGCATCAATTCGCTGTTACCACATCCTTTATGTGGTATATTGGTACGCCACCAGATAGTGAGTCGGTGGTAGAGTTCCTTAACATGTGGGAAGATAAATTCCATTTATATTTTCAATGTTCAGTTCGAGAGTTTCGTACAGATTCTACATTAAGTGCTATCAACTTTGTAAGACGAATTGTAATGCTAATAATGGAGTCGGTTCTGTAGTCACGGACTACCTGTATATAACAACTGCCTCTTATCGTATGTGGCTATGGAGTTAATACTCAATTCCGGATTTCAGAGGACTATGCAGACATCGTCTTGCCTTGCCATGGTAGTGGAGTCACGGACACTGGAGTCCGCCTCAGTAGGCATGACGGGAAGCATCCCTGGACTGACAGCCACACCCCTGTACCCTCAAGCGAGGAACTGCGTGTGGCCACCTCCGTGGGGGGTCTCACGGCCGAGGGCGATGGCACGCCCGTGAACGCCCTGGAGACGGCCATGGTGCACATAACGGGACGCAGGTCAAGGCAGACCATCTGGAGGACGCCTAAAGCGGGTGAGAAATGGTTACTCGAAGTGAATCACACTGCCTACGTGAGATTAGTTTAATAGAGGTATCATGGCGGAACGATCTGTGCGTTCCCAAATGTTCCACTGGCACGGAGCTTTGCTTGTGCTCTGATTGGGTTTTTATCTAGGCCTTTGCCGTTGTGTTTATAGTGAACGCAACATAAGAATGCTCAAAACTAGGGGAAAGATCGTTTTCAATTGTGTTAATTGCATCCTTCAGATGCAAGGATACCCCAAACGCAATCTTCGTCCGTGGAGAACACCGTTCACATACAAGGTCGTGGCTCTAGGAAGGCCAAAAGAAAAAGTCACGTGCTCACGAGGAAATCGACGAGAACGCCGAGAGCTGGTATGAAATATCGCTGTGACACGAGACGTGAGAATCTTGGTGCAAATCATGTTACCGTTCTCTTCCTGAATGAGTCACAAATCAGTGCATACATAATGTAATATATGAAAGTATTAGCTAATAACGACGGTTTGAATTACTATTAGCTGTACAGCATACACGCTATGCTTTCAATCGGTTTGTCTTCAATTTACCGTTTTGATGTCTCAATAAGACCTCTATTGTTTTCTTTTGGCACCCTACATAAGGAAGCCATGCTTTATGAATGAAACTTAACCATTGCGAACTTAAAACTATTCATATGTTTCTTCACCGTCAGTGGCCACGACTCCGTCCCCGTCCCTGGGAAAGGAACGGTGGACTGCGATGCTAGAACCCATGATGGCCGAGTCAGATGGTCACGTGACTGGTTCCGGAATGCCGACAGAGACAGCTGTTGGACCCAGCCATCAAGGGAAACACTCCTCTGTAGATGTGGCTCCGGAAGTAGGCTGTGACGCCGGTCCTGTGGTGCCGTCAGGTTTGTTCCCGGGCATGAGTTTGTAGAAGCATAGGGTAGCTGTGTAGCATTGCTCCAGCCCACGTTATACCCCGCGGGAAGAGATCTACCACGTTTGGTCGGGTACTTCGCCCAGGTTCGTTTGCTCGATCGGTTTATATCGGACGGGAGAGACTTAACCCGAAACACAGCGAGGGCTGACTTTAGGGGGTGTTTATTTATAATTACTTATAAAAAAACACAAACCCCACACAAAACAAAAACTAAATGTCTATGGATGGGCCAACCCCGTCCCGCACTCGAGAACTAACAGCTGAGCCGGGGATCGCGGGCTAACAATTACGTAAGCCTACAGGATCAGACCCTTATTAGCCGTATAAGCCTCCGTGAATAGCCAGAGGATACTTAATTATCACCTTCTGGCGGCTTATATTCCCGAGTCCTCAGTCAGATCTTATAGTCACCGGCGTGCATGCTGCCATGCTAGCTCTTGCGTCCTGATCCTGACTGACTTAGGGCCTCCGGATCACACCTGTCCCCGGCTCAGAGGGAAAGCTGGATGACCCCCCCCCCCCCCCCTGCCCGCGGGCCAAACCGCAGATGTCACCGGTCTTTCTCTTGGGCTATGGCAAGCCGCGTGGTATTAATTGCCCCGACATATATCAAAATATCCCCCCCCCCCACATTCCCTGTAAGACGTTCGCCCACGAACGCCACTACACTACAAAGGTAAGCTACCCCTAAATAGAAAATCGGAGTGTAGTCTACTACAAGTCGTAAGGAATGTTATGATAGAGGTAGCTAGTCTACAGTGTCTATATAGTCCGATGTATTTGGACACACTCCAGATACAGAGATACCGCTAACGCGATATTCGTTCTTGGAGAGCGGTACGTGGAATGAGTTGATAAGGCCATGGTCGACTGATTCAGATTATGATCTGGCTGAGAGCCAACCCAGACACTTTAAGCCTGGAATATCTAAACGCTAGTAATATAAAAGCTGGTGTGGATGGAACTGTTTGTATTCTGTCATTAAAGTTTACTTTTATCTGTTTGTTCAACCTTCTGTTATACTTGGGGTTTTCAGATGATCCTAAAAGGCTCTGGTTACTAACGGATGGCGCACTAGTGGATACATACAGCGGTAAACAAGACATGAACGCGACCACGAAGACCCCCGCCAACGCCCTGGAGGCAAGCACCGTGCACATACAAGGTCGTGGCTCCAGGAAGACCAGAAGAAAAAGTCACGTGCTCACGAGGAAATCGACGAGAACGCCGAGAGCTGGTATGAAATATGGCTGTGACACGAGACTGTTGATAATCATGGTGCAAATCATGTTACAATTCTCATCCTGATTCACAAATCAGTGTATAGATACTATACTATAAAAGCGTTAGCTAATAGCGACGGTTTGAAGTATCATGAGCTGTATAGCGTAGACGCCATGCTTTCAATCGGTTTGTCTTCAATTTACCGTTTTGATGTCTCAACAAGACCTCTAGTGTTTCCTGTTTGTACCCCACATAAAAAAGCCATGCTTTATGAATGAAACTGGCCCATTGCGAATTAAAAACGATTCTAATCTTTCTTCACCTGCAGTGGCCAAGACTCCGTCCCCGTCCCTGGGAAAGGAACGGTGGACTGCGATGCTAGAACCCATGATGGCCGAGTCAGATGGTCACGTGACTGGTTCCGGGATGCCGACAGAGACAGTTGCTTGGCCCTGCCTTCAAGGGAAACACTCCTCTGTAGAAGTGGCTGCTGAAGTAGGCTGTGACGCCGGTCCTGTGGTGCCGTCAGGTTTGTTCCAGGGCATGAGTTTGTAGAAGCTTGGGATAGCTGTATTATAGATTGTTACGACAGGATCTGCTACTTGACTTGTAGGCGACTATGCCATATCCATTTGAGAAATGTTTGCGATTTGGTCGCTGTTAAAACTACGATAACTATGCATCCTTTCATTAATCAAACCAATTGAAATTAAAAATCAATCTAGCTACCTTATGACGTGCCAACGACAGAAGTGCCCTCACTAATACACGACTTTCCGTTGATAGACGGCGTGGATAAATTCGCGGATATCGAACTGCCGTTTGACGGGGAAGACGCGGACGCTGAGAACAGCCCCGCAGCGAATGTGAGTCGGCGGCCCGCGGCAAGTAGCAGCCCCGCAGCGAATGTGACTCGGCGACCCGCGGCAAGTAGCCGCCCCGCGGCGAATGTGACTCGGCGACCCGCGGCAAGTAGCAGCCCCGCGGCGAATGTGACTCGGCGACCCGCGGCCGGCGGCGCCGCGTGGAGTGCGGGGCGTGAGGGACGCAGGCCGTCCCCTGGAGACCAGGACCACGGGACGCCCCTCTCGGCCGTCGGATCCTCGAGCCTCACCGGGAGACGCAGGGCTAAGAGAGGCCAAAGCTCGGTTAACCGAATGAGGATGCCGAGATGTGAGGTGTCACCTGGTGAGATAATACAGATATGGCTCTTATCCTGCCTTTTTGTTTTGGCCTCCCTGGCTCAGGCTGAGCTGTAGATCGAAAGTTTATGAGTTCATTCCACCTCATTTAAAGTTGCATATCGAGCTGTTTCCCGCCAAAACTAAAGAGGTCAAAATACAAATAAATCCTCAATTCATTTAAGATTTCTTTTGTCTATACTCCACGCATGCCAGACTGCTAAATAGAGTCTCTTAGTCTTGACCGTGATATCAATTTACCACAAGTTTTCATTTTAGTGGTAAACGTCATCAGTTTGTGTGCTTTGGTATAAGTAGCAGTGCCGAGACAGAGTTCTATGGTGTCCGGGGATAGACACGTTTGCCACGTCACAGCCCAAACGGCGCTGTTTATCAGGTTTCTGAATTTACAGAATTAAACAATCGAGTTTTCTGCAATTTTTGATATCAATTTCGCATGGGCTTAGTTTTGGCGGGAAAGAACTAGATATGCAACTTTAAAAGTTCTCTTATCCCGGATTAGCCATCACGCTCGGCAGTTGAGCATTTATATGAAGTGCATTACGCGAGTTATATTTGTGAGGTGTCTCTTGCCGCACAGCCTCAGTCTGGTGAGATATCACAGATATCACTCGGACCCTGCCTTCCTTTTGGAGATGTCTAGCTCCGTTGTTAATAATTGTGCTTAGCTGCAGATCAATACGTTATGGATTCATTCCACCTTACTTAAAGGCACCCTTCTCCCAATTTAGTCTCCCTGTGCACACAACTGATTCTAAGGTACAAATTCGGTATTTTTCTTAAGAGCTCTTTCTATGTATGTTCTCTCTCCGCGCATGCGTACTTTATGTTTACTCGCATATATTTGTACTTATTTGTACTACAGTGCACAACTTGATTATTATTATTAACTGATTCTAAAATGCCATTAGCAATTTAATTTGGAGGAAACTACTTGATAACGCTCAGCAGTTGAGCATTTATATGAAATACATTACGCGAGCATTGAGTTATATCTGTTATTAATAATGTTATTAGGGAGTTTTGTTTCACCACGTGACAAGCTGCTCCAATCGCACAAGCCCTTTCGGTTTTTGTAGGGATCATGGACCATCCATTTACAGCGGAAGCCGACTCTTGTGTGGGAACGCCTGAATCTGACCCGAGGTCGAGGGTCGCGACGCCCTCAAAGGATGACGTCATTCAAACCGGATGTGACGGGCCTTCTGTACAACAGTCTGGTTTGTACTGCAATTATTTGCTTGTCGTCGCCTACCAGCCTCACCCCTACTGCCCACCAGCCCCGCCCATACTGCCCACCACCCCCACCCCTACTGCCCACCACCCCCGCCGCTACTGCCCACCAGCCCCGCCCATACTGCCCACCACCCCCGCCGCTACTGCCCACCAGCCCCGCCCATACTGCCCACCACTCCCACCCCTACTGCCCACCACCCCCGCCCCTACTGCCCACCACCCCCACCCCTACTGCCCACCAGCCCCGCCCATACTGCCCACCACCCCCACCCCTACTGCCCACCACCCCCGCCCCTACTGCCCACCACTCCCACCCCTACTGCCCACCACCCCCACCCCTACTGCCCACCACCCCCACCCCTACTGCCCACCACCAACACACCTACTGCCTACCACCCCCGCCCCCACTGTCCCAACTGCCCACCACCCCCGCCCCTACTGCCCACCACCCCCGCCCCTACTGCCCAACACCCCCGCCCCAACTGCCCACCAGCCCCACCCTTACTGCCCACCACCCCCGTCCCTACTGCCCCAACTGCCCACCACCCCCGCCTCTACTGCCCACCACCCCCGCCACTACTGCCCACCACCCCCATCCCTACTGCCCACCACCCCCGCCCCTACTGCCCACCACCCCCGCCCCTTCTGCCCACCACCCCCGCCCGTACTGCCCACCACCCCCGCCCCTACTGCCCACAAGCCCCGCCCCTACTGCCCACCACACCCGCCCTTACTGAAAACTGTTGAATTTATCAATTATAAACTTTGTATACTATTGGCTGAAAATCAATTGGGCGCACCACAATAATTGCTGTATTTATAACAATTATTCCCGTTGCTCGTATACTTACGATCTGTCGTTAAATTAGCATATAAAAGATACGGTTACGACCACGTGACACTTGGTGCACTGATCCCCTGGTGTCTCGTGTTGCCAGGGTACGGCGGGAACCTCACGGACATCGTCCTGCCCTTTGACGACGAGGAGGCCGACCGTGACCTGGCTCTGGGAGACGGCAGTGGTGCCCCGACCCCCGTGACAGTCCTGGGGGAGACCGGCCGTGACCTGGCTCTGGGAGACGGCAGTGGTGCCCCGACCCCCGCGACAGTCCTGGGGAAGACCGGCGCGGCCTGTGGAGGGACGACTTCCAGCACGCTGACGAAGGTCCCTGACGCGCGTAAGCGGCGGAAAAGGCGGCGAAGCGTTCTCGGTCAGAGGAAGTCATCGAAAGCATCGCGAGGTGGGTTGCTTGCTTGCTTGCTTGCTGGCTTAGTTCGTTCGTCCCTTGTATATTCAGGACGCTTTAACCACTTTTGGTCATATCGAAATGGGAGAAGGAAAGGAAGAGTGGAGCCATGTCTCCGGGGTACTCCTTTTCTTTTTGCGAAGAAAGACACGGGAGCTTTATCTTGCGACCACACAGACACGACCACAGCGGGGCGCGAATCACCGATCCACGTGCCGTTAGGCTCTCAGACGGCCCCGCTTGCTTGGTTGATAAGCTTTAAGCTCTGTTGGTCATACCGCGACAGTAGGAAGGGTCGAGGTATAGAGCAGCCATGTCTCCGGGTGTAACCCCCTACTCTGTGTGAAGAAAGGAGATTATTGGTTTAAGTAGGACCAGTTGACCTCTGTTGGTCATACCGCGACAATAGAAAGCGTCGAGGGAAGAGAGCAACCAGGTCTCCTATGACTAGCCTTCACAGGTGAATATACCGGTAATAGTCATAATAAAGGTGGATCTATTGGTGTTAATAAAATGGATATACATGTAATAGTTATAATAAATGTGGATCTATTGGTGATAATAAAGTGGATGTACGTGTAATGGTGATGATAAAGTGGATATACTGGTGACAATAAAGTGGGTATACGTCTAATGGTAATGATAAAGTGGATATACGTCTAATGGTGATGATAAAGTTAATATACTGGTGACAATAATGTGGATATATGTGTAATGGTGATGATAAAGTGAATATAATGGTGATAATAAAGGTGGATATAATAGTGATAATATACAAGATGGTAGCTGTCACCAGCGACATTACAACGAGTCTTTACTTACACAAGGGCGTGTGAGACGCCGCCGATTGATTGCAACTGTATCGCCAATAACAATGTAGTATGTATAGTATAGTGTATTATAGCCATTAACGTGAATACTACACATTGGTCATGTGGAATGTGCCGGCAATTTAGTCGTCTTGTCATTGACTGGTAATTATTACAGAGAGGAAGAGGTCACAGATACAGCAGCCCACCCTCTCCACGCCATCCAGTGGCGGAGATCGTCAGACTACCATAACCGGTTCAGGGTCAGAGGGGCGACCTTCCCTAGATGACGTCACTCTGAACGTTTGTGACGTCGTTCAATACTCCCAGCCAGGTAGATCATTTACAACACATTGTAGTCATGTTTGGCGTACAACATAGGGACGAAACCTGCTCTCTACATGACCTATTTATTTTGTATTTATAATTAAGATACATTTGTTCCTGCAAGGTAATGAGAGGAGATGGTAACGAAAGAAGAGGGTAATGCTGTGGTCTTCGGGAAGGGTAAAAGACACAATGGAACAGCTCCATCTGTGACCCTAAAGCGAGAAAGTAATTGCAGATTTCGAAACCTAATCGGGACTATATACTTTGAGAACAGAAAATATGCATATTATATGAGATTTTTTATATAAAATTTAGAAAATGTATAAGAAAAATTGTAAAAAAAGAGATTTTTAAAAATAAAATTTAAGAAAATATATTGAATTGGTGCTTATCTATTGTATACGTACGTATATATTTGTTGGTACAAACGCTGGACATTGTCCTATGATGCTGCGTGACGCGCAATGAGGAAGAGGTCCTAATGATATTGTTCTGCTCCCCTCCCCTCCCCCGTTATCAGACCTGGACTTTCTCTCATGTGAGTCCTGGGACTGCGAGGAGGCGCTGCGGAGACCCGTAAAGAAGAACGCGCGACGACGCTCTGCCGACTTCGACATCATGAACAGCGGCATCGTCTTCAGCCCTGACCTTGGCGGTGGCGGTAGAGGTCAAGACGCCGTGTTCGAGGACTTCGACGTGACGTCACTTCCGCTGGGGATGCCTGTTGTACGCCGGTCCAGACGGCTCAAGCGGAAGTCCATCGAGCTGTTTCGCCTGGCCGCTAGAGGCGTGGTTATCGGGTCTGGGGGATCCCCGCTCGCGTCTCCCGCCGCCGACAGCCCCCAGGAGGTAACGACACCTGCGGGCAGTGCCGAAGACGTGGCGAGCTCGCCTGGTCTGTATTATAGGAACAGCGACAATGTCGTAGAGGACAACGTCTCAACTGACTCTGCTTCGACGCCGTCACGTGATCTGTCCTTCGAGACTACGCAGGGTGACGAGATCGGACGTTCCATGAGCGTTCTCCCAATGGTGGATAATACGGGGGAGGAACCGATAGGTGAAGTCAGCGAACAAACCGTGTCGACCCCTCTGGCTCTGCGTGAGGCGGACGGTCTGACGGATACCCTCGATTTAGGAGGCCCGGGCGTCGGCATGGCAACAGCCAACCTTGCCTCTGACCCCGCGGACCAGGCCTCGCCCTCCCCGTCTGGGTCTGGGAGGGAGACCGTGACTACTGCTGAGGCCCCCGCTGTGAAGCCTGCCGCCGACCCCGCGCGCCGCGACCGCCCCCGCCGAGCGACCACCCATAGGACTGACACCCAAGAGCAGCAGCAAGCCGACTCCCAGGCCCGCCCCCAGCCTCCCAAGGCCCCCGCCAAGAAGGGCCGCAAACGGCCGAATCCCGAGCCCTCCGTCGAAGACATCTATCTGAACAAGCTGTGGCGGAATCAGATGCCGCAGGCGCGCTCCTGGGAAACCATCTACGAGGAGCCGGGGGTTCGTCAGGGGCGGTCGCAGTACCAGAGCGCCAAGCGCTTCAAGCGACAGATAGACACCGAGGACTTCTACTCGCAGCCCCGCCTCCGCCAGCGTCACAAGAGGGCGCTCAAGCAGGGCTGGAAACGACCCGGTCACCTCCAGGGCTCTGACCTTGACACCGAGCTCACGGCGCGCCTAGAGACCATGGACTGGGAGCTGCTCAGTGAGGAGCAAAGCTTGACCTAACTAAAGTCAGGTGTAAGGGCGGCCCGAGAGGGAGGGGAGGGGAGGGGGAGGGGTGAATGCTGCAGACTGCTGAATTCTTCTCATCATAGAGCAGCTCTTACCTTATATTACTCTCACTTATGTTCCGTTTACAACATATTCTCCTTCGCGTCGTTCACATCCAATAGATGTGAAGATATTGTCACGTTCTTTGCGATTACTAAATTACTGTTATGAGGAGCAATTTGTTTTATCGTAACTCTGGTTTTGAATTTGTCATATTCTGGTGTGACAGGACACTTATCGCGCTGTTTTGCGCCGTACTTTATGTCGGACCTTGTAAGAAATATGTTATCAGGGGTCCCTATTTACTTTTTAGCTTTCGCCCGTGAAAAACAATGAACTCTTGGGACAAATCCAGCATCGCTTCAAAAACAATTTGGGTTTGAATTTTGTTTCAGATTGGTAAGTACGCGTAAGCAACAAGATGTTGTTTCTTTGAAAGAGCCTGTTCTTGGTAATATATGTTTAAAAAAACCCAGCTAAGTTTAGGTATTTTGCAATGAACTTACTGCAGTGAGAATATTGGCCCTGTTGGGCGTATGTACGGGAATTTGAGTGCTGCGTACCGGTGTCTCCAGACAGATCCATTATTTGTCTGATAAACTTTGTTTCAGTCTGGTGCCGCTAAACTGCTACAGTATAAACAACGACCTGCATCGTTATCATCCTTAATAAATATGCGTGTTTAAAAGCGCCTTCAAATTTTGTTGTATTTTTTTGGCGGCAGTTTGCTTTGTGACTCAGGCATGAAATACAACTGAAATGCTGTGCTTTGAAGTGTGGTTGAAATATTCCATACGTATTCTCGGCAGACGAGGAGACTAGAGCTGCCGAAATAGGAAGACTGGAAAAAAAAGGCGCTATATATCCATGCGTCAACCCTCCAACGCGCAGATTTTTGTGACACCCCAGTTTGTCGCAATAAATTTTTGAAGTAACCGCCAGTGGAGAAAGCGCGTAGCCCTCTTGGTGGGCGTGGCTGGCGCTAGCCAATCAGCGAGCGAGACCCAAACCGGAAATAGCGAAACTGGCGATGTTTACCTAACTTCGCTCATATTCAACACACCATAAAAAAAAACGCAGTTTATAGTCCAAGCACTCATATTAGACGGATACAATCCCTAATTTTTAGTTGCTAAATCGAAAGTGGTTCTCGGGCCTAATTTCCAGAAGAGATGGTGTACTGTGCGGCTTGGAATTGTAACAATTCCAGCGCGAAGCGAAGCCATGGTATATCTTTTTACGCGTTTCCGCTCGCCCCAGGACAAGCGAGCTACACCCAAATTCAACCGCATGTGGGCGCCACATGTATGATCATCCATGACGTCACGCTCTGTGGCAAAATGGCACGGCGCTTGAATTTACTGTGGGCAGGATTGCAAATTTATTTCCTTGAACCCGTTGTTCTCTACGACGTGTGTTTTGCTTTCAGGACCAAAAGATTTACTAAGGCCTCTCGATTATATTAACGCTTTAACCCCTTAAGACCACAGCACGTTTCTAGTATACTTCTTGTACGAGAATTATGGGTTCAATTCGTACAGTAAAATGGCCAAGGGGGGTGGGGGGGGGGGATGAGTATTCGTAAACTACACGTGGCTTACGCACGACAAATCCTCCATTATCGTCGTAGCCTCAGCCTCGTTGTGGTTGTGCTCATGATCAACAAACCGTATTCAATGTAATATCATTTTTTTTAATTCAGCAAATCCAAAATGGTTTACTTTAATTTTAGTTCTTGGTTTCATGGGGTGACAATTTTTTTATCTAAATGCGGAATGCCATTATGCAGAATTGTTCAATTTATATAATATCTGGAATGACATTTTAGCAGTTGTGTTGAGTTCATTATATCTTGATTGCCATTTTACTCGGCGGTGTTTTGAAACTGCCACACAGTTTACACATAATACATATACACCATATACACCAGGTCAATTTCGCGTAGCAACACATCCTGCCTATTGTACATATATGTTTGTGTTCCAATGCGTTTGAGGAATATCGCGCTAGCTTCTATACATATGGCAATAACAATCTCATTGTAAGGTGGACATCTTTTCTTACTTATCTTCGTTGCGAACGGAGAACAATTGAGGCATGCGCAAATACGCATGCGCACAAAACTATTACGACCCGGACTTGATTTAATGGCGAACGCGATTTGATGCCACACGGGAAACGCGTCACTATTGGTACCCCAATAGCCCCCCCCCCCCCCCTCCGGGATAGCCCCGCCCCCGCCGGCGCCTATGGTTCAATTGTCACAGGGTATATTCGAAGCGCCAACTCACTCCACGTGGGTCGCGGGTACGCAACGCCGGAGAGGGTGGTGGGGTCGGGTGTCGCCGCTCAAGGAGCGCAGAGAGCATGGCGGTCGGCGAGATTGTGTGTGCTTTACAAATGCCACGATGGGTACACAGAGCCACAGCGGATCTTTCTCCACACTCTACAGAGGTAGCTCGCATCGTTCAGCAAGAGAATGTCAAAGGAACATCCCCTAATGTGATCTCGCAAGTGCAGACGGGAGGAGGTGGTTTCAAGGTTATTTCGGACCTAATAATTGTACAGCGACCGAGTCGTGTATCTTGCCAAGCAGCATGCCCTTTAAAGCGATTCATCGTGTCCCGCGCTATTTTCTTGTTTATTTCTGCGCAAGGAAGGCCGGTAGGTGTAGTTCATTTTCAGATGGAAGCTTCATTGCTAAGATACGATTATGTGCCCAGCGAAGATTGAAGCTGCCTAGCTAAGCTGGAAGCTGCCTAGCTGAGATGGAAACAGGCTACCAAAGATTTAAGCTGCCTGGATAAGATTGAAGTTGCTTAGCAAAGATTGAAACTGACACTATGCAGGCCTATAGCTAAGCTGCTAAGCTACGTCTGCAAGTAAAGCATTCCGTCGCTGACAAATTTGGTAGACATAATTACATAGGATACATTACCAGTGCATGGAGCTTTCACTTAGACAGGCAAACGAAGGTGGAGCGTGATGGGGCAGTTGTAATGGTAACTGGCCAACCACTCGTCATGGGCCCTACCCCGAGTGGAGAACCACCAAACGAGTCCTACCTCCCGACCAAGAAGAGGAGGATGACACTGGCACTTGTAGGGACTTTGTGCATCTGTATTGCAAGCCAGCTGTGGTCCACTGGGATGAACACGACAAAGACACTGCAGGGTTCCAAGGTAGGTATAATCCCGAGCACGGGAGCCGCAAAGGGAGAACCGCTGCTAAAGACTATTGTCTTCTTCAACGAATTTAGCGGCGGGAGCTGGACATACCGCTTCGGCCTGGGCAGGGAACCCTTTATTACATTTAACTGTTCGGTCAACACATGCAGGACGTCGCGGGAGGAAGCAGACTTCCCCACGGCCGACGCCATTGTCGTGCACATGGGCGCCCGCACCGAGCCCCGTCACCCGGATGTGCTGCCTCGGAGGGGCCACCCAGGCCAGATCTTTGTCTTCTACGCCTTCGAGTCGCCACTGCGGACTAACAAGCAGCTACCCGCGTTTAACGACGTCTTTAACTTGACGGTGACGTACCTGGAGGATGCGAGGACGGATATCCGTGTACCCCTCGGCCGGGTGAACACGTGGCCGCCATGGATACCCCCGGGACGCAGGCCGCGCATCCCAACCCGCCGGGAACTCGTCGAGAGAACAAAAATGGCGGTCTGGATTGTGAGCAACTGTCGGACGCCGAGTAAGCGAGAGGATTACGTCAGACGCCTGTCCAGACACGTGACCGTGGATGTGTACGGCGGGTGTGGCACTCACCCCTGTCCAGTCGACGACAACGCAACCTGCATCAAGGCCATTGGCCAGCAGTACAAGTTCTACCTGGCCTTTGAGAATTCATTATGCAAAGACTATCTAACGGAGAAACCATTCAAAGCGTTGCAGTTTAATATGGTTCCGATTGTACTAGGTAAGGGAGGCTATGCGCAACAGCTCCCTCCCAACTCGTACATAAACGTTCGGAACTTCAAATCACCCGCTGCACTAGCTAAGTATTTAACATATTTACATAATAATGACTCTGCTTATATGGAATACTTCCAGTGGAGACAAACACCCAGATCTAGAATCGAGAGAATCAAGGTGACTCGCCCGGAAGGCTTCTGCAAGCTGTGTGAAATATTGCACAATCCTGAATTCCAGTATAAGACAAACTTCGATGTCTACAACTACTGGGTCGGAGATGCAAAATGTGCATCTCCGACTGAAATTTACAGATTTCATTGACCCAAACATGGCAGATGCAACTTTAAAGTTAAAATCACCCCCGCTACATATTTTGTATATGGAATTTGCTCACTATTATTATGTAATAATATAACAAATCCACTCAATTGTTCTATCACGAAATAAATGTTCTTCAAAATAAGTTTATATAGGAACGCGGATTTCAACGTCCTTGGAAAGCGATATTACAGGGTAACAATGGGTCCTCGGGCCATGACCCCTCATCATCATCTTGTAATGTCATGTTTCTCACACATATGTGGGGGGCCGACCCAATAGCCCAGTGGATTAGAGCGCTGGCATTCACCTGGGAGCCTAACAGCACGTGGATCGGTGTTTCGCGCACCGCTGTGGCCATGTCTTTGTGGTCGCGGGCTAAAGATCCCATGTCCTTCGCAAAGAGCCGGGGGTTACCCCCGGTGATATGGCTACTCTACCTTTCTTCTCCCATTGACGCGATAGGATCAAAAGTGGTTAAAAGCCTCCTGAATATACAACCAACCAACACACAGAAGTGATGTTTAAGGCCACGGTTCTGAATATGGAGGAAATCGAGCGAGTTAGTAGTCAGAGATTGAACCTTGCATAATATTTCTTGTCTCAGAATCTGTTCCGATTGTCACCTCTCAGAGTGAAATTTGACAATGGTTCTCGCGAGAACATGCATATGAGATTACTTCTTGTGCGAGCTGGGTTTATATGCACAAATCGCCTGTCCTATGATCGCCTCGAGGCTCGGATGACAGGATATATGGTGACTTGTGCCTTGAACCCATGCCATATATATATATATCGCTATAAAGATACCGGTCCATGCAGCGGAAGTAAACGTAACGAACGACGTGCCACGTGGTAAAGACATTTATTGATGATGGACGGAATGTAGACAGCAGTTGTAGCTACGGACGGAATATTTAAATTGTCAAACAATGTCACACTGTGACCTCATATAATGGTCATTGGGTTGGTTTGGTTATTCAGGACGCTTTAACCACTTTTGGTCATATCGCGTCAATGGGAGAAGGAAGGGAAAGTGGAGCCATGTCCCCGGGAGTAACCCCCTACTCTTTACGAAGAAAGACATGGGATCTTTATCCTGCGACCACACAGACATAGCCACAGCGGGGCTCGAACCACCGACCCACGTGCCGTTAGGCTCTCAGATGACCAGAGCACTCAAGGCGAGCGCTCTAACCCACTGAGCTGTCGCGCCGGCCCCTGGTCATTGGGTCAATACTAGCAGCCTCGTTTGCTAATAACAACGTGCTTACATCTAGTGGTCGCATATTTTTTGACGGAATATAGTTTTTGAATTCCATACGTCGGGCTATTTTTCCCAGTTGATAATACAATTAAATTCATACAGAACATTCTGTAAACTTCCAGGCTGTCAATCAATAATACTAATAATGCTGTTTGTTTCGCTAGTCAGTTGTTCGACCTCTTTTCAAGGTCAACGTCACATTTTCGTCATGGATACACATAAGACCATTTAACAGTTACATAATACGCAGTCCCACCCACCCAACAATAAGTACAAATTATATTAAATGCTACAATTGTTAGAACGCCTAGTTGGCATACAACAGTATTATACATATACCTCGGATTAATTCATATAGGTCCAAGGCGACGCAATAAATATTAATTACCACATAGCAGATAGTCACTAATAGATCTTTATTATCGAAGGAGACGGAACGGGGATACCTGCGAACTGGTACCGATGTAAAGAGGTCCCTATTGTATTACCAACAATTAACAATGGTCCTCGTCAATGGTTTACATGGAAAACAATGGTCCTCGTCAATGGTTTACATGGAAAACAATGGTCCTCGTCAATGGTTTACATGGAAATCAATGGTCCTAATTAATTGGTCACAGTGCGCGATTAGCTCTGCACCACAGAGCCAAACTAATTTACCCTTGGCATCATATTTGCGTTGTCGCTCCTCGGCTGATTTCTGTAGCCACATTTACGTACGTGTTTCGTAACAGCGAAATAAAATATGTAACATATCATTACCAGCTACACCCATAGCCTTGCTATTATGACTAAGGTCGTTGACACCGGCACTCAAAATACATTAACGTGCTTGATAATTAATTATATAGCACACAAGGACATAAACACACAAACCATCGGCCTCCGTGCGGTCCAAGAGACCCAGCCAGCTGCCTTAATTCATAGTTCGCACCATTATCCTGCTGTCACTTCAGTCAGTGAATACTTTAAATGGAAGAGAAAAACTGGTGCAGTCCGTGCACCACCCGTGACGTCACACATCACGTCAGCGCGTCACGTGACTGTCTCCATTGCGGCGCGTCGCGTGCTAGATTTGCTTCTTCTCCATCTTGATGACGTAAGCACGTTTCCCCGCGCCGACCACAACCCTGGGCTTGGCGCCCTGCCGGTCGTTGTCACAGCAGTACACGCCAGACGGTAGCTCCACCAGCTGGCCCACCGTCTGCAGCACAAAAAAACGACACTCAACTTAGCCGTCTTCGTTACATTTTCTACGGATTTACGTCAGTCATATTTTAGGAGGTTAATTATATCACTTGTATTATTACAAGACAAATAGCCACACATTTGACAGAGGGTTATTTTTGTGTCAATCGTATTTTACGAGATTATCACTTGTATTATTATAAGACAAATAGCCACACATTTGACAGAGGGTTATTTTTGTGTCAATCATATTTTACGAGATTATCACTTGTATTATTATAAGACAAATAGCCACACATTTGACAGGGTTATTTGGGTGTCAATCATATTTTACGAGATTATCACTTGTATTATTATAAGACAAATAGCCACACATTTGACAGAGGGTTATTTTGGTGTCAATCATATTTTACGAGATTATCACTTGTATTATTATAAGACAAATAGCCACACATTTGACAGAGGGTTATTTTGGTGTCAATCATATTTTACGAGATTATCACTTGTATTATTATAAGACAAATAGCCACACATTTGACAGGGTTATTTGGGTGTCAATCATATTTTACGAGATTATCACTTGTATTATTATAAGACAAATAGCCACACATTTGACAGAGGGTTATTTGGGTGTCAATCATATTTTACGAGATTATCACTTGTATTATTATAAGACAAATAGCCACACATTTGACAGGGTTATTTGGGTGTCAATCATATTTTACGAGATTATCACTTGTATTATTATAAGACAAATAGCCACACATTTGACAGAGGGTTATTTTGGTGTCAATCATATTTTACGAGATTATCACTTGTATTATTATAAGACAAATAGCCACACATTTGACAGAGTTATTTGGGTGTCAATCATATTTTACGAGATTATCACTTGTATTATTATAAGACAAATAGCCACACATTTGACAGAGGGTTATTTGGGTGTCAATCATATTTTACGAGATTATCACTTGTATTATTATAAGACAAATAGCCACACATTTGACAGAGGGTTATTTGGGTGTCAATCATATTTTACGAGATTATCACTTGTATTATTATAAGACAAATAGCCACACATTTGACAGGGTTATTTTGGTGTCAATCATATTTTACGAGATTATCACTTGTATTATTATAAGACAAATAGCCACACATTTGACAGGGTTATTTGGGTGTCAATCATATTTTACGAGATTATCACTTGTATTATTATAAGACAAATAGCCACACATTTGACAGAGGGTTATTTTAGTGTCAATCATATTTTACGAGATTATCACTTGTATTATTATAAGACAAATAGCCACACATTTGACAGAGGGTTATTTTGGTGTCAATCATATTTTACGAGATTATCACTTGTATTATTATAAGACAAATAGCCACACATTTGACAGGGTTATTTGGGTGTCAATCATATTTTACGAGATTATCACTTGTATTATTATAAGACAAATAGCCACACATTTGACAGGGTTATTTGGGTGTCAATCATATTTTACGAGATTATCACTTGTATTATTATAAGACAAATAGCCACACATTTGACAGGGTTATTTGGGTGTCAATCATATTTTACGAGATTATCACTTGTATTATTATAAGACAAATAGCCACACATTTGACAGGGTTATTTGGGTGTCAATCATATTTTACGAGATTATCACTTGTATTATTATAAGACAAATAGCCACACATTTGACAGGGTTATTTTGGTGTCAATCATATTTTACGAGATTATCACTTGTATTATTATAAGACAAATAACTACACATTTGCCAGAGGGATATTGCGGTTAAACCTGATAATAATGAAGTGGTTCAATTAAGTTACAATGATGTGATTACATCCTATATATGAATATTATCATCATTAAAAAATGATGATACGAGAAGCTAACGTTATATCACAACCAAGAACTCGTTAATGCTATAAAAAGGAGCTTACGTTAAGCTGAAGTTGAGCAAATAAAAGAAATTGCTGATGTGAATTTCATTACCAGATGAGTTACAAGTTGTTCCTGGCAATAGTTAACTGGTTTATGTGATAATATATTGAGCTTACGTTGAGAGTTCCGCGGTCGATGAGTCTTGCCATGTGATGTTCTGAGCCACCACACATGATGTGGTCCTTGCCCACCCACTGCGCGCAGTACAGCTGAAACAAGACAAACGTTACCATGGGAATCACATCATAAGATACAGATATTGAACCCACTGCGCGCAGTAAACATGTAACCAGACAAACGTTACCATGGGAATCACATCATAGAATACACATATTGCACCCACTGCGCGCAGTACAGCTGTAACAAGACAAACGTTCCCATGGGAATCACATCATAAGATACAGATATTGAACCCACTGCGCGCAGTAAACATGTAACCAGACAAACGTTACCATGGGAATCACATCATAGAATACACATATTGCACCCACTGCGCGCAGTACAGCTGTAACAAGACAAACGTTACCATGGAAGTCACATCATAAGATGCATAGATTGCACCCACTGTGCGCAGTACACCAGTAACCAGACAAACGTTACCATGGGATTGTTACAATCTGGGAAGTTACATCATAGGACGTAATCTAATAACCACTGGTGTGCATTTATTGCATACCCTCTCATATGATTAGGTCTAAGAAGGGCACATGGACCTGCCAGGCCATACCGCGCCAAATGGAGACAATATATGTTAGAACAAAGTCTTGTAAGCCTTCGTTGTTTAAGCAGTGTTTTCACCATTCTGTATAAACACAGATATTCACATGGTGCGCGTCAAAAACCCCGACAGCTCCGACAGGACGGCTTTTCTGGGAGAAATATGAGAGAAAGACCAACGAGCTGAAAACCACAGGCCGTAATAATTTAAACCACGGTGCCAGACGTGTGGCTTTTTGCCCCGATTAGACCTTACCTTGGTTATACCTGGCTACAACGAGGCCTTTTCCATTATATCTCTGCCGCCCACCACTGTCGGGATCCTATTAAGCCATTCCTTCTCATCACCCCTCATAACCACAAAGCAACTTCGGCTGGGAAAGTTACAAATTGTAAGTAGTCTGCTCTACGATCAGTCTTGTCCTTTTAAAGCCAGGTTTAAATGTCAGTACACCATCCAAAGTGGATCTGTATATTAATATGGTCACCGGCCCAAGTCAGGTTCAATACGGCTTGATCTATGGGCTTACAAGGAACTTAACATATAAGTCTTAACTTACTTGGCTGTTGTGGGCCGGATCTGTAGGAACATCCTTGATCTTTTCACCCGTGTTGAAGTCCCAGATCTGAGAATGGAAACCAGTTATGGTCATGTTGCTGCTGTCAGATTTGTCGTATTCACGTTGAGGTCATAAGCTAAAAGTCGTGCATTTGAATACATTTCCTAAAGAAATCAAAGTTCAAGCATCATGGCCATAACAGAGCATAACAGGCCTAACACATATTTGAAAGTTCTGTTCTATTGATGGTTTAATTAATGGGGGCATCCAGGGTACAGTGTTAATTTTTCACAACTCTCAGTGTCAAATTTCGATTTTTCACGACGGTTCGTGTCGCTTTTTGGCTAATTCAGTGTCATTTTTTTGTAAGTCTGCGTCGATGTCGCTTTTTCGGATCATCAGTGTCGGAATTTGGGGGTCCATGTCAAATTTTCAAATATGCCTGTGTCGCGTGTCGCCATTTACACATTCCTAACCCTTATATTAAGGACAACGGCTTCATCATGTGGACCACGTGGTACAGACCTGTAGGACGTTGTCCTTGCGCCAGGAGCCAGTCAGCAGGTGGTTGTGGACGGGGTCGATGTCCAGGGCGTCACCACAGATGTGGGGGCCGTACAGCTTTCTGAAGACAAGCCACGCCATACCGGTGTTAGAACCCGTGTTCAGAAACCAGACCGTTAAACAACGTGTCCATTACGTTGAGGCTTTCCAAACAGTGGCGAGCTGATCGACGCTGCTTTTAATTGAACACGGATATCCTGTACGAAAACCTTATAAACAAGAATGTGCTTAGTGACATTGACATTGACAAGTTTCAATAACGATACGAGTGCTTTAAATGTCAATGCTACATACTAAATTTACATCGGTCAAGAAAGGTATATCGGGAATTAGATAAGAAATAACGAAATAACTTCTTCTGAAATGGTGTATATATAATCAAAATTATTGGTCGACATATGCTTTTTATAATGTTCAGCACCTATTTTTTTTAATTTTATTTCAAATTTTAAAGGTTAAAACAAAATAGAGATGATGTTTTCACGTGTCACATACCTACTTCAGTGGATACAGTGTCAAATATCTAATGACTTAGGGCGGACTGTCTTACCGTATCGCATGCTTTTGTCTCTCATCCCAAAACTACAATGGAAACGGTTACACTATTCATAAAACACAAATAGACTGTTTTGACGTTGTAGTTTGTCAATAAAAATATATATTCTTGCTTGATCGTTTATGTGAGCTATTCTGCGAAACACAGTTTCATTCGGGTTATCTGGAGATCACGTGCAATTGTGCTAAAAGATAACAGGACGACTGTAGCAATTAAGAAAGGAAAGGAGTTTCTGGTCAAGGAGTTTCTGGTCAAGGAGTTCGTCGCACTTACATCTAATTAGTTTAAAGAAGATACTACACTAGGGCTGTCGCTGCATAAACGTGGGGCTTGATAAAGTCAAAATAAGAAAAATATGCGTTGTCCTTATGACATCAGACAATGGTAACTGATTGGTTTAATTGTTATTAACCTGCACGGTGTCGTCCCAGCCGCCGGATACAAACAGATGGGGGTCACGTGGGTGGTACTGCAGCGCGAACACGCGCGTCCGGTGGCCGTTCATGACGTCACGGGAGTCGCTGTCAAGAAAATGACCATCACTTAGCATATATTTACATGGATTTGACATTCAAACATGTTGACGCAAAAAATAAAAACGACATGAAACAAACTAACGAAGGTAAGATGAAATCAAGACGCGAAATGGTTTAATACAAGACACGCAACAACCGGGTTCATGCGATGTTATATTCAATCATCATCACAAGCGTCGCCAACATTTAGACCATCAACCTGATAGTATACAGTGAACTTTTAGCACCAAATGGCACCTGAATGACCATATATGTATCGCAGTTAAAACTCCAAACGTATAAAGCCAACAGGAACAAAATAAGTCCCTTTTGATGACACTTGTGTCTGCTTGCATGTGTCTGTCGATTCTGAAATGTCGCTCCATGATGCGCACTTAAATCTATTTGATATAATTTAGAGGAACCTTTACAGATGTTACTACAACAAAATGTAGACATGCGAACCGGCGGGGTCGCATAAACTAATTATCCGATTATTCGCTGAGCCGCAGATTAGCATCAAGAAAGTTTCTTCAGACACCGATGACAGTGAGGAGGACCACATTGTGGAGGGAACAGTAAAAAAATGCTGCCATCATAAATCAAAAAACAAAAATACTCAATGGTTCGATAATCTACCAACTAAGTAAACTGGGCTTGATATGCTTAACCTCAGGAAACACTTCCCCGCGATTTTATATTAATGGCTTTTTAATAGAAATTTCATAATCTATATACTGGCTTTCCATCCACGCCCATCTCACTGCCGTCACCACACACGAGGGCTAACCATACACACAACCAGAGTTACCCTACCACGACAATGAAACTCCCACCGAACACTCCGAAATCCTGTCAATATCTGATCTTTTTTGTAAGGCCCAATATATCTTTTATCTCATGCCCCTTGATGCACCGAAATAAAAGCTGCTTTACGTCTTACTGTACTATTAATGTCTATGTAAATCAATACTGATGCACCCACTCCCCGTAGAGCTCCTGTCTGTTCCCCCATCCACGACAGCAGTGATTTATCAACTCACATCTGATGTAAATCTTTCTGTCAATATTAGTGCTGCTATCAGCATTAAGTGCGCCCGGGGCGTTTGGGAGAGCGGGGGAAGGGGAGGAGGAGAGGGGTGGGTGGGGGGGGGGGGGTGGGGGTGGACAGCATGAGCTTTATGTTAGCCCTTCCCCCGCCCATCGACTTACACCAGTTCTTCAACCTTTACCAAACCCAAACCCCTCATCCCACCCACCCTAAAGCATTCTATCTTCCATTGTTACAGCCTCACCCTACCCCCTCCCCCCCCCTGCCCACACTACTTCCTCCTAATTGTCCTACCCCTTGCCCACCCCACCCCCCCCCCTCCCAATATCACTTCCTCTCATCGACCCAACCCTCAATCTGTTGATTAACTCAAAGGACACCAGCTGAATGCGGATATTGCGTTTTTGTTCCCCCGTCATAATTGATTGGTTAATTTGGCCGATCGATCAGAAGGGAGTGCAGGGTTAAGGTTCACTGTTGTAAGTTCTCATGGTGAGGCACTGGAGCAAACTACTGCCTTATCCAGTCCCAGGCCCTCGAATAGCAGTCACTTCCAACGTCGCTCAGCTGGTAAGCGGACTGAGCTGCAGATCAATATTGTATGGGTTCGAACCTGCATGTGGAGCATCTAGATTATATTCAATCCAACCCCATTTGAGGGGCCGCTCGATCGATCAGTGGGTTAGAGCGCTCGCTCTGGCCACCTGAGAGCCTATAACGGCACGCGGGATCGGTGGTTCAAGCCCCGCGGTGATGATATCTGTGTGATCGCAGGATAAAGCCCCCGTCGCAAAGAGTAGGGGGGTTACAACGGGGACATGGCACCGTTCTTCCCTTCCTTCTCCCAGTGACGCGATATGACCAGAATTGGTTAAAGCGTCCTGAATATACAACCCACAAAAAATCAGGCCACATTTCATTGTCTCTGGTGGCATAAACCATCTATAGTGGCATAAACAATCTATATTTCTCAAGACAAGTTAGCGGCGTACCTTCAACACTTGCGTAACGCGATCACTGGCACGAGAGCGCCATAACAGGAGTCTCAAGCTGTGAAACATCTAGGGACTCTCACATGGGCTGGCGTAGAATATAATATCACCTTCGGTTGGGGTCACCTTCATGACCTAAATGGGTCCAAAATTCGTTTTATATTCAAAGGGGATACAACTGGGCCTTTCGTTTATGTTCTATAGGTTATAAAGATGTACAGAGTTACGTCTACCCTTGCAAGAGATTTAGCATGTCGTGAGATATGACACCCCATTAAACATTAAACATGTATATCAATTAAATTACATTGCATTAATAATGTACAAGTATAATGCAGCACAAACCAATATGCAACCAATTATCGACATATATCGGTGTCGGTAGGGGGTTTAGGAAGTAGCATTTTCGGAAGTTAAGGCATACCCAAGGTACGCGCGACGCACACTGGTCGTTGTGGAAACTATAGTCGTTGGCTAATAATGGTAATGCAACCCACCAACAAACCCAGTTTTTGCTTCGTCGGTTGCAAAAAGATATCTTGTAACTGGTGCATGTCGCGTCCATGAATAGAACAAAGCACATGGCAGAGCTGTAGCATTGAGGTAATTTCATTTTTTTTTTTTGAGCAATGACATTTATTCTATTTATTCAAATTAACATAGGCAGGGGCACACCAGAGAGCGAACTCTCGACCTCTAGCACCATGGCTGTATATATATAGCCTGGTAGAGCGAACTCTCGACCTCTAGTACCATGGCTGAATAGACTGGTAGAGCGAACTCCCGACCTCTAGTACCATGGCTGTATAGCCTGGTAGAGCGAACTCCCGACCTCTAGTACCATGGCTGTATAGCCTGGTAGAGCGAACTCCCGACCTCTAGCACCATGGCTGTATAGCCTGGTAGAGCGAACTCCCGACCTAGTACCATGGCTGTATAGCCTGGTAGAGCGTACTCTCGACCTCTAGCACCATGGCTGTATAGCCTGGTAGAGCGAACTCCCGACCTCTAGTACCATGACTGTATAGCCTGGTAGAGCGAACTCCCGACCTCTAGTACCATGGCTGCATAGCCTGGTAGAGCGAACTCTCGACCTCTAGTACCATGGCTGTATAGCCTGGTAGAGCGAACTCCCGATCTCTAGCACCATGGCTGTATAGCCTGGTAGAGCGAACTCCCGACCTCTAGTACCATGACTGTATAGCCTGGTAGAGCGAACTCCCGACCTCTAGTACCATGGCTGTATAGCCTGGTAGAGCGAACTCTCGACCTCTAGCACCATGGCTGTATAGCCTGGTAGAGCGAACTCCCGACCTCTAGCACCATGGCTGTATAGCCTGGTAGAGCGAACTCCCGACCTCTAGCACCATGGCTGTATAGCCTGGTAGAGCGAACTCCCGACCTCTAGTACCATGGCTGTATAGTCTGGTAGAGCGAACTCCCGACCTCTAGTACCATGGCTGTATAGCCTGGTAGAGCGAACTCCCGACCTCTAGTACCATGGCTGTATAGCCTGGTAGAGCGAACTCCCGACCTCTAGCACCATGGCTGTATAGCCTGGTAGAGCGAACTCCCGACCTCTAGTACCATGGCTGTATAGCCTGGTAGAGCGAACTCTCGACCTCTAGCACCATGGCTGTATAGCCTGGTAGAGCGAACTCCCGACCTCTAGCACCATGGCTGTATAGCCTGGTAGAGCGAACTCCCGACCTCTAGTACCATGGCTGTATAGCCTGGTAGAGCGAACTCCCGACCTCTAGTACCATGGCTGTATAGCCTGGTAGAGCGAACTCCCGACCTCTAGCACCATGGCTGTATAGCCTGGTAGAGCGAACTCCCGACCTCTAGTACCATGGCTGTATAGCCTGGTAGAGCGAACTCCCGACCTCTAGTACCATGGCTGTATAGCCTGGTAGAGCGAACTCTCGACCTCTAGCACCATGGCTGTATAGCCTGGTAGAGCGAACTCCCGACCTCTAGCACCATGGCTGTATAGCCTGGTAGAGCGAACTCCCGACCTCTAGCACCATGGCTGTATAGCCTGGTAGAGCGAACTCCCGACCTCTAGTACCATGGCTGTATAGGCTGGTAGGGCGAACTCCCGATCCCTAGCCCCATGGCGGTATAGCCTGGAAGAGCGAACTCCCGACCTCTAGTACCATGGCTGTATAGCCTGGTAGAGCGAACTCCCGACCTCTAGTACCATGGCTGTATAGCCTGGTAGAGCGAACTCCCGACCTCTAGTACCATGGCTGTATAGCCTGGTAGAGCGAACTCCCGACCTCTAGTACCATGGCTGTATAGCCTGGTAGAGCGAACTCCCGACCTCTAGTACCATGGCTGTATAGGCTGGTAGGGCGAACTCCCGATCCCTAGCACCATGGCTGTATAGCCTGGTAGAGCGAACTCTCGACCTCTAGCACCATGGCTGTATAGCCTGGTAGAGCGAACTCCCGACCTCTAGTGCCATGGCTGTATAGCCTGGTAGAGCGAACTCCCGACCTCTAGTACCATGGCTGTATAGCCTGGTAGAGCGAACTCCCGACCTCAAGCACCATGGCTGTATAGCCTGGTAGAGCGAACTCCCGACCTCTAGTACCATGGCTGTATAGCCTGGTAGAGCGAACTCCCGACCTCTAGTACCATGGCTGTATAGGCTGGTAGGGCGAACTCCCGATCCCTAGCCCCATGGCGGTATAGCCTGGTAGAGCGAACTCCCGACCTCTAGCACCATGGCTGTATAGCCTGGTAGAGCGAACTCCCGACCTCTAGCACCATGGCTGTATAGCCTGGTAGAGCAAACTCCCGACCTCTAGCACCATGTCTGTATAGCCTGGTAGAGCGAACTCCCGACCTCTAGCAGCACGGCTGTATAGCCTGGTAGAGCGAACTCTCGACCTCTAGTACCATGGCTGTATAGCCTGGTAGAGCGAACTCCCGACCTCTCGTACCATGGCTGTATAGCCTGGTAGAGCGAACTCCCGACTTCTAGTACCATGGCTGTATAGCCTGGTAGAGCGAACTCCCGACCTCTAGCACCATGGCTGTATGGCCTGGTAGAGCGAACTCCCGACCTCTAGTACCATGGCTGTATAGCCTGGTAGAGCGAACTCCCGATCCCTAGCCCCATGGCAGTAAAGCCTGGTAGAGCGAACTCCCGACCTCTAGCACCATGGCTGTACAGCCTGGTAGAGAGAACTCCGGACCTCTAGTACCATGGCTGTATAGCCTGGTAGAGCGAACTCCCGACCTCTGGCACCATGGCTGTATAGCCTGGTAGAGAAACTCCCGACCTCTAGTACCATGGCTGCATAGCCTGGTAGAGCGAACTCCCGACCTCTGGTACCATGGCTGTATAGCCTGGTAGAGCGAACTCCCGACCTCTAGTACCATGGCTGTATAGCCTGGTAGAGCGAACTCCCGACCTCTAGTACCATGGCTGTATAGCCTGGTAGAGCGAACTCCCGACCTCTGGCACCATGGCTGTATAGCCTGGTAGAGAAACTCCCGACCTCTAGTACCATGGCTGTATAGCCTGGTAGAGCGAACTCCCGACCTCTAGTACCATGGCTGTATAGCCTGGTAGAGAAACTCCCGACCTCTAGTACCATGGCTGTATAGCCTGGTAGAGCGAACTCCCGACCTCTAGCACCATGGCTGTATAGCCTGGTAGAGAAACTCCCGACCTCTAGTACCATGGCTGTATAGCCTGGTAGAGCGAACTCCCGACCTCTGGTACCATGGCTGTATAGCCTGGTAGAGAAACTCCCGACCTCTAGCACCATGGCTGTATAGCCTGGTAGAGCAAACTCCCGACCTCTAGCACCATGGCTGTATAGCCTGGTAGAGAGAACTCCGGACCTCTAGTACCATGGCTGTATAGCCTGGTAGAGCGAACCCCCGACGTCTGGCACCATGGCCGTATAGCCTGGTAGAGAAACTCCCGACCTCTAGTACCATGGCTGTATAGCCTGGTAGAGCGAACTCCCGACCTCTAGTGCCATGGCTGTATAGCCTGGTAGAGCGAACTCCCGACCTCTAGTACCATGGCTGTATAGCCTGGTAGAGCGAACTCCCGACCTCTAGCATCATGGCGGTATAGCCTGGTAGAGCGAACTCCCGACCTCTAGCACCATGGCTGTATAGCCTGGTAGAGCGAACTCCCGACCTCTAGCACCATGGCTGTATAGCCTGGTAGAGCCAACTCCCGACCTCTAGTACCATGGCTGTAGAGGCTGATAGAGCGAAATCCCGACCTCTAGCACCATGGCTGTATAGCCTGGTAGAGCGAACTCCCGACCCCTAGCACCATGGCTGTATAGCCTGGTAGAGCGAACTCCCGACCTCTAGCATCATGGCTGTATAGCCTGGTAGAGCGAACTCCCGACCTCTAGCATCATGACTGTATAGCCTGGTAGAGCGAACTCCCGACCTCTAGCACCATGGCTGTATAGCCTGGTAGAGCGAACTCCCGACCTCTAGTACCATGGCTGTATAGCCTGGTAGAGCGAACTCCCGACCTCTAGCACCATGGCTGTATAGCCTGGTAGAGCGAACTCCCGACCTCCAGTACCATGGCTGTATAGCCTGGTAGAGCGAACTCCCGACCTCTGGTACCATGGCTGTATAGCCTGGTAGAGAAACTCCCGACCTCTAGCACCATGGCTGTATAGCCTGGTAGAGCGAACTCCCGACCTCTAGCACCATGGCTGTATAGCCTGGTAGAGAGAACTCCGGACCTCTAGTACCATGGCTGTATAGCCTGGTAGAGCGAACCCCCGACGTCTGGCACCATGGCCGTATAGCCTGGTAGAGAAACTCCCGACCTCTAGTACCATGGCTGTATAGCCTGGTAGAGCGAACTCCCGACCTCTAGTGCCATGGCTGTATAGCCTGGTAGAGCGAACTCCCGACCTCTAGTACCATGGCTGTATAGCCTGGTAGAGCGAACTCCCGACCTCTAGCATCATGGCGGTATAGCCTGGTAGAGCGAACTCCCGACCTCTAGCACCATGGCTGTATAGCCTGGTAGAGCGAACTCCCGACCTCTAGCACCATGGCTGTATAGCCTAGTAGAGCCAACTCCCGACCTCTAGTACCATGGCTGTAGAGGCTGATAGAGCGAAATCCCGACCTCTAGCACCATGGCTGTATAGCCTGGTAGAGCGAACTCCCGACCCCTAGCACCATGGCTGTATAGCCTGGTAGAGCGAACTCCCGACCTCTAGCATCATGACTGTATAGCCTGGTAGAGCGAACTCCCGACCTCTAGCACCATGGCTGTATAGCCTGGTAGAGCGAACTCCCGACCTCTAGTACCATGGCTGTATAGCCTGGTAGAGCGAACTCCCGACCTCTAGCACCATGGCTGTATAGCCTGGTAGAGCGAACTCCCGACCTCTAGTACCATGGCTGTATAGCCTGGTAGAGCGAACTCCCGACCTCTGGTACCATGGCTGTCTAGCCTGGTAGAGAAACTCCCGACCTCTAGCACCATGGCTGTATAGCCTGGTAGAGCGAACTCCCGACCTCAAGCACCATGGCTGTATAGCCTGGTAGAGAGAACTCCGGACCTCTAGTACCATGGCTGTATAGCCTGGTAGAGCGAACCCCCGACGTCTGGCACCATGGCCGTATAGCCTGGTAGAGAAACTCCCGACCTCTAGTACCATGGCTGTATAGCCTGGTAGAGCGAACTCCCGACCTCTAGTGCCATGGCTGTATAGCCTGGTAGAGCGAACTCCCGACCTCTAGTACCATGGCTGTATAGCCTGGTAGAGCGAACTCCCGACCTCTAGCATCATGGCGGTATAGCCTGGTAGAGCGAACTCCCGACCTCTAGCACCATGGCTGTATAGCCTGGTAGAGCGAACTCCCGACCTCTAGCACCATGGCTGTATAGCCTGGTAGAGCCAACTCCCGACCTCTAGTACCATGGCTGTAGAGGCTGATAGAGCGAAATCCCGACCTCTAGCACCATGGCTGTATAGCCTGGTAGAGCGAACTCCCGACCCCTAGCACCATGGCTGTATAGCCTGGTAGAGCGAACTCCCGACCTCTAGCATCATGGCTGTATAGCCTGGTAGAGCGAACTCCCGACCTCTAGCATCATGACTGTATAGCCTGGTAGAGCGAACTCCCGACCTCTAGTACCATGGCTGTATAGCCTGGTAGAGCGAACTCCCGACTTCTAGTACCATGGCTGTATAGCCTGGTAGAGCGAACTCCCGACCTCTAGCACCATGGCTGTATGGCCTGGTAGAGCGAACTCCCGACCTCTAGTACCATGGCTGTATAGCCTGGTAGAGCGAACTCCCGATCCCTAGCCCCATGGCTGTAAAGCCTGGTAGAGCGAACTCCCGACCTCTAGCACCATGGCTGTACAGCCTGGTAGAGAGAACTCCGGACCTCTAGTACCAAGGCTGTATAGCCTGGTAGAGCGAACTCCCGACCTCTGGCACCATGGCTGTATAGCCTGGTAGAGAAACTCCCGACCTCTAGTACCATGGCTGTATAGCCTGGTAGAGCGAACTCCCGACCTCTAGTACCATGGCTGTATAGCCTGGTAGAGCGAACTCCCGACCTCTAGTACCATGGCTGTATAGCCTGGTAGAGCGAACTCCCGACCTCTAGTACCATGGCTGTATAGCCTGGTAGAGCGAACTCCCGACCTCTGGCACCATGGCTGTATAGCCTGGTAGAGAAACTCCCGACCTCTAGTACCATGGCTGTATAGCCTGGTAGAGCGAAATCCCGACCTCTAGCACCATGGCTGTATAGCCTGGTAGAGCTAACTCCCGTCCCCTAGCACCATGGCTGTATAGCCTGGTAGAGCGAACTCCCTACCTCTAGCACCATGGCTGTATAGCCTGGTAGAGCGAACTCCCGTCCCCTAGCACCATGGCTGTAAAGCCTGGTAGAGCGAACTCCCGTCCCCTAGCACCATGGCTGTAAAGCCTGGTAGAGCGAACTCCGGACCTCTAGCACCATGGCTGTAAAGCCTGGTAGAGCGAACTCCCGATCCCTAGCCCCATGGCTGTAAAGCCTGGTAGAGCGAACTCCCGACCTCTAGCACCATGGCTGTACAGCCTGGTAGAGAGAACTCCGGACCTCTAGTACCAAGGCTGTATAGCCTGGTAGAGCGAACTCCCGACCTCTGGCACCATGGCTGTATAGCCTGGTAGAGAAACTCCCGACCTCTAGTACCATGGCTGTATAGCCTGGTAGAGGGAACTCCCGACCTCTAGTACCATGGCTGTATAGCCTGGTAGAGCGAACTCCCGACCTCTAGTACCATGGCTGTATAGCCTGGTAGAGCGAACTCCCGACCTCTAGTACCATGGCTGTATAGCCTGGTAGAGCGAACTCCCGACCTCTAGCACCATGGCTGTATAGCCTGGTAGAGCGAACTCCCGACCTCTAGCACCATGGCTGTATAAGACTGGCAGAGCGAACTCCCGACGTCTGGCACCATGGCTGTATAGCCTGGTAGAGCTAACTCCGGACCTCTAGCACCATGGCTGTATAGCCTGGTAGAGCGAACTCCCTACGTCTGGCACCATGGCTGTATAGCCTGGTAGAGCGAACTCCCGACCTCTAGCACCATGGCTGTACAGCCTGGTAGAGCTAACTCCGGACCTCTAGCACCATGGCTGTATAGCCTGGTAGAGCGAACTCCCGATCCCTAGCCCCATGGCTGTAAAGCCTGGTAGAGCGAACTCCGGACCTCTAGCACCATGGCTGTAAAGCCTGGTAGAGCGAACTCCGGACCTCTAGCACCATGGCTGTAAAGCCTGGTAGAGCGAACTCCCGACCTCTAGTACCATGGCTGTATAGCCTGGTAGAGCGAACTCCCGACGTCTGGCACCATGGCTGTACAGCCTGGTAGAGCGAACTCCCGACCTCTAGCACCATGGCTGTATAAGACTGGTAGAGCGAACTCCCGACCTCTAGTACCATGGCTGTATAAGACTGGTAGAGCGAACTCCCGACGTCTGGCACCATGGCTGTACAGCCTGGTAGAGCGAACTCCCGACCTCTAGCACCATGGCTGTATAAGACTGGTAGAGCGAACTCCCGACGTCTGGCACCATGGCTGTACAGCCTGGTAGAGCGAACTCCCGACCTCTAGCACCATGGCTGTATAAGACTGGTAGAGCGAACTCCCGACGTCTGGCACAATGGCTGTACAGCCTGGTAGAGCGAACTCCCGACCTCTAGCACCATGGCTGTATAGCCTGGTAGAGCGAACTCCCGACCTCTAGCACCATGGCTGTATAGCCTGGTAGAGCTAACTCCCGTCCCCTAGCACCATGGCTGTAAAGCCTGGTAGAGCGAACTCCCGACCTCTAGTACCATGGCTGTATAGCTTGGTAGAGCGAACTCCCGACGTCTGGCACCATGGCTGTACAGCCTGGTAGAGCGAACTCCCGACCTCTAGCACCATGGCTGTATAGCTTGGTAGAGCGAACTCCCGACCTCTAGCACCATGGCTGTATAGCCTGGTAGAGCTAACTCCCGTCCCCTAGCACCATGGCTGTAAAGCCTGGTAGAGCGAACTCCCGACCTCTAGTACCATGGCTGTATAGCTTGGTAGAGCGAACTCCCGACGTCTGGCACCATGGCTGTATAGCCTGGTAGAGCTAACTCCCGTCCCCTAGCACCATGGCTGTATAGCCTGGTAAAGCAAACTCCCGACCTCTAGTACCATGGCTGTATAACCTGGTAAAGCAAACTCCCGACCTCTAGCACCATGGCTGTATAGCCTGGTAGAGCAAACTCCCGTCCCCTAGCACCATGGCTGTATAGCCTGGTAGAGCGAACTCCGGACCTCTAGCACCATGGCTGTAAAGCCTGGTAGAGCGAACTCCGGTCCCCTAGCACCATGGCTGTATAGCCTGGTAGAGCGAACTCCCTACCTCTAGCACCATGGCTGTATAGCCTGGTAGAGCTAACTCCCGTCCCCTAGCACCATGGCTGTATAGCCTGGTAGAGCGAACTCCCTACCTCTAGCACCATGGCTGTATAGCCTGGTAGAGCGAACTCCCGACCTCTAGTACCATGGCTGTATAGCCTGGTAGAGCGAACTCCCGACCTCTAGTACCATGGCTGTTTAGCCTGGTAGAGCGAACTCCCGACCTCTAGCACCATGGCTGTATAGCCTGGTAGAGCGCACTTGAGAAGTCGACATCAAACGCGTTGACCAGAGCACCATTCAGGTAACGAATCTGATGTTTTCACCCGGTCCATGGGAGATCCTCTCGATTGGTCAGCCCCTCCAAGCTAAGCTTAGCGCTGACTTCAGGTGAACATGGGTCAACTGATGTCAACTGATGTCGACTGATGTCACATTTCCTCGTGTGGGTGTGTTCGCAATGCCAACACAGCCAGCGATCTCCCACGCCCGCCCAGAAGCATGAGTATATATATGTACAAGTCGTTTCAATGTATAGAGGACTAATTAATACACAGGGTCAAGACCTGGTTGCACAGTACAGTCGGGTCCCGGGGCTAATCCAGTCTCTCTTTGCGTGTGCATATATATTTATCGATAGATAATTGTGTGATTATAAAGACGAATAGACCTGCAGACGAAACGTGCAAACCTCCAAGAGGGTGGCGTTATTTACTATATATGGTAGTGCGCTTGAGTTGGCAATAACCAACGAAACAGTACATGGGTTGTCAAAGAGTTATTAACACAGCCAAAGTGGCGTAGGAATGACTCGACTAAACATCTGAGACGCAAGTGTATCCCAGTCCATGCCAGTTAGATGTTGTTAGAAGCGTGTATGTTGATCACATTGGTGTCCTTTTGAGTTGTCCGCCATGCAAGCAATATATGCATCGGCGTCCTTCGAATTGCCCCGCACTACAGAACTCAGCATTGGTTATTCTGAATTGCCCCGCCCTTCAAATATCTGCATCGGCATCCTTCGAATTGCCCCCCCCCCCCACCCACAGAACTCTGCATTGGTTTCTTCTATATTGCCCTGCCATTCAAATATCTGCGTCGGCGTCCTTCGAATTGCCCCACTCTACAGAACTCTGCATTGGTTTGTTCTGAATTGCCGCGCCATTCACATATCTTCGTCAGTGTCTTTTGAATTGCCCCACTCTACAGAACTCTGCATTGGTTTATTCTGAATTGCCCTGCCCTTCAAATGTCTGCATTGGTTTATTCTGAATAGCCCTGCCCTTCAAATGTCTGCGTCGGCGGCCTTTGAATTGCCCCGTCTTTATCTTTCAGCGTCACATTACCTTGGTCACTAAGGCACGTGACTCTCAAACCATTTATCGAGTGGAGTGGAGGAATCGTAACAATGAAACATCGACCTGGGCAACTGGATGTGTACCTAAGCCATGCATACATACATAACCCGTGTGACATATCTCCAACAACGCAAACACCCATGCTCCATCAACGTTAACAGGTCAGTATGTCGTACACCAGCCTCTGCCGGCTACTCAAATACATTTAGTACCGCTAAAATGTGATCATGCAATAACTGGTGAACTCCACAATGCAACCAACGAGGCTTGTAGCTGCGTGTAGCTAGTATCTGAATGTAACATGCCTCATATAGTGAATATGAACTCTTGGTTTTTGCGTCAAGCAACGATACATTTTGATGGGTGACGAAAGTGACGTCACTTCCCGTTGTGACAATTGTTACTTACGCTGAGGTCAGCATACTCCCAAGAGTGCTATGTACATAAAGTGATTGAATGCATCAAATCATCGTATACGGGCAGGTGATACGGGGCGTTCTGTCACATAGGCGCCTCCAACAATGTAATCAATTACCCATGCCTAACCTTTCTTATAATAATCGACCGTCCATAACGTACATATCAAGGTTGGTAATGACATCTTTCACAGTTACATTGGAGACCAGACATGTCACATACTCTGTATAGATCAACTACACTGATCAGAGACGATGGCATTTTTCAATGCGCGTGTGAACTGAAATGTGAACTTAGCCATCAGCTGATATTGACCTGCATCGTAAATATATCTTACCAACATTGTGTGAATAGCATTCTCCACCAGGGCCATTCTTGACTAGGGCTATCTGGCTGTGTCAATTGTACCAAATTAATATGATGACAGCGGCACGGCCACCTTCTTATCAATCAACATCTCCCAGTGAAACGGTATGATCGCCTTTCCTGTCGCCCGTGGCCGCAATGTTAATTACCTTGGCTCCATGATGCGAATTCTGGATCCGCTATCGACGTCGTAGAGGTTGATTTGGGGGTCGGAGCCGCACGTGATGAATCGACTTCCGGGCGGGTTGTACACGGCGCACAGCGCCGACCGCGGCTCCGTGCTGGTGTGTAAACAGCGACCGGAAGTGACGTGCCACAGCTTGATGGCCCCGGAAGCATCTGAGACGTAGAGAGATGGTTCGTTGGTTGGTTGGTTGTATATTGAGGACCTTTAACCAATTCTTGTCATATCGCGTCAATGGGTTGGTTGTATATTGAGGACCTTTAATCTGGTTGTATCGCGTATATGGGAGAAGGAAGGGGAGAGCGGAGCCATGTCCCCGGGGTAATCCCCTATTCTGTGCGAAGGACACGGGATCTTTATCCTGCGACCACCCAGACATGACCACAGCGGGGCGCGAATTACCGATCCACGTGCCGTTAGGCTCTCAGGTGGCCAGAGCGCTGAATTCCAGCGCTTTAACCAGACGACGAGAGAAGAGTATAATAGTGAAACAGAGCGATTTATAGCGGACGAACCAGGTCGTTATATATTCATATCAAAATTGATGTACGCGACACTCAAAGGATGGGGGTAAGGCCATCCGCTCCCCATGTCACCATTGGGTAAATTTATCATGATTTGGCTCATAATAAAATATTACTTACAAAGTTGTCGAATCCTTATCATAGAATACAACGCAGCCGAGTTTGATACACAAAGTTCATACAATGTGCAAGCTAATTCTTCTGCATTCAGCGACTTTTTCTTACCCGATATGCGAAAATGGCCAAGAACTTATGGATTTGGCTATTAATTCTGCGCCATGATTGCCCAAATTCGCCACAGTAACTTTGAGACCAGCGTTAGCCTAGAAAGATTGGTTGTATATTCAGGACGCTTTAACCATTTTGGTCATATCGCGTCAATGGGAGCGGCCACACAGACATGGCCACAGCGGGGCTCGAACCACAGATCCACGTGCTCTTAGGCTCTCAGGTGGCCAGAACACTCAATGCGAGCGCTCTAACCCAATGAGCTACCGGGCTGGCCCCAGCCCAGAAAGAAGGTGAGGGATACGGAAGACACTCACAGGCGGCTAGGATGATGTTCTTGTGGTCTGGCTTGTCATCCTCTCCCCACGGCCGGAAACGGATGCTGGTCACCGGAAGATGGCACATTGCTACGTCATCATCGCACAGGCTGTACAGGCACTGACCGGTGTCCGGACTGAAGATCTGAAAGAGGGAGGACAGGCTGTACAGACACTGACCGGTGTCCGGACTGAAGATCTGAAAGAGGGAGGACAGGCTGTACCGACACTGACCGGTGTCCGGACTGAAGAGATGAAAGAGGGAGGAGAGGCTGTACAGACACTGACCGGTGTCCGGACTGAAGAGATGAAAGAGGAACGGAGAGGCTGTACAGACACTGACCGGTGTCTGGACTGAAGATCTGAAAGGGGGACAAACAGGCTGTACAGACACTGACCGGTGTCCGGACTGAAGATCTGAAAGAGGAACGGACAGGCTGTACCGACACTGACCGGTGTCCGGACTGAAGATCTGAAAGAGGAACGGACAGGCTGTACCGACACTGACCGGTGTCCGGACTGAAGATCTGAAAGGGGAATTTTAAAGGATCAGCTCGTTGGTAGTTACAGCCACTATTTGTGTCTATAAAGGCTAAACCGGTCAAAGAAATCTCCCTAGACAATGAACATGAGGCTCAATGAAAGATGGTCCAGATGCAGCAGCGCGAACCCGTGATCGGTAGATCTGCAGCTGAGTCCGCTTACCATTGGTAAGGGTCAAAGCTATGACAAAGCCAGTGGGTAACGATTATATTCCGATCAAAGAAGCGTATTCGATCTTCATCATACATAAATATTCCGCGGCAAAAGATTATCTGACCAAGCTCAAAAACGTCGAAAGCACTACCCATTAGACACGCTTGTGACATGTGGCTATAAACGGGCTAAACTTGGACGAAGGGGTCTCCCGGAACAAGGACAGGAATGGTTTATGCAACCCAAGGCTCGATCAGAGGCCGAGAATGAGCGAATCGGGGTCTAAACATGGACGCTACAAAGGTTTTTTTTTAACCTCTACGTTACTACAGCACAAGTATAATTACAAATGCCTTTACTTCAATTGCACCGCTTCTTCGCGGTTCCGGGAGAAGCGTGGAAATTTATCAGGGTCATAGCCAAAGCCCCCAATGTCAGCTCCAGGTATATATGTTATGGGAAGTTACGCATTAACCTTATTATAAATGTACATGACAAACCTACTCGGAGGGGTTATGCTGACCATCTAAAATCATGACAAAAGGCTTTGGTAACTGGGCTGCAACAAACCTAATAATAAAACGTCGATTGACAATTTTGGTCACAAAATACAAGACGGTTTCAGTCTATTTATAATATGGATAGGTGCTACCTAAAAAATGCGAGCGTATATTTATTAATTCAGATATTCCGAGTGGATACATCTAGATTAATATTCAAAATAAATCCAACTTCGGTTTGCCATAATGCATATCTTTGGCGGGATGACGTATACCATGCACGTGCTTGCGGCATATCATTCCGTTGCTTAGGAACTCATATTGTGACCTCACAACTGGTTGGCATCTGTTTGCTTGAGAGATTGGCAACTGACATTTAGCGCGTCGCTGATAAATTAACTTTAATTTTAAGTATACATCCAGTGTTAACATTGAATATTTATTCCTTAATTTTGTGGGGCAGCTGATATACTTATTAAAGACATGACATAATGGGCGTCGACCTCTCTTGCTTGAATATAATTAGATCCATGTACAGCTGATATTTACTCCGAACTCAAAAACGTCTCATCGGGGTAGTTACGCGAAATGAAAGTCCTAAGCTTATGCTTGAAATGGATTTTGAATATGCATGCATGTTACCTTGAGAGCTCGCTTGCGCTCGCTAATATGGATAGGTGCTACCTAAAAAATGCGTATATTTATTAATTCAGATATTCCAAGGGGATACATTTAGATTAATAAGACATATCATTCAGTTGCTTAGGAACCTCTATTGTGACGTCATGTTTATAACCTTTTGACGTCACAACTACTCACTATGACAGCAGCCGATGGGCGGTCACCAAGAGCGCTCTGCTTGGCAACAGACATTTAGCCCGTCGCTTATAAATTAACTTCAATTTGAAGTATACATCCAGTGTTAACATTGAATAATTTATTGGTTAAATTTGTGGGGCAGCTTATTTATTTATTAAAGACATGACATAGTAGGTTTCGACCTCTCTTTGCTTGAATATATTTATGTACAGCTGATGTTTACTCCGAATCCAAAAACGTCTCATGGGGGTTATTATGCAAAATGAAAGTCCTAAGCCTATGCTTGAAATGGACTTTGAATATGCATGCATGTTACCTTAAGAGCTCGCTTGCGCTCGCTAATATGGATAGGTGCTACCTAAAAAATGCGAGCGTATATTTATTAATTCAGATATTCCGAGGGGATACATCTAGATTAGTATTCAAAATTAATCTCGCTTCGGCTTGCCATAAAGAATATCTTTCGCCGGATGACGAATGCCATGCACGTGCTTGTCATATCATTCGGTTGCTTAGGAACTCCCATTGTGACGTCATGTTTATAACATTTTGACGTCACAACTACTCACTATGACGGCAGCCGATGGGCGGTCACCAAGAGCACTCTGCTTGGCAACAGACATTGTTATTTAGCCCGTCGCTTATAAATTAACTTTAATTAGAAGTATACTTAATTTTGTGGGGCAGCTGATTTCATTATTGAAGACATGACATAATAGGCTTCCACCTATCTTTGCTTTAATACATTTATGTACAGCTGATATTTACTCCGAATCCGAAAACGTCTCATGGGGGCTGTTACGCGAAATGAAAGTCCTAAGCTTATGCTTCAAATAATGCCTTGGCTTCAAATGGAGGTTGAATACGTTACCTTAAGAGCTCGCTTGCGCTAGCTATTATATGTTGTCATGGCAACAATTACTACAATTACCAAGGCACATGATAAAGAGGAAATTAGGCCTTGACTTAGCCTTGGCATCAATGCAAGACTGTCAAGACTTGCATTGATGCCATTGTGGCAGTGGCCAGTACCTACGATGGTAAGACAACTGTAGAGCGGATGGTGACGCCAGCGTTTGCATACTCGGCCGAGCGTCAGTGCTGCCTAAATTTATTCTTGATTTAATCACCGATCATTAGGACCGACGTTTGTATTTGGTAACCTCATACAAAACGACCGGCAGACTTCGCCAAATAACTCTCAGATTCCAATTAAAGCAATAATGCGTCGTAGGCCTAGTACTGAACCTGCATTATAGCGAGGGCTAAGTCATGGAGTTAGGACGCGATGACGTTGCTTAATTACATGGGTCTCTCTGGGGAGATTGTCGGCTGGAGGGGTAGGTTAGAGGTGCATGGCGCTGTTCATTATCAATTAATTAAGGCATTATTAAATGTGCGCAGGTTAGATCTGCAGATCTGCAATTTATATAAGCTCTCCCGCGCGGACCTCGAAGTGGGTTAATTATGCACACCACTGTAAGTGGTATCATGAAGTCATGAATCAAGTAGTCCTACTGAATTAAGTCACCAGCATAGAAAGCAAACATTTCTTTCAAGACGTAATGATGCGTCTTATAGGCATAACGGCCCTAGCAGGTCTGAGAAATCTCTAGATGTATATATACTATAGTCGTTCATACATGACAATTAATATATTGGTAGCAATTATCTAGCCAATACCAAATTGCTTGGTGGCGGTACACAGCCTTATTGGCCAATCGGTGACAGTCTATCTACCTTTAACAAGAACAACTACACAATGAATCAATCACCAAGAACAAAAAAGATTGTATGATAAAAAAGTTATATCATTGATAATGGAATGGAAGAGGACTTTTTTTTTTAAACCAGGGACAGGCAATCGCTGATGTACAATATAAAAAAATTACGATAGAATTTGTGAATAGCATGGGCGCCATACCCTTAACTTGGAGAAGGGGCTCCCAACTTGCGCGTTTCGCATCGCTACATGATAAAAGCCAAGTGTCAGGACACGTTTACATGTGTTTAGACTCAGCTTAAGTTGTCTTTCCAAAAACGTGACAGGAAAACAAAGGAGGCATTAAGGGGGCACTTCAGTTGGGGGCCGGAGTTCCTTGATGTCAACAGCTTTCCAAAGATCTATGTGCACTGTCATCCGATCATGTTGATAAAACACTTCGAACAAACATAAACGACTCACCTTTCTTGTATGTTAGTTCGGCGTCTCTTTAGAGAATCCAGTGGCTGAGAGGCCAGAGCTTAAACTACCAATGTACACATATATGTACTGAGAGATGGGTACGTGACTGAGGTATTACCACCCGATTAAAGTTTAAAGACCGTTACTTCTTTGCAGGATATATATACATCCGGCGTCTAGATCTGACTGTACTAACTGCAAAGGATTCATTCCTCTTGACTAAAACCCTGCAAATGTACCTCACTATGATAGCAGCTTAATATAGCATCGTCTTCAGAGAATTGAAAAGCACTGCAAAACACTGACATCGTCAAAGGGAATCTATTTATTTGCAGTGGAAAATAAGGTTAGAATCTTTAATACCAAAAAAACATTGCACACGCTATTGCCTGTTCGTCAAAAGTTAAGCATTTGTTATCAACCGTCGCATGCAAAGCAGATTGCGCGCATACTGTGCTCCTAAGGCATTATGTTTATCCACTAAATGTTACATAATAGTTAGTGTTTCTAACCCCCTACCATACAATGGAGTAACAGGAAATAACCAGTGCACCCATCTCACCCTCCCTCCTTATCCTTGTGTGTCTCTTACGGCGTTCCTCTCAGTCTCCCTTTCTCTTCCTCCGCGTCTCCCTCTCTCCATCCCCATCTCACCCTCCCACTGTCTCTCCCTCCATCCTCGTCTCCCTCTCTATCCCTCCCTCCTCGTATCTCTCTCTCCTTCACTCCCCGTATCTCTCTCTCCCTCCATCCCTGACTCCCCTCTCCTTTTTCCCCCCTCTCTGTCTCCCTCCCTCTCTGTCTCCTTCCCTCTCTGTCTCCCTCCCTCTCTGTCTCCCTCCCTCTCTGTCTCCCCTCCCTCTCTATCTCCCTCCCTCTCTGTCTCCCCCCATCTCTGTCTCCCCCTCTGTCTCCCTCCCTCACTGTCTCCCCCCTCTCTGTCTCCCCCCCCCTCTCCCGCCTTTGTATCTCCCTCCCTCACTGTCTCCCTCCCTCGCTGTCTCCCCCCTCTCTGTCTCCCTCCCTCTCTGTCTCCTCCCTCTCTGTCTCCCCCCCTCTGTCTCCCCCGCTCTCTGTCTCCCCTCCCTCTCTGTCTCCCCTCCCTCTCTATCTCTCCCCCCTCTCTGTCTCCCTCCCTCTCTGTCTCCCCCTCTCTGTCTCCCCCGCTCTCTGTCTCCCCTCCCTCTCTGTCTCCCCTCCCTCTCTATCTCCCTCCCTCTCTGTCTCCCCCCATCTCTGTCTCCCCCTCTCTGTCTCCCTCCCTCGCTGTCTCCCCCCTCTCTGTCTCCCTCCCTCTCTGTCTCCTCCCTCTCTGTCTCCCCCTCTCTGTCTCCCCCGCTCTCTGTCTCCCCTCCCTCTCTGTCTCCCCTCCCTCTTTATCTCTCCCCCCTCTCTGTCTCCCTCCCTCTCTGTCTCCCCCTCTCTGTCTCCCCCGCTCTCTGTCTCCCCTCCCTCTCTGTCTCCCTCCCTCTCTGTCTCCCCCCATCTCTGTCTCCCCCTCTCTGTCTCCCCCCTCTCTGTCTCCCCCCCTCTCCCCCCTTTGTATCTCCCTCCCTCACTGTCTCCCTAGCTCGCTGTCTCCCCCCTCTCTGTCTCCCTCCCTCTCTGTCTCCTCCCTCTCTGTCTCCCCCTCTCTGTCTCCCCCGCTCTCTGTCTCCCCTCCCTCTCTGTCTCCCCTCCCTCTCTGTCTCCCCCTCTCTGTCTCCCTCCCTCTCAGTCTCCCCCCCCTCTCTGTCTCCCTCCCTCTCTGTCTCCCCCTCTCTGTCTCCCCTCCCTCTCAGTCTCCCCCCCTCTCTCTCCCCTCCCTCTCGGTCTCCCCCGCTCTCTGTCTCCCCTCCCTCTCTGTCTCCCCTCCCTCTCTGTCTCCCCCGCTCTCTGTCTCCCCTCCCTCTCTGTCTCCCTCCCTCTCTGTCTCCCCCTCTCTGTCTCCCCCGCTCTCTGTCTCCCCTCCCTCTCTGTCTCCCCTCCCTCTCAGTCTCCCCCGCTCTCTGTCTCCCCTCCCTCTCTGTCTCCCCTCCCTCTCTGTCTCCCCCGCTCTCTGTCTCCCCCCCCTCTCTGTCTCCCCCGCTCTCTGTCTCCCTCCCTTTCTGTCTCCCCCTCTCTGTCTTCCCCGCTCTCTGTCTCCCCTCCCTCTCTGTCTCCCCTCCCTCTCTGTCTCCCCTCCCTCTCAGTCTCCCCCGCTCTCTGTCTCCCCTCCCTCTGTCTCCCCTCCCTCTCTGTCTCCCTCCCTCTCTGTCTCCCCCCCTCTCTGTCTCCCCCGCTCTCTGTCTCCCCTCCCTCTCTGTCTCCCCTCCCTCTCTGTCTCCCCTCCCTCTCTGTCTCCCCTCCCTCTCTGTCTCCCCTCCCTCTCTGTCTCCCCTCCCTCTCAGTCTCCCCCGCTCTCTGTCTCCCCTCCCTCTCTGTCTCCCCTCCCTCTCTGTCTCCCTCCCTCTCTGTCTCCCCCCCTCTCTGTCTCCCCCTCTCTGTCTCCCCCGCTCTCTGTCTCCCCTCCCTCTCTGTCTCCCCTCCCTCACTGTCTCCCTCCCTCTCTGTCTCCCCCCCTCTCTGTCTCCCCCTCTCTGTCTCCCCCGCTCTCTGTCTCCCCTCCCTCTCTGTCTCCCCTCCCTCTCTGTCTCCCCCCCCCCTCTCTGTCTCTCTCCCTCTCTGTCTCCCTCCCTCTCTGTCTCCCCCTCTCTGTCTCCCCCGCTCTCTGTCTCCCTCCCTCTCCCTGCGTCTCTCCTCCACTATTTGTCACTCCATCTCCATCCCTCTCGCACTGCATTCTGGCATCACCAGATCGCAGAACACACACTGAGGGGTTCACAGTCCAACTGCTTGGGACCATAAAGCCATAGGACGCTGGAGGGCAATAGGATAAGCCGTGTCGGGAGGATAGGGTACATAGACCCAGGGTCATGCAGGTCCTGATACCAGTTGTGACATTACACACTACGCCAGCGCCCGACTTCGGCTTTGGGGGCTGAGACAACGTGCTCAAGAAGTCTGACGATAAAATAAGGTCCTCGATCTGCGGCATTGTAAAAGGGGAGGGTAAGGATGCAAACATGCGACATGGGCACACATGCGGACAAAGGGGAACATAAGGCAACAATGGGGCACAAAGGCCGAGGCATAGGGATAAATGGACTCAAAGTGGGAGGCGAAAAAAAGCCAGACATAAATGGAGGTTAATCGCGACAAGGCGAGTTAATTATAGTGATCAGTTGAACGAAACGGGAATGTCAACCCCAAACCACAAAAGTGCCATCGCACTTCCATCAATAAAAAAAATGCGCCTAAGAAATAATTAGAAAGACGTATGGGCAATGGGAGTGCATTAAATTTAGAGCGTTGACTGTGACATTGAGAGACTACAGGAGAATGATCCTCCCCGGAAATGCGTTAAGACAGGGATCGAGTATCGTCTGTCAGCTAGGCCACTCAAAAAGTGTCTCAATATCGATGAAATATCGCTTGCATAGGAAAAATAAAAATCAGCCGGTCAAAAAATCCTTGAGAACGAGCTGATCGAGTAGTTAGGTGCGGAACTAACCTCAAGCGCATACCGTTAAGGAAGACGATATGATTACAGAATAATTAAGGTACAGAAGAAAAGGACTGATGGCCAAAAAAAGTGCGCACACAGAAGAAAAAAAGGATGTATGCTTTGAGAAAAACATCTGTTATTCAATTTGTGCAAAGGCAAGCGGATGTTTTATATGGCAAGACTAGAGATTTTCCACCCACGGATATCAAAACAGCCAGATGTTCAGATCTAAAAGCCAGGAATGCACCGGCAGGCAGTCAGTAATTCTTATGCAGACCTCGTTAAATATACTTGAGCCGTATAAACGTCGAGGTGGGAATGCCTTCTGTCGTCAGCTCGAGTGCGTCAGCAAACAATCTAATCAATGAAGTGGCCCAGGATCCTCACGCAGTTAGCACTACGCGTTGGTCCCATAATAGTCTCAACCATGACGTTTAGAGCTCCACGCAAGCAAAATTAGGCGATGAATTGTTTACACACGTGTGCTGGAATAAACAAACAAAATCAGAACTAATAAAAACATCAGGGCAATAGTTTTGTGTATTACCATAAGCTTTTTATGGTTAAATATATGTTCGGTCGTGTGTGTGCATGCTGCGTTCGACTGTGCATGCACATACCATCAAGGGTTACATGCATAAATACACTTCCCGACAGGTTTATATCATGACCACAAGCAGCGTAGGTTCCGTACGTGGTAGCTATAGGAGGGAGGCGACGGTTGGGAAACGGTACCGGTAGCTGCATGCAGATGATAACATATTTTCCCTATACAAAAATCGTTCTCCAATCAATGACAGTCACATTAACGTTAGTCGCATATCTTTGCGCAGGCATTGAGGAACGGTCAAGTCTTCTCGAAGATCGCTAGGATGGAGCATAATTGTCGACATGTTATAATTTTAAGTGTGACGTTAAATGGTTAAAGTCAATCATATCGCCATAATCAATATCACTAAATCGATGGCGCGCCTTTGGAACCAAAATTGGCATTATTCATTGGAAAACTATGGAATTCGAACCCTAGATGACATCATTCACAGGCATGTAGGAGACCATTGGTATTCATCAGCCGATATCAGCTGATCCTTGATAATTTGGATCATGTCCATTAAACGTTTAACGGGAACGCTGAGCAAAATTTGTCATTAAACAGGCTTAGCTGCAGCTCAAGAGATCATAGCTTCCATTGGTTGTTGGTTGGTTGTATATTCAGGACGCTTTAACCATGAAATTCTGGTCATATCGCGTCAATGGGAGAAATTAAGACGGGACGAGCGGAGCCATGTCGACCCCCGGGGTAACCCCCTACTCTTTGCGAAGAAGGACATGAGATCTGTATCCTACGATCACACAGACATGGCCACAGCGGGGCTCGAACCACCGATCCACGTGCCTTTACAATGCCAGGTGGCCAGAGCGCTGAAAGCGAATGCTGAGCTATCAGGGCGACCCAGTTCATGGGTTCGAATCCTGGTACATGCAATTTCGTCTGGTCCTGATAGAATTAAGTCCTCATTAAAGCCAATCGGAACTAAATCTTTCCCGTCTCACAACCAGTTGCGATAAGACATCAAAGACAACAGATTTTGTTCAGTGCCGATGGAGGGACGGTTCTTCCTATCTTGCCGACAAAAGTGTGGTTCTCTCCCAGTCAATCTGATTAGCATTATCATAGCTTACAGCAATAAAAATTAACATTTGTGTAGAGCAAGTTTGTAGAGAGAGTCTGTATCAATTAGACATTAAATGCTGGCCTTCCCTATACTGAGAGGGCATTGAGCATATATAATGCTGGCCCAAGGTTCACATAGTACTCCCTGATATCTCATGCAAGGTCAACTTTGAAATGAGAAATTCTTCCACTGAACACTGCGATAAAATCTTTGGGATTACACAGATTATTAAAGGACAACAAGAAATATCTTAATATGACAATACCTTGATGAGGCCATCTGCTTGACCCACAGCTACAAAATTTCCATCTGGGCTGAATCTCACACACATAACACCATTGTTGCACTCTCTGAAAGAAAAGGTTGCAACAATGTCAGCAATCATAGTCGTCAGAGACAGTTACTGACTCCTTGAAGAAGGGATGGAAAGTAATTTACAAAATGCAAAGTATAGCATGTATAGGTTAGCATACTTACTGGTGTATGTTATATACTGATAAAGTATAATATGTTATCAGTAATTTTTATAAATATAAATACTGATAAACCAGATAATCTAGTACCAGTAATAAACCTTAATGACAGTTTGGCATCATATCAGTTTCAGAGATTAGTTATCATGGTTATACACATATTCAATAAGCAAGTGTAGTGATACTGGCACTAACAACTGGCCATCATCTCATCAGCGATCATCAGATCATATTAAATTTGATTGTTATTCTAAGCAATTTATATTTGAAGTAGTTATATGTCAACATATGCTCCCCTCTGCAGTTATCTAAGATATGTAACAGATGATGGCATTTTGTGTAAGTATTATACTTATTGCTAAAGTTTAAATCATGATTTAGTTAATACAGATATAGTAATTGCAATACTCTTTTTTATTTACTTGATAGATATATGCTATATATTATATATATATAGATAGATTCCAGCCTATATATATTATATAGTCAAAGGTACTGATATACACATAATCTACTGCTACTAATATGTGGTATTATAATAAATTTTCTTTCCAGACATATTTAAATCTAGCATGATATAAGACTTACTGAATTATAGTTACAAAAATCTTTTATTTAGTAGTTATAGGTATATATCTACAAGAAACAATGGTATTTTATACATTATATTTATTATTAAATTTAAATATTGTCAATGAATTTAATATGTTTAAGTTATAGATTTAATTTTTTTTTCTCCATTTTTTGCTGATATATAGCCAGTATATATATAACTTTCAACATATTTCTTATATGATTCGATATATAGGGTATAAATCTATATTGAAATCATTATAATTTATACTTACTTCTTTAACAGCTAAATATCTATATCTTATCTGACATCTACTGTCTCCATTGTGTCAATTACACCTAATGGCCAGGCAATGCTTCACACACTCTCCTTTTAGTTTGTTCAATGGCTGCTCTTTGTCATCAATGGAGCTTCATCATGTGCAAGATTAATTTAGATATTACAGAAAGAATATAATTGAATTATTTGGGTCTCTGAGTCTGGCAGTCTATCTGGAATTTCAGAGCGATCACTCAAATTTAATGAGGATAACAGCCAAACCAAGTGTAAACAGCATTAATTAAGACTTAATTTGATTTTAGGCCCCATGCCTGGCCACAGCTGGTGCACTCAAACTGACAGTGACAGTGACAACCCAGTGACTGGTGACCGAAACACTGTGTTAAATATAAATAAGATGGATTATGCAATTAACAAAATACTCACAAAATATTGAGGAGTTTTATGTTGCCATCCACATATTCATGCCTGTTGCCGTCACCTGGGAAGGCAAGCCCCAGCTCCATAAAATTAGCGTCTGCCATCAGCGAGGGATTCCGAAGCTGTGGAGGGACTGCATAGACTGACATTATGACAGCGCGTGAGCGAACGGGTCAAACTCCGTTTGTTTTATTTACACACTCCAGCCTAATTCAAACAGATTAAAGCTCTGCTGTGTACCGAGAACGATGCAATGATCACTTGACAATGTAACTGGTAGCTGTGTGCAGACGACAAAAATCAGAAGAGGCGGGTGCACTTGAAAGAGCTCCCTCAGACTTGTCAACATCGAAGCCAAACCAGTCAACTGTCAGCCGAAAGAGTCCTTAGTGACCTCAATCTCAACTAGGTGGCGTTATGTGTGGCGACGACGCGCCCTGGTGAGAACAACATGCATTAAATATCTAGGTGGCGCTGTGGGGTTTTCGCGCTCGCGAAGCACTTCCCCCAGCCAAGCGCTCTCTTCTCATAATGATTCATGAATGGATCTGTCAATTGGGGCGGGCTAGTTAAAGCTTCCAGACGTGTGAATCTCGGAAATATGGGAGAAGAAAATGGGGCATTTTCTCTCTTTGACGACAGAAGGACAAATAGGTCGCGTCTGTGGTATATATGTGTTTTTTAAACATAATTTATACGTAATTTCCGCTCTCCCCCCCCCCCCCACCCCCCAACCACCACCAACACGACTCGTACAATTGATCTCCGATCATTGTGTCTGTAGTAGGTATGGTGATATTTATTTTTGAATGGGGAATATACTTTCGGAAGAGACCCGGGAGAAGAGAGGCAACGCCCCCCTCCGGCACACCCTTTTCAATGCAAACGAGTGTTAGGGGTGCCCCCACCAACTTTTTTAGTAGAGGAAACCTCAATTTTGGTGATTTGTTCTTCCTTTTCTTATTCGAATGGAAACAAATGTGTACCAAGCCATGTTAACGTTTAAATGACCTTTATAAGACACAGGGGCGGATCCGCCTTTACTGGACACTCGATCAAAGAGTAATACGACAATTTATATATTAAACTATTTGACTCGATTACAAATAATCTCTGGATATCAATCCGATATTACAAGATTGAGTCTCGAGTTGTACCGGGGGATGATGAATACATACTTCACTTTTTCGTCGAATTGAGCTAAAGACGGTTAGTTGGTTGTATATCCAAGGGGAAACCCCCTACTCTTTGCAAAGAAGGGCATAGGATCTTTATCCTGCGACCACCCAGACATGGCCACAGCGGGGCGCGAACCAGGGATCCACGGGCCGTCAGGCTCTCAGGTGGCCAGAACATTCAAAGCGAGCGCTCTAACCCACGGAACTATCGGGCCGGCCCCTGAGTTAAAAACGGAGCGCAGAATCTTGCTGCTTGGGAATGTAATGTGGAAGTACGGAGGACATAGACCGGCCAATTGTTATCGAAGGACTAAATTAACATAATAATAGACTTCAAATAATGTTCATATATGCGTACATAAAAACAAGATTTGGGGGAAAAAATCCCCTCAAAACAAATAACAAAGCCCAAAGTTTTTTCGTGAATTTTGCCCAGTCACAAAATGCTAGCTTTATTATGAACATTTATAAATCGTGACACAAACAAACACAAACTCTTGTGATAATAAAATACACATCCGTCTCTAATAGTTGTACGTAGCAACATAATAAAAATAATTGGTCGATGTGAAGCAATATATATAGCTGTCCACAAATAGTCACAAAACACTGACGTGACTTTCGTGGCCCCACGCGTCATCTTGACAACAGCTGTTGAGTCCTCGACGCCGTGATATAGGTTACATGCTAAGTGTTGTACATGCCGTGAGTACTCACCCCTCACCCCTTTACAACAAATCACAGTGGGACCATTTCCTCGTCATGGGAACCTTAATTGCTCAGACAGTTTGTGTCCATGGGAACCGCCTACTATACAAGACTATACCTTAATGGCCAATCGCAGTGCCTATAATAATATAAATATTGAGGAATTAGGTTAATAAACGATATTATCTAATAGAGGAACCTTCGTTGCAGCATAATGGTACGTTCTCTTTGTGAAACACACAACTAACTTGAATAAATAAACAATAAAATGGTTATAATTAGATTGTTTACGCGATGTCAAGAAATTCGACCGTTCTTCGATGTGAGCCACCAAGAGCTACCGTCGGTCGATAAGTTACAAGAACATATCCGTCTCATTAGACGCCATGGACGCCTATTGATCTAATGGATAACTTCAGTCCTCAAGTAATTTATTATGTTTACCTTCAGTGGTATTTCAGAACCTCTGTTGTACTCCTGTGACGTCATCCTCACACTGGGCCACTATCTCAGACACGTTTCACTTTTTATTGTACTCAAAAAGGGCACATGGCGCTTTTCCTTTCGTTTCAGATGCCATCCATTGGGCATGTGATGCCGGTCAAGGTCACATATTATTATCATGTTCTGAAGCCAACTCCACTGTGCTCTTCCCACTACAGGTTTGCCGTTGGTACATATGAACAATCGAGATAGAAAATTGAAATTGAGCAGGACGTTTTTTTTTTCACATTCATGACACTACTGAACGAATGCAACCTTTGAAAAGGTCGATATGTAAATAACACGATAGAAAGACTCCCAAGAGAAATGGAATAAAACAGAAAATAATAAACGGAATTACATATGGAATGCGTAATGATTTCCGAAATAGTGATTCCTGCTAACTGTTTAACAAGCGACCACAGCCAAGATTGGAACTAAATAAAAAATAAATACAGAACGGAGCGCAGACTGGATTTTTTTTATCATAAGGATGATACTTTATGCAAGAAAATATGCGTAAGGCATTCTCTCATGCGAGGTGGATTTATCCCAAGAAAAAACCCATACCCCAACTTCTGCAAAGGCTCGCACAGAACACGGCAGACTTAGATAAAAGCACTATATAAAAGCGTCTAGAGATGCGGATCTTTTCGCTTGTCATACCCACATACATAATGGTTAGAGGTGTGATGGGACTTACACCTAGCTACCACAATAATCTCTTCACGCACAACGAAAATACGTAACATTATGTACGGCAAAAATTTCTATGAATATTACAACTGACAGTACTTCAAAACGTTTTACTGAATGACTTAATCTCAGAGGTTCCATATGTTCTTGGGTCTGACATCCAGACTGACTGAGACCTAAATCTACCATAGATGTGAAGGAAACCGGTAGCAAGGCAATATATCTAAGGAGCTTAAGAGATATCACAAAAGCGATTTAACATGGAATAGATTAATTGTGCTCTTTGCGCCACATATCTAACTTCAATTTTAAATGTCAACATTGAGGTGCTCCGTATGGTATAGTTGTCTACACGTGGGAACAACTGTTAACAAAATTATGTACGGACTTATGTTCCCAACTTACAGTTACCATATTATAAGGGAAGGGTAGACAAATATCCATCTACCTTACATTTCAGACTGGCTACTTGTCACCCACGGCGAAGTTATAATAAGTTACTTCTGACGAAAAGCTCCCTCTCCTCCCCGGCCAAATTTCTGCTTTTATTGCCCAATACTCGCCCATCAAAATTGTTTGAACTTCATTATTTTTATCACTACCACCAGGTCACGCGACACGTGGTGTGGGCTTTCGACAGAGGGTGACACAAGCACAAGGACTAGGACCCTCTTATCGCCCCATCATGACGCACATCGCATCAGTGCCTTCACAGAGTAAAGGGTTCTGACACCACAGACCGCATCAGGTCGCAGTGTGCCGGTGTGTGACTAGCCCATCACCGGGGAATGAGGGGTCCTGACATCACAGAGAGATGTCAGTGCTTCAGACCACGTTGGGACCAGCTCGCGATAAACAGCATGGACGGAAAACACTGTCACGTATTGCGGAGGAAACGGTCATATAAAGCTCAACTGAGAAAGTCACCAGGACACAAAAGTTTGGCAAAATCTACATGAATAAATACTAAGTACTAGATTAAACAGAATGTACACAATAGCGTTACATTGACCAAAGGAAACTGGAGGAGCCGGCCCGACGGGACGAACATCGAAAGATATTAAACCTCAACAAGGTTCCACACGCGACTCGAAGCGTACCCCAAGCGTATCCAAATTACCAGATAAACCTCAAAGGCATCGCGTTCGAACATAAAGCAGCGGAGGGTCACCAAAAGTAGGTCAGGTCAGTTAGGCATCGCGTTCGAACGTTAAGCAGCGGAGGATCACCAGAAGTAGGTCAGGTCAGTTCTCGTGGGTCGCTCACAAAGTTGGTCCCGCAAAAGGTAAGAGCGCACTACCCTATAACTACCAGCTTCTTTCATGCAGCAATAACTTCCTACATCCAGTTCCACACAATGCGTGAAACATGGTGAAAACATTGTCGATGCCAGCTCTTAATTAATACCACCAGATTAAAACAGATTGTGCGGTGTATGACAATTCATATTACACCCCTTGTTTTCAATACTAGCGTTACTTCTATACAACCATCGTCTTAAGTTACAGCAAACACAATATTCAGCTTACGGAAAGCCCGTTTTCACAGGCTGCTCAGAAGATTTAGTAAACACGTATTGTAGCTGCTTTGCCCAAACATAATATCCGTTATAATCATTCGCCTATACACTTTGATTGTAAACCGCTTCATTATCGATTTTAATAGTTTCGCCCTTACGTTTTTGCAACATAAATGCTAGTTTGATAGAAGCGCAGCAATATAAGCAACTGGACAATGATACATTAAACATAAGCGACCGCGATGTGCCCCTGACAAAGATAATAACAATACATGTATGTGCATTTGTCACCGCCCAAAATCCCAATACGAGGATGGAGAAAAATCCGGAGAATTCTCTTTTAATGGTGTGACCAAAGGTAGTCACATCACATATGTTGTCAATCAATCATAACGGTATGTTGTCAATCAATCATAACATTCAACAAATTTGCCAGCTTATTTACAAACAGGCATTCTATTTAACAACATACACTCTATCCTTGGAAAAGAGGAAGAAAGCTACATTGCAAGACACATCTCACATAGATTGAGTCGTAGTCCCAGAATGAATTTAATACATACAATACGAGTTTTAAAAGAAGCATTGACAATTATTCATTATATACTAGCAACTTCATACCAAGGGTGGATCAGCATTGAAAACTGCATACTTTCAAAATAAATGTAAAATATGAGCAACTTGAGATCTGATAATTCCTCCTAGTATAAAGGACAAAATTAAACTTGTGGCTACAAAGGAAAAAAAATCAATGGAATGTTTATGATCCCGCTTCCAATTGCCATCATATACAAGTAAAATATAATAGTATTTAATAATAGAAGTTTCTTGTTCACACATTCACATACGAGGTAACTGAAGGATAGTTGTAGTTCAGGACTTCATTTCGGAGTGACAAAGATAGCTGTGAAATGATTAGGCTACCGCACAACAGTATTTCAGAGCCTGTGGGCTGGCAGGGTGATACCGCAGAGTTAAATGCAGACAATACTAAAACCAGCCTCGCGCTCACCATTCTGGCCTGGTTTTGCATATAAATATTTCTAGGTCGTATACTATCAATGGAATGGAACAGAGCTTAAGCAGCATTGTCACAGTGCATGTTTTTACACGAAAGAAACTACTTTTCAAGAAGACAAGCAGTCAGTAATGTGCCAAGCCACACAAAGGCAACTGAGCCAACTGGGAGCTATCCTGCCAGAAAGCAAGATGCAGCCGCTATAATTAATACACGGGGAATGAGGACATTGCTTTAGGCATTGGTACAGGGGTGGGAAACGTTGTATCAACCAACTTGCTTCATGTTAATGAAAGACATACATAAGAATTCACCCATAAATCGCAGTTGGGACAGCTTCTCCGCGGCATGGAAAGGTCGTAAGGCATTAAAGCCAAACCGTCTGACGGGAAGGAACACATTCCAAAACGCCTTGTGAATAGTTGAATGGCATTTTGATATTTCCTTCCGGGATGAGGAGATGAGGCCAAATGGACAGATGCGCTAACAATGTACACGGAGAATGCTTTTAGGGAAATAACGTCCTCACGCAAAGGAACAGAATCTGACACCGTGCTAGACCGCTTCTACTTCGTTAACCCAGTTGTATTCCTCCGTTGTATGCATAATCCGCCTTGTTGTGCATAATGAGCTTGTCGTCCACAAAGTAGAAACTGTCGGACCTGGTCTCGTATGGGTTTTCGATCATGGCCTTAACTGAAAAGTAAAAATTGAGAAGTTTCACAAAAGGGTTACCTTGCAAGTGTTCTGCATTCAAACACAAAGATAACTTTAAATATAAATATCTTCGACACTTAGGTTTAATCACTGACTGGTGTCTTAGGACACCTTTGTGCACACATGGATTAAACTGGGCGAAAGAACCTTGTGATATGAAAGGATGACATGGCTCGAAACTCAGGTGGGGTGCCAAATTGATATACACTATTTATGTGGCGAGTACATGCACTACTTAAATTATTAAAATCTTGACATAATTTGTGGGGAGGGAAATGCGTCAGAGAAAAGGGACAGGTGTTCCCGGGCGGCATCCAGCATTCGTTCCAGTATCCTCCCTCCCACTTATACGGGATTCAGTGGTAGTATAAGGTAGCTCAAGTAACAAGAGCCACTAGTAACTGAGAAACACTGCACGTCTCCTGCTGCTACTTACTCTGGTCACGTTCGATCGAAGGGAACTCGTATATATGTTCTACTGTGTTTTTACTGCTAGGAATACAGAAGCCGAATTCGAAGTCGAAGTTCTTCAACAGCTTGTCTCTGAAGTAGTGCCTCTCAATCATGCGGAATTTGTTGACCGGTTTGTCACCCACTGTAAACTCCACACTGAAAGGATATCATCTTAACGTGCTAACGACCAGGCATGTCTCCATTTAACAAGCAGACCAAATATATATCTGTTAAACCTCTTTCGAGATTAAGGATAATAACGTTTTTTTTTTTAAACCTCTCCAAATATGGTAAAATACCCTCTTTTTTAAGCTCTTAAAAACTTAAAACTTACGTAGCTCCCACAGTACGGAGTTTTAAGAACTGCGGGGTGAACTGATAACGAACAAAGCGGCCTGCATTAGGGTCTGTGTCCTCCTGGTCTCCATCCTCATGGTCCTCATCAGTTCCTGAAGCATTATATTGCATCAATGAGAAGGATCAATGGCAGAGCAGCGCTATACATGTACGTTAATTGGTCCTGCTCCTGTTGATTTCTAGATAGGGTCCATTTTTCAGGAAATACCCCCCCCCCCCTCCTCCTCTTTATCAAGAAAGGCGCTAAAATCTCTATTCAATCCACACATAAACAGTTGCACAGTTAGGGCCTGAATCCAACACCAGCCAATTGATAATAACCAAATGTGGCACATACTAATCCCTGCTCTTTTTGAAAGATTTGGAATCTTTATCCAATATTATTATAGTCAGACAATTACATTCCACCAATCCTTAACATTTTAAGAAAGGAAATTTAGCCAGTTGTAATAATTTCCTCCAATATAATTCACATCTCTTCTTTCCAACCTGTTCCTCCCCCCCCCCACCCCCCTGGCAATAAATGTCCCACCTTACCTGAGGAAGGAGTTTCTGGCTTTGCTACTTCAAATAAGACTGTGCCAGTGTCCATATCTCGTAACTTGAACCGGGTGAAATCGATCCCATACACATTAGCTTCAGGTGGACAAAGATAATCTGTAAACAAATAAACCAGTAAAAAAAAATTAACCAGTATACAGTTTTTTTTCTTTATATATACATATATAATATATGCTGCATATATAATATATGATGCATATATAATATATGATGCATATATAATATATGCTACTTACTGCTCAAAATAAGTACAACAATTATGTATACCGTATTTCACGTATGTTTTCGGACACTGTATGTTTTCGGACACCCCCTCAAAGGCAGAAATAGGATAAATTTAGTGTACTGTAAGTTTTCGGACACCCAACGCAGATAATTTTTCAATTTTATGTATATTTTCGGACACTATCGGACCTAAATTAACAATGCGTCTAGGCTCCTTTGTTATTGCGTAGTGCCGGCCCCCATGATTGCACTTCACTGCTTGTGATTGCAGGCTTTCGGCGAGAGGGGCAAGTCCCTGTCTACGGGGTTATTTGTGCCGTGTATCAGGTGTGAAAGAGCAACACCTTGGTTGCTAAGTAATGAGCTGGGCTTTGGTCTCCATTGTGCTGGCCGGCGGACGAGTCAGTCGGCGGAGGAGTTGTTTATAAACCGCGAAAGTAAACAAGCCTTAAATCACAGAATGCATGAAAGTATTTGATTAATTTATTTTACCGAAGACTGCGGCGCGTCGGCTGCAGAATTAAAGTTTCTCAAGAATTGATCCATGCTCTATATCGTTTTCCGAACAACTGTCACAGGATCGTATACGCAGCTATATATATGGCACCTCTCGGATGGGAATCCCCTTTGTTCTTGTAACTGTGTTTTATCTCTCAGAAATTACCGTTATATTTGGCACGTTGATTGCAGTTCATTGTCACTGATTGCAATTCATAACCACTGTTTGCCTAAAGCCATCTCTTCATTGACATTAAAGTTATCGAGTATATTTTATCTCCTGTAACAGATGAGAGATCTGACGCTAGCAGATTGCACTCCGAGTATCTTCAAAACAATATTATACTCTTGATCACCTTACCCGCTGTTAAGGTGTGAAGCAGCAATACCTGGGTGTTAAGTGATATAATCGGCATCAGTCGACTCGCAATGTAGTAATTCTTAATCGATATTTTGTTATGTATGTATGTTTTCGGACAGTAGATGCGGGAGTCCATTTTATTGACTGTAAATATTCGGACAGCCAGAAAAACAATTGTTTTTAAGTGTCCGAAAACATACGTGAAATACGGTATACAAAATATAAAAACACAAACATAGTGTACCTACAAAGTCTATTGATAACTTATAACTTAACCCTTTATCCATCAAATCTTGTATACTTTTCCACTTGTTATGATATTTTTTTTAACCCAGTCACCTTAGAATGAATTAGAAGTTTCTTATATATAATTTTTTTGATTTGTCTTATCACTGCTTGAAGAACGAAACCTTTATCTTTACATTGTGTTGCAAAAATATATTGTTTCACAATAAAAAACATGTGGTCTACCAATATGTATTCTTTTTCTGTTATGACCAACTACTTAAACCAGTATACATGATGAGTAGTGTGTATTCTACTTTTCTGATACAGAAAAATAGGTTAATCTGAATCTATAATGTAAAGAGGAATAGGTCCATGGTAGTAAGCTGCATCTTTACAAAGACCATTATGTCTTCCACCAGTCTACCTTTAATACACATAATGGTGATGCAAAATACCTTCTATTAAAGATTGTTCCCCATGCAGACATGTCCCCCCTGTATTTAACATAACGGCACCGTAAAAATAAATGGAACTCAATATCATGTATGCCATAAAGGGGCCCTTTCGTATCTCACAAACTCTAGTTCTTTGTCGACCTCAATAACACCACCAGGAGGCTGCGCTACATTTTACACAGTTGTATATAACAAGTGCTGGCACATGGTGGCCAGTAAAAAGAGACTTATTGATTTGTAAACAGACAAGATGGCACATGCATGAATTTGCAGTTTGAAAAGCTTCCGCAGACAGTAAACAGGTATATCCGTTAATAGTGGCAATAAATACTATTACTATCAGACATATCTCTATCTGGACCGAAGCTACATCAAGATCATATATGTCTTTAACATGCTACCTGCTTGGTTTTGATATATTCAAACCAGTTTCTGTAGATTTTAATCAATTTTTATATAATGATGTACTAAGCCCAAGATAAAGTAATAACAAGCTCAAGCACGCTCTTTAGATAATACTGGTAAAATCCACCATATTCTATCATTTATTAATAAGAAGAATTTAACATTTTAAAACAGAATTCAAAACTTGGTCACGGCTATAATATTGAGTAATTGTGATATCAAAATGTTATAAAAATGTCACAATGAATTAAAGTTCTTAAGCAACCGTATGATATGCCACAATTCAGCACATACACACTTTACATCATCCCGCCAAAGATACGCATTATGGCAAGTAAAGGAGGGATTTATTTTTAATATTGATGTATCGAAATAGCTAAATTAATACAGGCCTATAAGGCAAAGTGGGCTAATCTCGATCCTTGGGTAACCTCGACCCCCACATGCTATTTTTGTTGATGACGTCACCAATTGAAATTTTTCCACCGAATTGGTTTTTTGATCACAATCTTAGGGATACCCCTGATACCTAGACACAGAGATGCTGGATAATAGGCATGTAATTTTGTATCAAATTGGAATTAAATAAGTCCTGCGACCCAACGTTAACAGATGCTTGTGCAGCTTATCTCAAAAGTTAAGACACATGAGTTTCAAAAACAAGCAGTATGCCTTATTAACACTGAGTATGAGAACTTATTTTATAACAAAGAGTAACATCAGACGATGTTTACAACAAGTGTGACATCATAACAGTTTTTCCCCAGGTCGACCTTGACCTGGGGACAGATCGAGGTTACCCCACCTTTTTCACGACCGTGGTCTAACCTCGATCCCCTCTTTAACTTAACATAATTTTCTAACAATATATGTTACAAAATACACAATTTTTTAGCAGTTTTAGCAGTCATAACAATAACAAATGCAACAATAACGGTCCGGCCCTGCTTCAGCATATTCTGACGTAAACTAATATTCAGATGTGTTGTAATATAAAGGATTTATTTTGGAATCGTAACGCATTCGTTCCAAATGGTATGTCTTTGGCGTGATGCCCATTCTATATTTTCGTTATGATTACCGGGTAATAAGACTAATAAATATAGTTTCATGGGACCGTTTTATCTATCGTTGCGCAGTAGAGCATAGTTATGTGAATTAATATTGTTGCTTTCACACACTAACAATCACTATACGCAGATTCAGTCACCCACCTATCCCAGGGGGTCAAGGTTAGACCACAGGGATCGAGATTCGACCATGCCCCCCACTGCCTTTCAAAAAATGAGCACTCCCCACAGACTGCAGATATTTTCGTTTTTTCTATTGAAACATATTATTGGAATACTGTTGGGTACTGTTTAAACAACAAATAAGTTCATTTCACATTATTAAAGAAAATAGACACTTTTTTGTCTTAAGGGGTCGAGATTAGCCCACTTTGCCTTATAAGTTATATGCTCACCTTTTAGGTAGCACCTAAGCTTATCCATATTAGATTTATATATATAATTACTTATATAAAAAGTTCCATCTAATAAATCTGGAAAAATTCTCCATCACAGATATTTAATTGTTGGCATCAATCATTATTTTTTCCCCGAATTAAATGTATGGAACAGGATTGCTTGAAATAATTGTTTTTTCACGATTGCAAACTGGTTTCATTAAAAGAAACTCTGACCATGCAAAAAAACTCCATCCTTGACATAACTTACTTTCTGTTATTTTGTTCAAACTGAGAACTTCATCTGCTGTTACGGAATCGCGTTGTAGCAGATCATCTTCTGACACCTCCCCTTGTCGAGATCTTGGTTCCTTGGCAGCTTTGGCTTGGCGTGCCAGGAAACCGCCTCCTTTCTTCTTGCCACTGCCAGCGCTGTTCGCGTTCCGTGTATTGGCGCTCATTTTGTTCAACTGTTCGTCTAAAAACCACAATTTAGGTATATAACATGCTCTCCTTTTGAAATGACATGAGACGATGACGAAATTCGACGTCCAAGATGTTGATTTGGTTTGGCAAGTAACGTATAAACAAAAATTCCTCAACCTACCTTGTTTCCAAAATGGCGACGCACAGATGCATTGTGGGATGGGGTCAAGGCCGTAGTTGTCACCTGTCTGAACACCTGTGATTGTGCTGCCTGGTGCTGCTCGCACGCCGCATTGATTGGGGATGGCACGGTGTTGGCAAACTTTCACGGCATCCTTGGCGGGGCGGGGGTGGAGGGGGGATGGGTTTTAATTAATGCTGCGAATGGACTAAAATTGCTGTCGCAGAATTTAAGTTTACATTCTTTGCGGCTATATAGATCTATGTAGGCTATAGGTATATATATCATTCCATCGTCCCTTCATGACGGAGAGCTTTATATATAGTCTTTATAACTGACCAACTCGATTTTCAAATAAATGGTTTGCATCATTTTTTGTACAAATATATTTCACGTGTCTTAGTCGGAAACTGCTATGTACATACATGCAGCGACCCAGGGGATGTTTCCCGGGCCTTGGTGGGCCACCGCCTCCCAGCAGCACGTGTGCATGCTATGATATCGCTGTTCTTGGGCATTAGGTTCTTATATGCCTTACGACGAACCTGCAGCGCACACGCGTGTCCTGATGTAGACTAAATTTAGCTAATCAAGTTTAAAGTCAGTCATATCGGCATAATTATGTGAAACGAACCTTCTTATTCCGGCTACACAAGTATAGGCTCTACATAAACTGAATGCCTACACCAATTAACCATGGCCCGGGCTGAAAAAGGCTTGACAAACGTGGTTGACCAAGATGCAGATAATGAATTTCATAGCTGTCCGGAATAGCTCTACTTTGCTCCTCACGCCATATATTATTGCAAACTCATTATAACTCTCGGCACTCTCAAGCAATTTCTCTTGACGCAAAATATAATGAAACTTAATTTACAGCACGTACAGTAATTCAGCTTCTATCTTCTGTAATTCAGCATGTTTTTCCACGCTAATTAAGGTGTCGAGCGCAGGGGCCCATTTGATTTCACAATTTCAACGAAGCTAATTTTTTCACTTGCTTGTCGGTTTTAATTAATGCTGCGAATGGACTAAAATTGCTGTCGCAGAATTTAAGTTTACATTCTTTGCGGCTATTTAGATCTATGTAGGCTATAGGTATATATATCATTCCATCGTCCCTTCATGACGGAGAGCTTTATATATAGTCTTTATAACTGACCAACTCGATTTTCAAATAAATGGTTTGCATCATTTTTTGTACAAATATATTTCACGTGTCTTAGTCGGAAACTGCTATGTACATACATGCAGCGACCCAGGGGATGTTTCCCGGGCCTTGGTGGGCCACCGCCTCCCAGCAGCACGTGTGCATGCTATGATATCGCTGTTCTTGGGCATTAGGTTCTTATATGCCTTACGACGAACCTGCAGCGCACACGCGTGTCCTGACGTAGACTAAATTTAGCTAATCAAGTTTAAAATCAGTCATATCGGCATAATTATGTGAAACGAACCTTCTTATTCCGGCTACACAAGTATAGGCTCTACATAAACTGAATGCCTACACCAATTAACCATGGCCCGGGCTGAAAAAGGCTTGACAAACGTGGTTGACCAAGATGCAGATAATGAATTTCATAGCTGTCCGGAATAGCTCTACTTTGCTCCTCACGCCATATATTATTGCAAACTCATTATAACTCTCGGCACTCTCAAGCAATTTCTCTTGACGCAAAATATAATGAAACTTAATTTACAGCACGTACAGTAATTCAGCTTCTATCTTCTGTAATTCAGCATGTTTTTCCACGCTAATTAAGGTGTCGAGCGCAGGGGCCCATTTGATTTCACAATTTCAACGAAGCTAATTTTTTCACTTTGTATATTACAAGACGCGCAACCCGGAGACGTGGACGACACGCGGTTTATGACACTTTGGAAGGACGTGTGTGATGTGCATGCCAACTCGCCGTGTTGTCCATCGACGTGTGTCATCAAGCTGCTGCTCTCCGCGGGAGACCTCCAGCCTCGTTGTCGATCTCCCGGGTAACTAACTATAGATGCCCCCCCCCCCCCCCCCCCACTGAACCACTGTTAACCACAAAACAGTCATGGCATCTCGGTGACAAGATGCACAAGCACCAGTTATATATCGTGGAGGTCCCCGGTTCTCTGCATATATCTGGCTTTCGAAGATCTACCGATTCATAGCTTCAACCGATCGTCTCAAGGACGATTCGGCTTTAGTTTCACCGAATGCATCTTAAATTCCATCTGCCAGAACGAGCTTCATGATGGGAATGTAGAGTAATTAGCCCTCACAGCGTAATTCGATAGCTGCAGTTCTTGCTCACACACGAGCAGCGGCGTCAGTGAACAGCGCCACCGAAGAAACTAGGTCTATAAGACCCTTCTTAATATTATCTCATGAATAATCCAGAACGAGGCTACCATGGCAGCGGTCCTACTGCCTGCGGCGCTATAGCATGGCGACTGGCACTAACCTCTCGGGTGTTTCGCATAATCCGTCGGTTACACTGAGCGATCGTGACTTTTTATCGTTCCTGGCTATATATTTACATTTGTTGAAGAATATGTCACAAAGTGTAGTAAATCGTCAGGACATAACCACACCAGCAAAGGCTAGTTAAACGAAGTTTATATCCATAACATGAGAGGCAAGTTTGTTTCTTTATGAAACTGTCATGAAAGCAAGTCCTGGCGTATTCCAAAACTTCCCAAGATACCCTTCAGTACACGAGCCTGGCATTTGAAAAAGTACACTGAGGCTGATGACAACAGCGTGATCCAGAAGCTTGTATTGGAACATCTAAAATCTGGGGGTCACTCCACGGATCGTCTAGCTATGGCTAATAAATAAATCGGTTGAGACGATAAAGTGCATTTGATCAATTATCATTCGAATTAAAAATATTGCAATAATAATATTGCTTCGTGTTACATTATAACTGCATTAATTATTATCGTTCAAGCAGTGGATGCCGCTTGTATGCATATTGCAGGAGTCTTTGCAACCTGAAGATGATGGGCTGACGGTTCGAGCCACATGGTAATTAGAAAAGCCTGTAAGAAAAGATTATCATACCATTGTCAAAGTCCAAAACGCCCAATGACGATTTATTTTCTCATCAATTCAATGTCTTTGTCCCCTTCAGCCAAGTTTGATTGAGGTTCTTGTATTTCTTTCCGGGGAATTGCTTTTCATTTGCACCTGTGTCAGATTTCTTCTATCACTTGAGGCTTCTCTTGGACAGCTTCAGAGGTATATGTGTCGGATGTGTATGTATGTGGGTCCTACGATGTCATGAGAAACACACCTAATCATGTTGATATGTTTCGTTTACAGCACGATGTCTTTTTCTAGCTCCCATATGTTATATAGTGGGTAAGAATATATGCGGACGATATAAACCACAGTAATGTTCACTCTATTATGCACCCAATTAAACTTGACGTGAGTCTGGAGGGACCGGCACCACGTCTTTCTTAAAGCGCTCCAATTAAAATCGTCTTTGGTAAATTGCTCCCAGCACATCACCCAGCCAGCATGTCAACCATCTGCCAACCGTGAAACAACGTTGTCGGCAATGTTGGCTCAATGTCGGCAAAGAACATTGGGCCAACGAGTGGGTGCTCATTGGGGAATGATTGTTTCAACGTTGTCAGCCAACAATGGCCCAACCATCTGCCAACCTTGGGCCAACATTAGCTGCCAACGATGGCCCAACCATAGGCCAACAGTGGGCCAATGTGCGCCGCCGACGTTCTACCGATATTAATCCACTATTGAACCACTGCAAATGTTGTTCACTAATTTATTGACAAAAACCTTAAAAAGTGCAATACATGAATTCTTAATAGGTATACATGACGCGTAATGTCTGAAAAAAATCGCTCGTGACCGCTCATACAGGTGCATGGCCGCTCATAGAGGTGGTCGCTCGTAGATGCGGTCGCTTCCACTCATTCCTGATTCTTGCGTTTGCCAGCTGTCACGCTCTCGTCACCCGCCATCCCGCTTCCCAGCAAATCGCAGCCACTTCTTCACCACCTCTGAATTTGTGGCGCAACTGACAGTCGGGTTGCTGCGAGTACCCCCTGAATTAAATCAAAGTAGACTCAATGGCAAAGCTGTTTAACATATCATGCTGGTCCGATAATATGCATGAATAGCATTTACCTATACTGGTATACTTAACACATGTTTTTTGTTAGCTTAATATTTCTGGAACCCTGTTAAAGGCAATACAGTGGTAGCCACATACAAACTAATGATACTGTTCATAATTTGCAGTTGGCAGGATTTTTGGACAGATCTGTCATATCACGTTGAATAGGTAACGCAAATGAGTTAAGTAGACAGTGGGAAATGTGGAAATCTTTATCTTATCAGAAGAATACAGCCACACTTACCATACACCACCTGGCGTAGGTTTAGGCGAGGGAATGGCACTTTCTCACTCTTCCATTGCCAATGTATTTGCTTTGCCACACTGTTTGACAGCACTTAGTCCATCAAACGCTGCACTGTCTTGTCGAAAGTGGATACGCCCATCAAGGTGATGCTGCTGACCTAATTGGACATATGCAAAATAAAGAGTCAAACTGAAGATAAAATAGACATAAATTAAATTACACAAAGCAATACAAAAACATGGACAAACCTATGAGAACTGAAAATGCTGGTCTCTTATTCGTGCATACTTGACTAAAATTGGGCCAGTGGAAGCTTTTGGGGCAACAACATTATGATGAATGAAATATGCCACATATGGGGACCGTCCACTAAACCATGGATGCCTTGATCTCTAGTCCAGTACACTGACCAATAGACTAAGGGGGTTCTTTGAGACTTATATATAGCTGTGTGTTGTGTGGCCAGGCTTTAACAGCAAAAAACATTAATCGTTAAATATTACAGCATACCGTTTTCCACACGGTCTCGTCATTAGCAAGGACCTCGTCCAATGTATGTAGGGCGTCTACGGTCAGGATGGGGAAGGGCATTCCATCTGGCGGAGGGGTTGGCGTGCAAGTCATGTTAAGATGCTGGCAAATTTTGCCAAGCATCACACCATTGTGCTCCTGCTGTTGTTGCACGCGCTCCAAAGCGTGCAGGAGGGCAATATCATACTCTGTCACTGTCAATGAAATTTAAACAGACTGTAAAACAAAATGTGAACAGCATATTATTATAGGTAACACTATAACCACTTGGCCTAACTAAATAAAATGATCTCTTAGCTCTACGAGAAAATAATTCATATCAATATAGAAGTTCAGAATGCATCGCTAGATATATGGTTCTGACCACCCACCCAGATACGTATTCTCTATACTTGTCTACACCCTTCTTCTTTTGGACCAATAGGAATAATCCATTTATATTTTCCATAATTATGTGCCTTGTTTAATAAGGGGCGGATATATGATATAAATTGGCCATTTCCCAATTCAGAGTTATTTAATATTAAAATTCCCAGTTCACGATTAATGAAAATACTTGATCACTGCTGTCGGCTAATATCCCATTCCCAGTTCATGAAGAATTATTTTCCTCATTCCCAGTTCACAGTGAAATGAAAAGCCCATTCCCGAGGAACGGAAATACCCCTTGCCGGCTAATAAGTTTAATGACATCAAAACCTTCAGCCAGGGGCAGGCTAGCTAGTCAAACACTGTGGTAAGATTAAAGTAAATCGTTTGAAGTGCTATTCAAGCCTTCACCTGCCCATGGCTAAAGGTTTTGCACTGGTTTGAGTGTTTGATTTTAAGAAAAGAGCTCCAAAAGAGCTAGGCACTCGTGTGAGCGATAATACAGGAAAGGTCAGAAACTGCATACTCAGTGACCGTTTTCTTCCGCTGTACCATTATATTACAGTTCTAATTAAGTCAGTGCATAAATTACACAATCCGATACTATAAAACAGACCGACAAGACGATAATAATGCGCCAAATGAATCAAAATCTCAAAATTCACGATAACTTACAGTCACTTGCCTTGGAAAATTGCCGCATGGAAGTGTCGCTTCAAAAACTCGCTAGATGGCGCTGTGTTTTGCGCTAACGGCAGTACGCTGGTACGTAGGCGCAATGTTGGGCCAACATTCCATTGCCAACGGTTGGGTGCAGAGCACAGATGACGGTCGGTATTACGTTGCGCCTATGTATACTAGCAAACGGTTGCGTTGCCTACCTAAAAACAACGTTGGGCCGATAATGCCATGCTGGCTGGGCAGTGGTAGTTGTAATCCGTCAGAAAGAGGAATAGAAAATACATGCAGAATTACATGTATTAACATATCCCCACCACAGTACTCCATGGGGTAACCCCGCAAGAAAGAGATGGCCCCAGAGAGGTGACTGTATGGAGGTGGAGACTGCCCCATTAATTTGAGATAAGGCCAACTGAAACATAGGACACGCCATTAAATTATGTGTTTCTCATTTAGTTTTAACCACTTTAAATAATCAAATAATGGTTGAACTTCTTCATTTAGCTCCTTTCAAGCTACTGAGTTGTTGTTGTTGAGTCAATCAATGCGTCATACCTCACTGATTAGTGTCAAGGGTAAAAAAATAAATCTATCACATAAAGTCAAGAAACAAAATTGTGACTATCATTGGCCTAAGGCAAAGCGGGATCTGGAAAGGCCATCTGGTTTCAATGTCATCTTCACTAGACCATGCAATATCCAGATATGATACCGGTAGGCCTTGCCAAGCGACGACTTGTTACTGTTAGTGACCTTCTGTCCAATGTAGGGGCAGTATTGTAGTTTAGGCGGCACATTCGACTATTCTCTTCAAATAACAGTGGCAATAAGTGAACGAATACCTAAAAATTAGGCCCACCATCACTCCGGATTATTACCATCCATTCTTGGCGTATTTTTTTGTCATTGAGCAATTGGTGGAAGCTGTTTTCAGCTGCCATTAACACACTAGGGAATCAGTGCGCCATGTTGCCACCGACGCTTCGCGTTGCTGCGCGGGCAGCCTCGTTCTGGTGCCGCATGCATAAATTTTGAGAAGGGCCTTATGCGAACGCTCTTCAGTCACATCTGTGATCTCATTATACCCGATACCTTCAGTCTCACAGCCCGCGGCTCTCAACTCAGGTACTGTAATCTTGGTAATTCAAATTGCTCAGACAAAGTGTGCAGCCCGCCCCCCACACACACTTCAGTTCCATCTTAATTAGTGTGTAGTTCCCGGTCAGTTTTTGGGAAGACGCGGTTGTCAGTCTTGAACGAGTGGGATACCCCGTCTGCACGCCCCGCCCCCCCCCCCCCACAGTCAAGGTTGTCAGTTTTGGGTGAGACTCCCCTAGATTAGACGTTTTGCATACGAGTTGCTGCCGCATTCAACCCAGCGTACGGCTCGGGATAAAAGATAGATAGAAGTCAGACACTTTTTCGAGACATTCTGTAAATTCCGGCAAATCTCGATCTATTCACTACGTTCACTTCTACGCAACCTACGGTTCTCTGTGAGTTTCGATAAGTAACGGCACACTAAGAATCTCAATGGAACCATCCAAGTAGTATGGATTCCATACAAAGGCTACCGAGATCAGGTTTTGAAGTATGGGGTCGAGGACGGAGGCAGTGTGCTTTGAAGTATTGAGCCGGAGGAGGGAGGCAACGCGTTGTCATACAGAGCTGGTGTAGCATAATCACCGGTTGGCCGTGATAAAAAGTGTCCGGCTGGCTTGTGCGCATGCGCGGCGAATGGGGTTAATATGAAAATAGCCAGGCATGTATGCGAGTTTTAGGTTTTGGTTAGGGCCAGTGGCATGAAAGAAGCGTGGCCAGACAGGTTATTATGTTACACCGGCAACGGCTGGCGGAGCCAGAGTTCAGGCCTTTGTACACAAACAAGACAAGATGTATAATTGATTTCATGTAGCATATAAGCTGGAACAAAACGCTTGCTCGAAACTAATATAGGTCTACATCCCACTCTTGTCACCTAGGTCTCAGTATAGACAAGCCAGACCACAAGGCTATTATTATATTATTTCAGTCCACAATCCGCGACCTACTCTTTCCGAAGAAGGACCTGGGATCTTTATCCTGCGACCACACAGACAACGGGGCTCGAACTATCGATCCACGTGCCGTTAGGCACTCTGGTGGCCGGAGCACTCAAGGCGAGCGCTCTAACCCACTGAGCTGCCGGGCCGGCCCCCCCAAGCACAGTAAGCCATATACCGGTAAGTATCAACCCTGCAGGATGTCGATATAAATAGGGACATTCCATATGTTTGGTATAACAATATTGACATAATAGTCACCCAGTACTTGCATCGCACTATATTATTTCGCATTTTAACTATTCATCATATTTCAGAAGCCACGTACGTACGCCATTTTGTATACAGCTCAGTCTCCGGCATTCGTCTAAACAGTGTGAGCAGATCACTCAAAGAGCTCCGGGAAACATATAAAATATTGATGGGAGAGTTCCCACCGTCTGCCTCGACACAGACACAGGAACGTGGTATACACACCCAATAACAATAAACATTTAAATGTTTCATTCGGTTAAAAGGCAAAACGAATCATTTGAAGCATGCCAAGGTGTACAACGGGGATTATTTTGGGGTGTTCTTCAAAGCTACACCGAGGAAGACAGGCAACTGTTACATACACTCTGTACACTGAATAGATGACTATAGCTGCAGATATGAGGTCAGATCGCCTTGGCTTGTGAGGTCCTGAGACAGGCAACTATGACATGCACTCAGAGTAGTTGACTATGGCTGCAGATATGAGGCCAGATCGCCTTGGCCTGTAAGGTCCTGAGACAGGTAACAGTTACATGCACTCTGTACACTGAATAGAAGGTCTATGACTGCTGACATAAGGTCAAATCGCCTTGGCCTGTGAGGTCCTCTCATGGGTGTCCAGACTCGACAGGTGCGCGACGAGGTGTCAGGGGTACTTCGCAAGGCTGTACATCATACACACCATCTTGCTCAAATTGACACCTATTTTTCTGGAATACGAGACCCATGCAAGTCATAATATAGAGGCAGCTGCATATCAAATAAACATGTCAATGATGAATGAAAAGTGGTTAAAGCGTCCTCAATATAGAGCCAAACAACCAATGATCAATTATACATAACATCGTTCGAGAAATGGCAAACAAAATGCGTTCTATGCCACATTTTTGCACCCGAAGGCTAGAGAAAAAAACACGTCAAGAAGTCGGAATTTGATTGCTTCTACTGGACACTGTAAAAAGACAATTTGCAGTCGGTTTAACTCGACTAACTTAACTTAGATAAACTATCATGACCATGGGCGATACCATTCCAAAGTATAAATAAGTTGTGGCCCAAATTACCTCTGAAGCGGTCCGAACTTAATGTCCGCCAACAACAATTCCTTGTCTTTTGTGGATCCGACGCAGTTGAGGGCTTCAAACAGGCTGCAAACCACACGACATTAACCATAACATACAATGTGGAATTAGACAACAGACATTTTCTTTACCAATTCTGACAAGATATTACAGGTGATTTCATGTACGCAGTAAAATTTAAGGGCGATGATTATATTAGTGATTATGGCCACTTTTAAGCTGATGGGTTAAATCGCGCCACTATCCTTCATGGGAACAGGCTAAGTGGCGTTCCCGGACTGAGACTACATACAGGCCGTCGTTTTCCAGGTCTATCTGTGAAAGCCAATGGTCTGTATATTTGTGTGTTGAACACGGACTAATGAATGTTTTAATGAACAGGTGCCACCAACCTGTTCGGCGTCGGGTACTTGTCCAAAATAGCCGATGCTTTCTCTGCCGTTATTCCCGATAGCTGGACCAGCTGTTTCACAAACATCTCCTTCACCGTTAACGCCTGCAAAAACATCATGGACAGAGCGTTCATTGTAGTTTTTACATCTGAAACTGTTCTAAAGCTGGATTTTTTTGGCGGATGCAATTTGTTTTAATTATTTGCAGATGATGATTCTTTTTATGCTGGTAACGACGAAATATGACCGATCAGATATATAACTTTGTAACCAATAGCTTTAATGTTATATCAATTATGCCACAGACTTGTTGAAAATCCTTTGGGACTAAGTATATCCTATACGTACCCTCGTCTTCATAGAAGCGTTGTTGAAATCCACGAAGGTCATTAGTTGGACTTCCATGTGGTGGACCCCTGACCTTGACCTAATTCTTCCCACGTTTTTCTTCTGCACAGTAGCCTTACTATGGGCGTATAGAGTTTTGTTCTGAAGTCAAAAACAAAGTAATTTGTGGAAGCTACCTGCAAAAACATAACCGTACCGCGGTATCACGATAATTCTTTATTGGGTGATTATTCAGTTTTGGAGGAGATTATTGTCTGAATTTACGTAACAAATACAATACGTACGTAATAATAGGTTATATACATTTCCCAGACATGCAAGATGGCGCACTAACCGCGTAGCGTCCCTGTAGGTAGCGCGTCATCAGGGTGAGGTAGGCGGCAGACTCACGAGTGTCGTTCGTGCGCTTCACGTAGAAACCGTCTATTACCTGTCAGGTGGGCGCGAAAACAAATGAAATCAGGTCGTCCTTAATCAGAATTACCACGGTGACGAACGGGTACGTCTCAACACAGGAGCCACAATAGTGGCGGCGAAGGGGGGGGGGAGGGAGCCGGCAACACGCATATGACATATGAGTGTTGCCGGTTCTTCCCCCCACTCCTCGCCTAACCCACCGGCGATTGAGGCTCCTGGGGTCTCATAATACTTCCATTTGTGAAAAGCCACTTTCAGCCACAAGTTCCAACGTCGCCACTGGAAGTTTGCTTAGATATGTTACACCGCAGAGGAATTTATTAGTCCACAGTGTTGGAAGTGTACCACACAAACATGTGAAGAAGGGAAAACTTTCATGTTCTACCATCACCTACCAACGCAACCATACCTTGGGACTTGATGTTTAAGGCTACCTTTGTACACATATAGGCGAAATAAACCGAACCACTCAATCTCACGAAGCGAAAACATAACTGATCCCCATGTTGAACGTGGGTCTGCTGTTCAGCTCGGTGTGCTGCCAGCATAGTTAAGCTGGGGGGGCGGGGGGGTACTCATTACGAGAGGCCATGTGCCTACCTGGCTGCAAGAGGGGGGGGGGCTTTGTGCGCATACCAGGGTGGTGGTTACTGCTTGCTGCAGAGGGGAGGGGGGGGTACTCATTACGAGAGGCCATGTGCCTACCTGGGTGCAAGAGGGGGGGGGGCTTTGTGCGCATACCAGGGTGGTGGTTACTGCTTGCTGCAGAGGGGGGGGGGGGGGGTACTCCTAATTACGTGAGAGGCCATGCGCCTACCTGGGTGTTGTTATGGCTTGCTGCAGGGGGGGGGGTGCTCATTACGTGAGAGGACATGCGTCTACCTGGGTGCAGGAGGGGTGGGTGGGGGGGGGGGCGTGTCTCCATGTGCCTACCTGGGTGGGTGCAGGAGGTGGGGAGGGGGGCTTAGTGCGCCTACCTGGGTGTTGGTTATGGCTTGCTGCAGGGCATCCTCTCCGATGCTGAAGTGTTGGTTAGAGCCAAACGACTCGACGAGGTACACAGCGTGAGACAAACCGCAGTTCTTTAACCGAAACTGTAAATATCAACAACACAGTCTCTGTCAACACTCGATTAGTAATGTCACGATATCTTTACATGAAATGTTCGGATTTTAGCACATTTAGGTCAAAGTGAAATGCTTGGTTGGTATTGTTGGCGTTTAGGCTGCTTTTGTACACATGAAAAATATAAATTGGGTTAACAAGCTCCAGGGGCAATGCCAAGAGGTTAGAGGAAATACACCCCAGATACAGGTGCCAGGGCGTTAAACCATGGCCTGTTGATGTGTAGTGTTGTTTAATATCAATGCAGGTGCCAGGGCGCTAAACCATGGCCTGTTGATGTGTAGTGTTGCTTAGTATCAATGCGCAGTACTCAATTCAACCGCAAGGTTTCAGGCTGAATGAGACAGCCAGCCACAGTGATACCTTCTGTTCCCGGAAGCGTCCGTCCACAATGCTTCCGGCCAAGTCATCCATTCGCTTCCGCTCCACCACATAGTCCAGCACCAGCTCTCGGCCCTCGCCAGCACCTGCCCACCACAACAAGTTTAACCATGTATAGTCCAGCACCAGCTCCCGGCCCTCGCCAGCACCTGCCCACCACAACAAGTTTAATCATGTATAGTCCAGCACCAGCTCTCGGCCCTCGCCAACACCTGCCCACCACAACAAGTTTAATCATGTATAGTCCAGCACCAGCTCCCGGCCCTCGCCAGCACCTGCCCACCACAACAAGTTTAACCATGTATAGTCCAGCACCAGCTCCCGGCCCTCGCCAGCACCTGCCCACCACAACAAGTTTAACCATGTATAGTCCAGCACCAGCTCCCGGCCCTCGCCAGCACCTGCCCACCACAACAAGTTTAACCATGTATAGTCCAGCACCAGCTCCCGGCCCTCGCCAGCACCTGCCCACCACAACAAGTTTAACCATGTATAGTCCAGCACCAGCTCCCGGCCCTCGCCAACACCTGCCCACCACAACAAGTTTAATCATGTATAGTCCAGCACCAGCTCTCGGCCCTCGCCAGCACCTGCCCACCACAACAAGTTTAACCATGTATAGTCCAGCACCAGCTCCCGGCCCTCGCCAACACCTGCCCACCAACAACAAGTTTAACCATGTATAGTCCAGCACCAGCTCCCGGCCCTCGCCAGCACCTGCCCACCACAACAAGTTTAAACCTATATAGTCCAGTACCAGCTCTCGGCCCTCGCCAGCACCTGCTCACCACAGCAAGTGTAACTATACATAGTCCAGTACCAGCTCTCGACCCTCGCCAGCACCTGCCCACCACAACAAGTTTAACTATACATAGTCCAGCACCAGCTCTCGGCCCTCGCCAGCACCTGCCCACCACAACAAGTTTAACTATACATAGTCCAGCACCAGCTCTCGGCCCTCGCCAACACCTGCTCACCACAACAAGTTTAACTATACATAGTCCAGCACCAGCTCTCGGCCCTCGCCAGCACCTGCCCACCACAACAAGTTTAACTATACATAGTCCAGCACCAGCTCTCGGCCCTCGCCAGCACCTGCTCACCACAACAAGTTTAACTATACATAGTCCAGCACCAGCTCTCGGCCCTCGCCAGCACCTGCCCACCACAACAAGTTTAACTATACATAGTCCAGCACCAGCTCTCGGCCCTCGCCAGCACCTGCCCACCACAACAAGTTTAACTATACATAGTCCAGCACCAGCTCTCGGCCCTCGCCAGCACCTGCCCACCACAACAAGTTTAACTATACATAGTCCAGCACCAGCTCTCGGCCCTCGCCAGCACCTGCCCACCACAACAAGTTTAAACCTATATAGTCCAGTACCAGCTCTCGGCCCTCGCCAGCACCTGCTCACCACAGCAAGTGTAACTATACATAGTCCAGTACCAGCTCTCGACCCTCGCCAGCACCTGCCCACCACAACAAGTTTAACTATACATAGTCCAGCACCAGCTCTCGACCCTCGCCAGCACCTGCCCACCACAACAAGTTTAACTATACATAGTCCAGCACCAGCTCTCGGCCCTCGCCAACACCTGCTCACCACAACAAGTTTAACTATACATAGTCCAGCACCAGCTCCCGGCCCTCGCCAACACCTGCCCACCACAACAAGTTTAACTATACATAGTCCAGCACCAGCTCTCGGCCCTCGCCAGCACCTGCCCACCACAACAAGTTTAAACCTATATAGTCCAGTACCAGCTCTCGGCCCTCGCCAGCACCTGCCCACCACAACAAGTTTAACTATACATAGTCCAGCACCAGCTCTCGGCCCTCGCCAGCACCTGCCCACCACAACAAGTTTAACTATACATAGTCCAGCACCAGCTCTCGGCCCTCGCCAGCACCAGCTCACCACAACAAGTTTAACTATACATAGTCCAGTACCAGGGCCCGTATTCTCGAACAAGTTGCGATCATCGCAATATTTAAGAAGAACTATTTGCGAAAAATCGTAGCTGCGAAAAATCGCAAGTTCCTATTCTCGAAATTTTTGTGATTTATCGCAGCTACGAAGTTTCGCAAGTAGTTTTTCGCGGTTGCCAGGGATAATTTTCTCGTAGCAACTGGTCTAAACGAACGCGCGCTTTTTTGCAGCGGTGGATATTAACATGTATTGGGCATTAACATTTAGTATTTGCAAATGTGAATAGACATAAAACTCCAGAAATATGACGAGGGAGGTGGGGCGGGGGGGGGGGGACTGGCAAATATGTCTGAGGCTGTAATGGGCGGACATTAGGCCTAAATTTAAATTAAGATCAGGGCAATATGCGACCATTCTATACCTATGGTATGGCATGTTTATCACTATCAAGGCAAAGTAAGCTAAACGACTTACGCACATTAGCCTAACTTACATTGGCAAGCGTAAGTGACGCTGTCGTCTTCGTATGTTGCAGATTTATATAGTATCCAATATCATGAATAGATCTACGAGACACGGTCACGGGTGGGACGCTTGGTCATGGTAATCCACTAGCACAGACCATGCAGACACTATCTCAGGTTATTTAAGATCTTGTAACATTGTAATCCAATAATTAGACTTTAGCACTGAGGCACTTTGACAACTGACGCCGTGACGGCGCGACTAAACGTGTCATGCTTCCAACCTGAACCACTCAAATGAGTGTAGGAGGCTGTTAGTAACTTAGTTTTTTGCGTGTTGATACCACTGTATACATGGTATACATGGTGTAGCAGAAACAAATCTTTACAACGTGCACTCGCGCCATTACTTGAAACAAAGTATGGGTAGTCTCTGTGACGAAACACGTACGTGAACATGAACGAAAGCGCACGCAAAATATATACACATTTCCACACAAAAAATTGTTCAAAATAAATTTTAAAATAAGAATTATTGTCTGGACTGGATAATTCAACATATGCTCCGTATCTCATATAACAGCGAACAAGCAGCATAGCAAGAAATAAGTGAGCCCAATCTTACAATTAAATTCTGAATCTCGAATCTTTAAATTTCCCGATTCAATCCTCATTAACTAAATTAATCCACCTCCGGGGGTAGGCAGGCGACGCAACTCGCATGCCGGCCCCCAGGGGCGGATTAATTTAGCATATATATATAATCAGAGAGATTATTCCCTATAGTATACGATCTCTGACATGCAGGCCCCAACTCGGTCAGTCGGAATTACATTTTGTAATTGTATGCTACAATTAGCCAAATAACAGTTATGCAAGAATGACAGCGTGCTCGCTGGTCGTGACGCTCGATATGACGTCAATAAAGAAATAAACGATACAAAGTTGCAAAAATCATGAGTGCACATCACGCTCATCACTTCGCCTTGCTAGCAAGAGCAAGGATTATGGGAAGGGGCGGGGGCATTGTAGATGTACTGGTAAAGCCATATGTATGTACCATGGATACCCAAATTGTCGGAGTGCGAAAACATGGTAAAATATATGTAGTAAATGGTCGAATGTAGAGTTGTCACAGAATAGCAAACTTAGACATAAGCGATATCGACTTCGCCCATTCACTTGCTGTTCAACTTAGCTTGTCACTCCACCAGGACAAATTTAGATAAAATGCTAGAAGTTTAGGAAAATCGAAGCGACACATTCACAGCAACATTGATAGATATATGTTATGTTATTGCGCTACATTCACGTGCAACCCGCGATTCCAGACATCAATATTATTTCAGCGAATACGCAAAAACAGTCGCCTCGATTTTGCAGAAATGTCCGCACTTTAAAGGGATTGCCATGATCAAGTGACATGCCATATATTACAGAAATCGTATGAGCAGTTATTGTTTTGTTGCATATGGAGCGTAACATATTCGAGGCACTTACGTACAGCGCCAAAACCATCGCTTCGACTAGGGGTAATTTTGAATGCACATTAACAGATAACTTTATTGCTGTAGATGTATTAGATATAAATTTATTTATATGATAATATAAATGTCTCGCTTCGATTTTCTCCGCTTTATCCTAAATATAATGATATAGGTGACTAAAGCAGTTGATGGTGGGGGGCGGGGGTGTCGGTGTCACTTGTCGGTATAGTTCGCTGCTAAGTAACATCTTTGATGCATTGCGTCACAATACATTGACGTCACTTAATTAGCCACGCGCGCTTAGATTGGAACAAAGACGCTATTTTAGGTGCACTGCGGCCTGATAATGATACCACAACATATCCATATAAACACCTTATTGTTGTTGAGATTCGTGAATGGATCTTCACGAAGCCTAACGATTCGCTGTCGGAGCCTTCGTCGAAATAAGTGACTCGCCATGAAGATTGCCACCATGATTACTGACTAGTTGCGACTAGTTGCGAGACGTATGAACACATCGCAAATTTTGCGATGAAACTTAGGAAGATCTTTTTCTTAACTTTTCGAAAATACCACTTGCGATGAAACGCTACTTTTGCGATTTTTCGCAGCAATATTTGCGAGGAAGTCGAGTTGCGAAGATCGCAACTCGTTTGAGAATACGGGCCCAGCTCCCGGCCCTCGCCAGCACCTGCCCACCACAACAAGTTTAACTATACATAGTCCAGTACCAGCTCTCGGCCCTCGCCAGCACCTGCCCACCACAACAAGTTTAAACCTATATAGTCCAGTACCAGCTCCCGGCCCTCGCCAACACCTGCCCACCACAACAAGTTTAACTATACATAGTCCAGCACCAGCTCCCGGCCCTCGCCAGCACCTGCTCACAACAACAAGTTTAACCATGTATAGTCCAGCACCAGCTCCCGGCCCTCGCCAACACCTGCCCACCACAACAAGTTTAACTATACATAGTCCAGCACCAGCTCTCGGCCCTCGCCAGCACCTGCCCACCACAACAAGTTTAAACCTATATAGTCCAGCACCAGCTCCCGGCCCTCGCCAACACTTGCTCACCACAACAAGTTTAACTATACATAGTCCAGCACCAGCTCCCGGCCCTCGCCAGCACCTGCCCACCACAACAAGTTTAACTATACATAGTCCAGCACCAGCTCCCGGCCCTCGCCAACACTTGCTCACCACAACAAGTTTAACTATACATAGTCCAGCACCAGCTCCCGGCCCTCGCCAACACTTGCTCACCACAACAAGTTTAACTATACATAGTCCAGCACCAGCTCCCGGCCCTCGCCAACACTTGCTCACCACAACAAGTTTAACTATACATAGTCCAGCACCAGCTCCCGGCCCTCGCCAACACTTGCTCACCACAACAAGTTTAACTATACATAGTCCAGCACCAGCTCCCGGCCCTCGCCAGCACCAGCTCACCACAACAAGTTTTAACCTATATAGTCCAGCACCAGCTCCCGGCCCTCGCCAGCACCTGTCCACCACAACAAGTTTAACTATACATAGTCCAGCACCAGCTCCCGGCCCTCGCCAGCACCTGCCCACCACAACAAGTTTAAACCTATATAGTCCAGCACCAGCTCTCGGCCCTCGCCAACACCTGCCCACCACAACAAGTTTAACTATACATAGTCCAGTACCAGCTCCCGGCCCTCGCCAGCACCTGCCCACCACAACAAGTTTAAACCTATATAGTCCAGCACCAGCTCCCGGCCCTCGCCAACACTTGCTCACCACAACAAGTTTAACTATACATAGTCCAGCACCAGCTCTCGGCCCTCGCCAACACCTGCCCACCACAACAAGTTTAACTATACATAGTCCAGCACCAGCTCCCGGCCCTCGCCAGCACCTGCCCACCACAACAAGTTTAAACCTATATAGTCCAGCACCAGCTCCCGGCCCTCGCCAACACTTGCTCACCACAACAAGTTTAACTATACATAGTCCAGCACCAGCTCCCGGCCCTCGCCAACACCTGCCCACCACAACAAGTTTAACTATACATAGTCCAGCACCAGCTCTCGGCCCTCGCCAACACCTGCCCACCACAACAAGTTTAACTATACATAGTCCAGCACCAGCTCCCGGCCCTCGCCAGCACCTGCCCACCACAACAAGTTTAAACCTATATAGTCCAGCACCAGCTCCCGGCCCTCGCCAACACCTGCTCACCACAACAAGTTTAACTATATATAGTCCAGCACCAGCTCTCGGCCCTCGCCAGCACCTGCCCACCACAACAAGTTTAACTATACATAGTCCAGCACCAGCTCCCGGCCCTCGCCAGCACCTGCCCACCACAACAAGTTTAACCATGTATAGTCCAATACCAGCTCCCGGCCCTCGCCAGCACCTGCTCACCACAACAAGTTTAACTATACATAGTCCAGTACCAGCTCCCGGCCCTCGCCAGCACCTGCCCACCACAACAAGTTTAACTATACATAGTCCAGCACCAGCTCTCGGCCCTCGCCAGCACCTGCCCACCACAACAAGTTTAACTATACATAGTCCAGCACCAGCTCTCGGCCCTCGCCAGCACCTGCCCACCACAACAAGTTTAACTATACATAGTCCAGCACCAGCTCTCGGCCCTCGCCAGCACCTGCCCACCACAACAAGTTTAAACCTATATAGTCCAGCACCAGCTCTCGGCCCTCGCCAGCACCTGCCCACCACAACAAGTTTAACTATACATAGTCCAGTACCAGTTCCCGGCCCTCGCCAGCACCTGCTCACAACAACAAGTTTAAACCTATATAGTCCAGCACCAGCTCCCGGCCCTCGCCAGCACCTGCTCACCACAACAAGTTTAACCATACATAGTCCAGCACCAGCTCTCGGCCCTCGCCAACACCCGCTCACAACAACAAGTTTAAATCTATATAGTCCAGCACCAGCTCCCGGCCCACGCCAACACCTGTTCACCACAAAAAGTTTAACCATGTATAGTTCAGCACCAGCTCCCGGCCCTCGCCAACACCTGGTCACCACAACAAGTTTAACCATATCAAGTTCAGCGCCAGCTCCCGGCCCTCGCCAACACCTGCTCACAACAACAAGTTTAACCCTATATAGTCCAGCACTGTTTCCCCGCCCACGTCAACATCTGCTCACCACAACAAGTTGCTTTCAACATTTTGGTGTAAAAATTTCAACATTCACGCGGCTATTTTAAATTTCATAATTGAAGCCCACTTAAAATTATTAAGAAGCAATGATTCTAAACTTTATTTGATAAAATTACAAACCAATATAATTATAGTACAATTAATTACAGTGATAACATGATTCGATTAAGTTAGACGGCTATGTAATAAATCTGAAGGATCTTAATGAATGTCAAACTAAGCGGTTAAACCGTGTTTAGACGAACAGTCACAGGCCTTCAGAGATGGCACATATACCATGTCTCTCACCTGATTGTTCCTGTGCTACCCAGCAAGTCTCCGATCTGCAGCTTGCACACCTTGTGCGCAGATATACCATGTCTCTCACCTGATCGTTCCTGAGCCACCCAGCAAAAGTCTCCGATCTGCAGCTTGCACACCTTGTGCGCAGATATACCATGTCTCTCAACTGATCGTTCCTGTGCCACCCAGAAAAAGTCTCCGATCTGCAGCTTGCACACCTTGTGCGCAGATATACCATGTCTCTCAACTGATCGTTCCTGTGCCAACCAGAAAAAGTCTCCGATCTGCAGCTTGCACACCTTGTGCGCGGATATACCATGTCTCCAACCTGATCGTTCCTGTGCCACCCAGCAAAAGTCTCCGATCTGCAGCTTGCACACCTTGTGCGCAGATATACCATGTCTCTCACCTGATTGTTCCTGTGCCACCCAGCAAAAGTCTCCGATCTGCAGCTTGCACACCTTGTGTCGCACTTGGTTCCTCTTTAACTCATTCACCAACACTTCTTTGCGCGAGCTACTGCCACTGGAAAAGAAATGTGAAGAATTCGTCATACTATCGACAGTACTTGCAACCACCATGGTCACAAGATTCGGATATATATTTCTAATAGATTAGGGAGCATAATAACTGAATGCACTGTCAAATGACTACACGAAACTGGACGCTACTAGCGGGTATTAGTTAAATGCTACTTATTTACGGCCATGTAACACATTCTTTTCATATACCCGGCGTGCAAACCTTTCATTTAGCAAAAGTATTGGAGTAAACAAATATTAAACAGAAACAAAATTCTTCTCCGTGGAATATTCGGCCGTACCCTCCGTAAATCTCGCAGTTGTCCACACACAGAAAGACGTCAAAGGTGCCAGGCCGCAACACAAAGCGGGCCTCTTCCAGGGCAAGGTCTTGAGTTCCGGAAGTCGACTGGCTGTCTCTCCCGAGATCACTATACGCTGATTGGGCGTCTCGGCTGAACTCGATGGACGACGACTGACTGTCTCTACTGAGCATGCTATACGTAGATTGACTGTCTCTTCCAATATTATTGGAAGCCGATTGGCTGTCTTTACTGATATTGCTGCGTGCCGATTGACTGACTTTACTGATATTGCTGCGAGCCGAGTGGCTGACTTTATTGATATTGCTGCGCGCCGATTGGCTATCTCTCTCGGTGTCGCTATGGTAACCAGCTCGTGGGGGGACGCTTTGAGCAGTAGTTGCAGATGCCGATGCCGTCGACTGCGCAGTCGCACCGACGACCGGCGGCGTCCGGTTCGGTTCCCAAAACGCTGTTGGTTTCAAACGCTCGGATAATGGCGCCGAAGCAGGTTGCGATCCCGGGGACATGGAAGCGAGGCTACACGGCTTGGTGTCCGGGATGGACAGCAGGTCGTGGTCACGGGAGACTGCCGCCAGGGGGCTCTGTCTGGCTGGGGCGGAGCGACTTGGTGAGTCCGGAGGTTGTGCCTGCTCGGGACAGTCCTCGTTATGGAGAAAGGCAAGTACTTCATCTCCGGTAGTTTTCCTGGGAAAAAAAACTGAATATAGTTAAGTATTAACTTCTATACCTCGCTCTAAGTTCAATATCAGGGAGATATACCAGGGATATCACGTGACAAAGATCCCGGCGGAACCATAGCCTCGGAGTGGGTTTTAACATAGACATCAACGCCACTCACACAGTGGGCCTTATAGACCCCATGAGATCGTTGATACTATTCGACAGATTTTTTTATTATTATTTTCCTTTATAAGAAGTCTTTAAGAGCGGCGTCAAGATAGTTTGGGTTTAATTAAGTGCCCCGAACCCCAAAACTCATCGGGGCCGGCCGTCCGTAGCTCAGTGGGCTAGAGCGCTCGCACCGAGTGCTCTGGCCACCTGAGAGCCTAACGGCATGTGGGCTGATGATTCGAGTCCCGCTGTGGCCATGTCTGTGTGGTCGCAGGATAAAGATTCCATGTCTTTCTTCGCAAAGAGTATTGGGTTACCTCCGGGGACATGGCTCCACTCTACCTTCCTTCTCCCATTGACGCGATATGACCGACAACGGTTCAAGCGTCATGAATATACAACCAACCAACCAACCAACCCAAAACTCCTCACCTGCCGGGATCAATCTTGTACCGCAGGCTGCACATTAACAAGTCCTCGTATCGACACTCGCACAAAAAGCCAATGGAGATCTCCTCTACAGAAGAAAAAAGACATCGATTTAGCCACCATTTCCCGGAAAAGCCAATACGATTCCAGCCGATGAGATAAACTAACAAAACAAAGGTCTTACCGTCGATAAGGACAGCGGCCTGATCCTTGGACATCACACGCCCGCCGCAATCGTCAATGTACCAGAACCTCAAACCTGAGCCTGTTCCGACTGGCTCATACTGGTGGGATGAGACGCTGCTCGGGGCATAGGCTGATACACCGACAGTGCTATAGATAGGCGACGTGTGTCTGGAATCAATGAAGACAAATCGTGTTAGTAACATCACTATAGACAGGCGGGGCCCGTTCGGTTCGGTCTGAAACCAACGAACCAAGATAATGAAGTGGACGCTGTCAGATTTCGTCATTCTTTGCTAGCAATTGATAAATCCAAATTCTGCATGAACAGCGTAACAATTTAAAAAAAATGGAAATGTATTGAAACATTATTTTCAAAACCGAACAGAAATATAAATAGGTCGATATTACTACATGTATGTCGTGTACAATTACAAATGATCTTTGAAGCTTTTGAACCAATTGTTAATTAATTAACTATATAATGCGGCGAATACATAGTACATTTATACATACATTTTTTATCGTGTATTTGTTTTATATCTGTATTTTTGTGTGCAACATTTTTGTGCTATAAATGAGTTTTTTTAATTCCTTGAGGACCATTTTGCCAGGAGTAGCCCCCCTACTCTTTACAAAGAAAGACCTGAGAGATTTACCATGAGCAAACATGATCTTTGCACAGGTGAGATTCAAACCACCCATCGACCGCTTGGGCTAGCCCAGCAGACCACACCGTGCGAGCCGACTATATACAGGTACTTGTATATAATTAACTTACCTGGGGTTGAGTGCCGGCAGCAGATCATCGTCATCTGAGAGGTCATGAAACGGTGGTCTCTCTCCTTGCATCGAACGCCAGCAGCTAGAATTAGAAATAAAACTATATCTGGCAATTACTGATAGGTATATGCCAGCCTGACAGCCTTCCGTGGCACCAATAGGACACACCGCGACCATGGCAAGGCGGGGCTCCCAGAGGAAACGCAAAAGCATATTCACCGAGTCCAATGTGTTGCATAAGAACACTAAAAATCTGAATTATTTGATGGATTATCGTGGACACGTGGCCGTGTTACCTGTACCATATAAAGGCTTTGTTTTAATCAGTCCCCATTATCGTCATATTAGAGCTGAGTATCTGAGTAGAACAGTTATGTATCCATCGCGAGATAATTTCGTTAGACTTCTTTCTTCCCAAAACCCATCTGCTCTGCGCAATGTTGCCGCGTATACCTATCATGCATTTAAGTTCCGTAAACCAACTTTGTACATGCACAGCACGTGAACAATGTACTGCACCATGAATTTGTTGTAACTGTTACCATGGGCCCATGGCCTGAAGGGTATGAATAAAGATTTATTATTATAAAGGCTTTCAGAGCCAGAAGTGCAAATTTGAGACCAATATTCACACACGTGATGTTTAATGAAGTAACGGTTGTATAATGCCGTTTCAGACGTGATTTCAACATTTATGCGATGACCTAATAACTCTTTTAATAACATTATCGTCAGTACGTTATGCAAATAAACTACATGAGCAACTCATCATGGCTACATCTCTCATGATGGTAGTCACCTGGGACTAGTTGCGGGGAGCGATTCGTCATCATCTTCAGAAATATCGTGAGTTGGCCTCTTCCTTACTGGTGATGAGCGCTCAGATAGGTTTGGTCTAGAGAGAAGAGCAAGAAGGAATTCTTTAGCCCAAACAGCACACCGTATACAAATTCCTTTTCACGAATGGTGTACATGTTGATATGGGGAGGCAAGGTACCTGTAGAGAATGTGCCTTTTATTTTCCTACAGGCAGCCGCAGCGGGAATTTGAACATAATGGTTGGCGAAACTCTGTATTGCACCTATGGCGCGCTGCTTCAATTAATGGAAAATGGATGACTGAATTGGTGTTTTAGGCCGCTTTTGTGCACACACGGGCTACACTGAACCAAGGAATATTTCCGGGTCGACGAAGGATGAGTGAAACAAGCCCCAGATTGGGTGCCCAAGCCAAGGTTCGAACCCAAGACCTATTAATTTGAGGTTTAGCGTGCTAACCACTAAACCAGAGAGATCCCCGTTAACGGAATATATACACGTACTCTTGTACACATTGTGACCATAAAGATGCAATGACAGCCCTACATAACGCATTTAATTCATATAAAGCATTATTCATCTTACCGCGGCACAACTTCATCCGCAGTCAAGTCAAGAATCTCGTATCCACAGCCAGCGACATCGTACTGGGTTCCTCCGTCATGCCACAAACCCGGGCCACCGCCGCCAAGGTCATCTGCAAGGTCATAGTCCCTGGCTGGGGGACTGGGACGCCGCTCACCAGGCGGCGCTGGCTGCGGTGGTGGGGGTCCGTTGCCGAGGAGGAACGGGATTCGGTCTCCAGGTGAGGGGCGGGCGTCCCCGCAAGGGTCGGCGTTGTCCTGTAACAGGGTCACCGCAAGGTGGCACCCCGCGTCTGTGATGTGGTACCTAATGTGGCGGCAGTCACCATAGTAACCCATTTTAGTTCGATTCTGTATACATAAAATTTGGTTTACGGAATAAATCTTGGTTTTCTCGCACGAATAGTTATTATTAAAAATGATTAAACAATTAAATTATTATTAAAAAGTTGCTGGCCATTGTACACATGAGCATAACGAATATTCGGTTCTCTATCAGCTACTGATGGTGGGTGAGAGTGGGACTACGGTCCCAGTTCTGTGGCGGCAGGACGGGCAAAAATCGAACAGGGCCCGTCTACAGCCACAGCGCGAACCCAGCCTGTGACCCCGGAGCGCCTTGGGTTGTAGACGAGCCCGTCCGATTGTTGCCCGTCCTACAGCCACAGAACTGGCGCTAGGATTTCGGATGGAGCCTGAGCAATAGTATATTTCTTTGGTAAAGGGCTTACAACTAGTTCGGCAATAGCAAAGCTACGATCATGATTCATGCGGTGTAGTGCCTTGAGGTGCCATCACAAACTTTAGTGAGTATTCAACCTCCAGAGACAAATGTGCACTTACAAAGGCGGGAACAAACCAGCGACTTAGGTGTTTGAGGCACATCAACTTTTAATTTGAGTAATTTGGTTCCAAGCTGTATCTATGTGTCCCCAGGGAGACCCCATTACTTACTGTGCTGGGGAACCGCTCTTGATAATAAATCCCTTCTTGATTAGTGTCCCCATAGAGGACCAGGCTGTGTACCGGCTTCCGGGGTCAGGCTGCAAGGGGTCAAATAAGGATAACTGGCTTGATCAGACTGGCGGGGTCAAGAAGGCACCATTTGTTTATGGTGAAATCATACTGGGCTCGCGTTAGCATTCGCCAATAGCCATTTGGCGAGAAAATTCGGGATTTGGCGATAAGAACTTCCTGGATACTCGCCAAAATGGCGAATATAAAATTTCAACTACAAACACATTTTTATTCATGTTTTTTTCAACAAATATATTTGGCTAATTTTGGCTAATGTTTTTTAACGGAATTAGCCAAATTGGCTAATGAAAAATATATCCTAGCGCGAGCCCAGTCATATGCCGTATACGTTTAATGGTGTTTCAGCACACTCCCTACATACAGGGTCAGGGGAACCTCTTGAGATAATGAAATGGTATTGGATGAAACAAGCCCCGGATATAGGGGCTACAAACGACCGATAGGCGAATTTTCTTCCCTTAGGTGTGTGAGGTGGCCTACCAGTGTGAAGGATTTCTCCGACAGGGGCTGAGCCTCCTTCATCAAGTTGAACTTCGACATACTCTTCCCACCAGTCTCCTAGCGATCAGCCAACAGAAGCAGTCTATGTACAATGAGGTTCATTATTACACAAAACATCCTTTCAATAGCGTGATACATAAAATGTAATTTATCATTGCTTTTTATTTATTTAACTTCAATGGAAAGTGAAAAGTGATCGAAAGTGAATAATGAGGGAAAGTGAATAGTGATGGCAAAGTGAATGGTGATGGACGAATAGTAATGAAAAGTGAATAGTGATGGACGAATAGTAATGAAAAGTGAATGGCGATGGACGAATAGTGATGAAAAGTGAATGGGTAATGGACGAATAGTGATGAAAAGTGAATAGTGATGGATGAAAATTGATGAAGAGTCAATGGTGGTGAATGATGAATAGTTATGGATGAAAGTTGATGGACAAATAGTGGTGGAGCTGAGTGGTACTGGACGTTCTAACCTTACCCTGAGATGTGTGTGCAGGGTAACGATGAGGGCGTAGGGCCCTGAGCGATACAGGGGTTTGTAGACCCTCCCGGCTCCTCCCCCCACTGGGCCTCCCGCGGCACCCCTGCGACACCCTCCGTCCACCTGCGAGAACAACGGTCATTCACACTGTAATAGGCAAGGAAAGCCTTGTATCCAAGGCAACGGCGGATACCAGAACAATTTCTGAATACACTAGACCACAATACAGGTTGACGTCCATTGTCCAGATGAAGCTTAATTAAATCTTATAAATATGCTTGTGATGAATGATGAAAGATTATAATCAGGACATCGTTTCTTTTCCTTACGGTTTCATAGATTAGACTGATAACAAGTGTCCCAACACAGTGACTAACATTGTAGGCAGCGGGAACGGTAACTACATGCATCAAATCTTGCTCGCTCGCGTACATTCGTTACTACAAAGTGACAATACAGGTATCCAGATACGACAGCAAGACGTCCGCATAGCCACAATTATTGAGTAAGGAAAGTCAAGCAGTGCATAAATCGGAATACATATTTTTTTAGTTCATGTACTTCTATCAGAGAAAGTTTGATTGATATAATCATTTCACAATAACGGTCACTCGCCTGTATTCTTATACCTCCACCAGGGCCATGGTCGTCCTCGCTGCCGGAGTCCGGGCTGAAGCACGTGTTGTGGCCGTCACGTGCCGCGCCTCCCGCCGCTAGACTCCCCGGACCACGCCTAGCACCGCCAGATACCGCCCTCTTCTTGCGAGGCTTGGTCGGCGGGACCGCCACGGTGATTCCACCCAACTCTGGGTCGGCACTACCTAGAAATATTCATTAAATTGATACGTAATAATAATGATATTGTATCCTTGGGTGTGTGTTTTGGATGCCTTTGTGCTCGTGTGGGATACAGCAGGCCAAGAAACCTCTGGGGCAAAGACTTCGGTATTCTGATTCAGATGTTGTGCATTATCTAGGATCAAACTAGGTCAGCTAATCTGAAGCTTAACTATAGGCCCTAGAGTCATTTGGGCATAGTGGTAGGTAAAGGATAAGCAAAAAGCTTCAGCTAACAAGTTGTTACATGTTCATAATTGAGATTTGTAATTATTATTTATATGTTTCTTACAACATTTCTCGTTTGATCAAAGGTGGTTGCAATGTGAGAAATGTAATTAATTAATTAATTACTTAAGGCTTACCATGCTCCGCTATATACTCCATCAGCGTATCATCAAGCATCTTGCATGTTTTATCCCCTGAAATCCATATTGTGTTCATCAAATAGTGAATTTGCTACAAATAGAGCTGAAATGTTATACCATGATACAAAACTATATAAAAATACTGAACAAAATTGGTAGTTTTAATTCATGCATCAGGTTCAGATAGTTACTGGCTTAGTTGTTAAAAAAAACTTGATATAGCAGAAGTCTTGTGTAAGAAGAGCTATAGCATTTCTTTAAAATAATACTTGTTATTGATTCATGCTTACATACCAAAATTCTCCAAGAATTTGCATTCTTTTCCTGTACTCACAGGAAGTGGATACTTTTTAAGAGACTGGATTGCCTGAAACAGTAAAGAAGAAACAGATCCATAAGCAGGGATCTGGAAGTGGGGGATTTGGGAGAAACTGTAAACCTGTGTCAGTTTCAAATTTTAAAATGTTTGGTATCTGAAATTGAGATGCCAATGTCGGGTGCAATTTTTCAAAAGTGGCAATGTCATGTGTCACCAGTTAATAACTCCTTCCAGACTCTTCTAAGTGATCAATCCATAACTTTGATTTCCAGAATCTAGCTGATATTGGTACAGTTTTGAGTATCAGGACTCACCTTGGCATAAGTATACTGGCTTTTAAGTCCCTTTGCAGCAGCATCCTCCCTCCACTCATTCAACCAGTGCATGAAGAGAGGATTGGGGCTTAAAGGGAGTTTCTTCTTTCTCTTGCCCACAGTTGCCATGGCTCTCTACTTCTGCTGTATTCCGTACCAGTTTACTATATCCCCCACAGCATCTGCTTCTACAATGGGGTACCAGGAGGTGGTATCACCTAGCTCTGTCTGGAAACAAAATACATAAATGGTTGGCTAAAAAATCCCTTATCAATTACCTACTGCACCTATGACATCTCATGTTTATTTACACAGTGATCATGTGATCTAGATCTGGCCACAATTCCTTCTGACTGCCAGTGAAACTTAGGTTCAGGCAAAACATTGATTAGGTTAGGTTTACCTCCACTGTCAGGTGACAAAGGGAAACTACCGGTAGTGAGTGCAGAGATCTCAGCCAGCTTACATTTTATGTACTGTCAAGATGATGTATGGCTTGTGTGAAGTAATGGTGTGATGTATTTATAAGCATCCTGACTATTGTTAAATATTAAGCTTTGGTAAAGATTGGAATTAAGTTTAGACATACTATAAAATGTCAAAAAGATTCCTCACATACCATATCAGTGTGCGACACTAACCCTTGACTGGCGGTCAAGTATTTGACATGTCGGTAAAGTCTAAATGCTCTTTGAAATAAGTTCTAATTTATTACATTTAGTGGCTTTTAATAGAAACAATTTAACATGAACAACGAAGTGATCCGCTACTGCCTGTGATCTGTTACTGCCGGACAAGCTGTACTTTGTTTAGCCTTTTATTACTGTTTTGAGAAATTAAATCTCTTTCAGAGTTTACCCATACGTCCCCCCTACTCTTTGCGAAGAAGGATATGGGATCTTTATCCTACGACCAGACAGACATGGCCACAGTGGGATGCAAACCACCGATCAACGTGCCATTAGGGTCTCAGGCGACCAGAGCACTTAAGGCAAGCCTTTTACCCAGTGAGCTATCAGGCGGGCCTCTCCAGTCACTTAACTTGCTTGCAGGACCATAGCTTGGCGCAAGTGCCCCCAGGCAAGCCCGCTTCTCTAGGGGCACAACGGTAGCAATGTTAAAATCCTTCGACACTGTAGCTTTTATCCTAATATGTGCATGTACAATCAGTGTTTATGTATTCTATATACCGTAAACTGCCTATTTGAAGCTGTGGCTTATATTAGGAAGTTGGAGGTTCCACTTTCCGGGTTTGAGTCGCAAGTCAGGGTGCGGCTTTAAATAGGATCTTTTGCCGATTTAAAGTGAGCGTATAATACGAAAAATACTGATGTTGCCAAAATAATGTATTGCATCATAACGTCATACAAGTCAACATCTCGGGAGATCATTCAACTTGAAAGCTGTGTCGTTCTTTTCCCCGGCATTGTGTTACCGTGGCAATCAAGACTGATAATGAGCTACTTATATATAGAAGACATAAACACTATGATTGTTAGTTCTATAGATGTAACGTAGTCCGCTCCGATATGGGTCCATTCACAGCTTGCTTGCAGGACTATATGATTGTATGTGCACACATTATGATAAAAACTACAGTTGATTCCCTACTAACATCGAACGATTTTAACATTGCTACCGTTGTTCCCCTAGAGTAGCTGGCTTGCCTGGGGGCATTTACGCCAAGACCATAGCATAGTTTACGTACAGAAAAATCTTATTAAAGTTGCATGTCGAGCTCTTTCCCGCCAAAACTAATGAGGTCAAGATACATATAAGAATCAGTCCTTGAATCATTCAAGACTTCTTTTATCTATACTCCACCCATACCAGACTGCCAAATAGTATCTCTTAGCCTTGTCTGTGATATCAATTTACCACAAGTTTTCATTTTAATGGTAAGCGTCATCAGTTTGTGTGCTTCGCGATGCTTTGGTATAAATAGCAGTGCCGTGACCAAGTTCTGTGGTGTCCCGGGATAGACACGTTTGCCACACCACAGCCGAAACGGCGATGTTGATCAGGTTTCTGAATTTATAGAATGAAACAATCGAGTTTTCTGCAAATTTTGATATAAATTTCACCTAGGCTTAGTTTTGGCGGGAAAGAACTCCACATGCAACTTTAAAGTAGATCTATATAGATCTATACGTTATACACAACTTGATACATAACTTTAAGAAGCTGACATCTGTTGTTGCCATCAGGCAGAAAAAAAAATACCAGCCATAATCAGATAATCGTAGAAGCAGAGAAGGGAGATTTCCTAAATTCTGGTAGATCTAAGCCACTTGCAACCAAATCAGTATGCTGTCACTCCATTTCCCTTCGTGAATACGAACTTCACATAATGATCAGAGATAACACATATTCGCAACACTTGTGCTTTTATTCTACTAGTCGCAAACTTGCCTCAAAAACGTAAACACCTACAGGCCTAGTTTTGATTTTCGGCCGCAGCTTTCGCGCCTGGTGAGTTAATCCATCACTTCGCTCTGCGCCGTGTAACGACCTGCGCCATGTGGGACCTTTCTCAAATGACGCGTGGCGCCTTGTAAGATTTCCCCACTTGGGGCGGTTAAATAGTACTGATAAGACAGGATTGGAATGGGGGAAACTTGCCTTCGCACATGTGTAGTTTTAGAACGGAAGAGCATTTAAAATTAGCATCAGATAATTTGAAATGCTCAGATAAATCTTACAAAATATGGTGGGTGATTATTGTAGCACATGTAAGAGAGTTGTCCAGCCAGATCAGAATGATCCGTGTTCCAGTGCGGAATATTTAGGAATAAATGTAACATCTCGGACAGCGATTGAATTTTTTGCTCATAGGTTTTTAAGTCATGCCAGATGTTGCTCCAAGATATTAAATTGCGGTTCTATCAGCTCGCCCGGTTTCATTTGCATGCGTACTCGTCTCCCGCAGCCGTCTAGCGACTTGGGGTCAGCAGGCAATGGCGGGTCGTACTCACACCGTCAGTGGTGATAGGCCGCTCGCCACAGCAGACTCAACATTGCAGTATGATAATCAGGGGCGGATCAAGGGGGGGGGGGGGGTTAGGGCGGTTGCTACCCCCATCCCCTCTTGGGAACCTGAACATGCGTACACTGTTAAAGTCGGGTTCTTCGAGCACCCCCCCCCCCCCACCCGGTCGCAACTTTTCAGAGAACTTAACCAATGCGTAGACTTCTTATCTGAACGTTTACGACTAAAAACAAATTAATTAACACATATCAAAAGAGGGCGGCAGCCTGTTTTTTTAACAAATATGCCCTGTTACATGTGACAGCAGCGGCCAACATAGTCGCCGAAAGGAGTTGGAAAGTATCCAGCGTCTCCTTGGTCTGGCTACTCCTACGTCCGGACCACTACTGCCCAGACAGACGCGTTGGACGTCACTTGTGCTATTTCTCTGCCCCGCAGGGCACCCCTAAAAACACAGGTCCTGCTCTCTGGCGGAACGATACCAGAATATAGAGCGCAATGCGTCGCGACAAGAGTCCATCCGGTCGCAGAATAACTTTCTAGCGTGTTTCTTCACCAATTGACTTGGTGTAGAAAATACTTACCTACAAGAAAAACAACACACAGGGTTCGTACTTCATGATGTAATATACGAGAGAGCTACACTTCCCAATATTTAGATTCTTTTAAAATAGAAGAAATTATAATTAGGTTGCGCGAACGCAAATGCAACATGGCGGCAGCCCACCGATCACTGAACGGGGACTGTTTTAAAACATTTGTTGACCGTTGATAAACCCGGTTAGACAAATATATTTTTTATTTTTACGAGCATTAAATACATAAAAACCCAATCAGCCTAATCAGCAGCTTCAACTGAGGTTGTATTGGCATTTAAGCCTCTGTCTTTTCGCAAGACACTGTCTTTTCGCTATAAAGTGGAACCCTAGAAAATCAATTTTTTGACGAAAGTGAGCACAGACAAACTCGGGATGCACATGTATATAGTACACACGAGGTGTCCAACTCCTGCCGACAGCAGGCGACATGCCCATTTGGTGCCCCCCCCCCCCCCCCCACCCCATCCCCGTCTCCACTGTTGTACTGTCTGTTTGTCACCTTGAATGGTTCCCCAGCGTGATGTGCAGCTGCCTGCGTCCCCTGCTGCAGATCTGCGTGTCCTTGCCGTTCACTGGCTGTTGGTCAATAGAGCAAAGGTTTGTCTTCTTTACTTTACTGTCTGTAGTTTGGATGCATGTCACACAGGACAGGCTTAGGTAACGGGTTTGCTGTCAATTTGAAGTTCTTTTATGCGGAGTATACAAATTGAATCCATGCATTCTTTGAATATCCTGCAGATATCCCAAAGGCGGATCGAGGCACTTAGGCCTACCAGTGTTTACTACCATGTCATGCATGTTTACTTGGTTTACTGTACGGTTGGGGGGGGGTGGGGGGGGCAGGGTTTACGCCCACTTTGACCGCTGGACCATTTGGGGGGGGGGGGGGAATGCAGGAGGGGCAGAGATGTTGGTGCCATAGGGTATGGTTTGATGGCCTATGAATATATTTAAATTTCTTGAAGCATACAACGGCCCAGTTGGCAGCCGTGGTATTGGGGTAAAGGATTGTTATTCCGTAATCAGCTTAAAATCATTGCTGACACCAATTTAGGACATATCAGCTCGAGCAGCATCTAAGGGGGAAAGGAGTCTCCTCTACCCCCCTCTCTCCCTGGTAGTCAAATTGACCAAGCAGTAATTAAAGTGGGTATGCATAGACCAGCGGCAGAGATAGCCTACGTGGCAAAGCATCGTAACTATATACAAGGTGTCATTTGGTGGGGATTAAGCATATCTATAGTGATTGACAGTCTTCTACCAATGGTTTTACCAACTATAACATTAGCTGGAACTGATTATAGTTGGGGAGTCAATTTGTGGGGCTGGGTATTATAGATAATAGTATAATTACTGATCAGTGACAGCTGGTTTCTGCGATCAGAATCGGGTGGATACATATTTAATTACAATCAAAGCTATATATTACGATGCTGTCAGTGGAATGAATAATGAAAAGATAGAAGCCATGTCAAAAATACACAATATATAATATGCCTGGGAATATAGCCATGGCAGTACCAGTATGTATCATCAAGTGTGATCGAGAAATCAATAACAAATTACAGGAAGTATTTTTAGATTACAGTAGCTGCAATAATCCTAGTGATCTCTAGTCACAGGAAGCATTTTCAAATGACAGTGGCTGCAATAATCCTAGAGATATTTCAAATTGATTCCCTATATATACTGACCCCAACATGAAAGCTGGTACAAGACTGCCAGTTGCAATTCACACCTTGCATCCTCTGCCACAGCACTGCCATATTGTCTCGATACACACATATCTACCCAGCACCTCCCTCATCCTCCACCCTCTAAGATCTATGGGGCACTCTTACATTGCACAGCCTTTATGCCTGACATTTACCCTTGATGGCTTGATTGATTTAAGTACAGTGGTCCCTGTATTGTATGACTGCCTCCATTATCCAGTCTCTTCGCTGTGCACAGAACACTTTTACATGTTAAAGCCTCTTTATTATGTGACTCCCTCACTAATGCAACTTACGACTGCCATTTCGGCCCCTTTTTACAACCAGCACATAATTTAATACCTTTGTTGACTTGTGTGGCGGCATAGCATGGCAGTCGACTTGATTGGCTCTGAACAAACAACACAGTGTGCTAATCTATTTTTGTTATTAAAATTATGCCATTTACGCATGTTTTGGAACACCCAGAAAATAATTACAAACCTGGCTGTACAAAAAACATACATTGGCAGTGGGGGGGGGGGGTTGTAGTTAAAAGATAGGGGGCTTGTACCGTTAGTCAGTCTAAGATCTTGCCTAGCTACCACAGGATGCATCTAAGGGGCAGGGTGGGGTATGGTCAGCCAGTAAACTGGCCCACAGTACTTGGCTTCCACAACCTGGCATGAGTGTAAGGAGATTGGTCCAGAAGGAGAGGGAGGGAGAACTTAGCCTCTCCATCAATGCAGGCGCTTGGCCAGCTAAAAGGAACGGCCCTCCACTGACGATGGGGGTAGGGTGGGCAGGGTTAGGAATGGAGATTACTGTCAGTCAACCAGCTCTGATGGAGAGAAGAGAAGTGGAGAAATGTGTATCACATCGCTAGGCTGGGGGGGGGTGGGGGGGTGGAGGATGCGCAGAGAGAGGCGGTCAATCAGGCAGCCTAGACGTAAACATTGTATGAGTGAGCCTGGGAACTCATGTCTAAAGGTTGGGAGGGTGCTGAGACTGGGGGTGATACTGGCCTATTCATTAAAGTAGATACAGTCAGGTAACAGACAACATGATTGTTAAAGCTGCATTCTGAATGTTCATTGATAAAGGGGTATGGGTCGGAGAGATGGGTGGCCAACAGGTAGCTGAAGTTAACAGATGCTTTATAGAGAAAGCAGGAAATGGATTCATATGCACAAATGTCATCAGTCACCAGGAGGTTTGGGGCTTAAACATGGCTTCCATGCATGCAGTGATATGACATAGGGAATGGAGGGGTGGGTGGATCAATAAATAAGCTGTATATAAATAAGATTGCATTACTGGACAGTAACAGTTATAATCCTCATATAGCAAAGATTATTTGGGTGTACTGAAACGTTGATACCAAACAATTACCCACCAAAACATGCAGCCCCAAAAATTTATTATTTTTTTCCAAAATTGGGGGTGGTCTACAACATTCCAATACATTGTAAATGACGGGTATACATTATTTAGAAACAACACTGTCATTCTGTGACTGTTTGATGTAACATGTCATTGAAGCTCTGTGGTGCATATATTTGAGATGTTCCCAATATACAACACTTTACTTCTTCAGTATAATATGATGGCTGTCTTGTTTTTTCATTTCTTAATGACATGGGAAATAAAACAGCTATTAAAAATTGTTTATGTATGCTTTGGTACCAAGCTTTAAAGCATTCTACAGTACCATGATGCCTGGTAAAGTTGATGAATAATAATTGCATTTAACTGCCAGGTAATGAAATATATGTACAGCATACTAACATTTCAACTGGTTCTTTATATTGGAAGCATGCTGAAATTGGTTTTAATATTGGCTCATAATAAAGATGTATCAAGATATTATATATGGAATATGTTTAACAAGTGACAATGTGGCATTCCAAGAAAGTGCATGGAGTTTTCTATGCCACTTTATCATGTAATGTAAAGAGCATATATATCTTATCCCCGCTGTTGTCTGATTGCCTCTCCAGCATATGATGTGGAGAACCACTGTAGCTATGATACGGACACAGACGTTATCTCGTCACCTGAAGGGGCAACGCCGCCAGGTTACCCCTTACTGCACAGCTGGTAGCCAGCATGACAAGGGCAACACGAAGGCAGTCATCTTTGACATGGGAGGCGTTCTCGTCCCCAGTCCTGGAGGTCTATTCAAAGGTAGACAATATTGCTTGAATCATGTGAATCCCAATTAATATCTGTTTGTCTGCAATATGCATATGGTACTCTCATTGGAGTTCGATTCATGCAAGTTGCTAATGTGTATATGTCTTACATGTGCATGTTTTACCCTATTTATGGTCTACCAAAACACATTGATGGAAGCCACGATCTGTACCACATTTCAGTAGCATGCTGAGCTTTGTTTCACATATGTTTCAATATTTTAAGACCTGAGAGCCTAACAGCATGTGGGTCGGTGGTTCGAGCCCTGCTGTGGCCATGTCTGTGTGGTCGCAGGATAAAGATCCCATGTCTTTCTTCGTAAAGAGTAGGGGGTTACCCCCGGGGACATGACAACACTCTCCCTTCCTTCTCCCATTGACGCGATATGACCAAAAGTGGTTAATGCGTCCTGATTAACCAACCAACCAACTAACCAATATTTTAAGAGGCATTACTAGCACATTTGGTAAGCAGTCTGAGCTGCAGAACAATGGGTCATTGGTTTGAACCTTGGCACCTGAGACATAGTGAATCCAACTCCTATCTTTTCATTGTGTCCCAAGAGGTTTGTTGGCCCATTTGCACTTTTATATGCACTCAAGTGGCATAATGCCCCTAATGCATTGCTATCCGACTACCGGTAGTTCTCTTAATTGATGTGCTTTTCATCAGGTTCTGTAAAATAATTGTTGCATAACTTGACTTTCAGTGTTTAAGGCCAGACTTCAGTTGCTTGATTGAATATTGTTCTCTTGATTGATGTGCTCCTCACCAGGCTCTGTCAACTAAGTGTTATATGACTTGACTTTCAGAGTTTGAGGCCAGACTTCAGTTGCCCCGAGGATCCTTCTTGAAGGCCATCCAATACTATGGCCATGACAGCGCCTGGGGAAAGCTGGAGCGGGGGGAGGTCAGCTTCGACGAGTTCGGCAGACAATTCCAGGCGGATGTCTCCAGAGAGGTGCAGTTTTTTTAATATGATTTCCTTATCGCAAAAATATCTGTGTCGTGTGAGTAGCTCATGCCAGCACAACGGTGATCTTGAACACAAATTCTTTTACTGACAAATGTTAAGTGTTTTTACATCATAAACACCTGAGTCATTCTATGCCCTTTTCTGTCATTGTGTTGTGCCCTTTTTGTTCCAAACTCTAGAATGATACATAGAATGTAAAGCAATGTATCAACAAGTACCATAGCGTATATGTATATGGTGCTGGTTAGTGGCAACCGGGATGCATGGTGGTTGGTTGTATATCCAGGATGCTTTAACCACGCGTCAATGGGAGAAGAAAGGGAAGAGTGAAGCCATCTCCCCGGGGTATAACCCCCTACTCTTTGCGAAGAAGGACATGAGATCTTTATCCTGCGACCAGTGTTGCATGGTGAGATCTGTCTGTTGCAGGCTGGTAGGCCCGTGGACCTGGCGCCCATGCTGGCTCTGCTCTCCCACGAAGGTATCTCAGTGCAGTGCTATCCCGAGATGGAGGCTGCCATTCGCTGCATTAGAGCTGAGGGCATCAAGACAGCCCTCCTCACCAACAACTGGCTCGACCCGTCTGGCGTCAGGAGTCACGTACCTGTGGATGTCAATCTCTTCGACGTGGTATGCTTATGGGGAAAATAATCGAATTAAAAAAATAGAGGAGCAGGGTCGCTTCTTTTTACTTCATTGCCAACATCTGTATACCGTAAAATGCTGACCTCTACCGGCCGAACCGTTCAAACTCCAGTCGGCGCCGAATTGAAAGTGACTTTTCAGATCCCCACCCATTACCACTATCATAATACTACTACTACTGTGTTATACAGGCTGTACGTGAGAAAAGCCAGCGTAAAGAGTGATAGGTACAAAGGCTTTAGATGGTTTAGATAAAAAAAATCCACAACCTTTGCTTGGCTGTGACAGCATTCATCGGTGTATAACGTCGCACATAACCACGGACAGTATAACTTCTTTGATATGAAACATTCAATTTTGCAAGGATTACGAATATATGTAACCTCTCAAACCTTATCTGTAGGTGGTGGAGTCTTGTAAGGTCCATATGCGTAAACCAGATCCCCGAATCTTCGACATGACCTTGAAAGAGCTGGACATCAATCCAGAGGAAGCCCTTTTCCTGGATGACCTCGGTATGAATCTCAAGGTCGCCAAGAGCCTCGGATGGAGAACCATAAAGGTACGATTTTATTGACATATTACTTAATGCCGTTATACGTTTAGTCACTATTCTAGAAATATATATATTTTATATTCTAAAACTATAACGATTTACTATTCTCTAATCACAACGAAGTACTATTCTAGAAACAAATCGATATACTACTGTAGAACCAAATCGATGTACTCTTGTATAACCAAATCGATGTACTCTTGTATAACCAAATCGATGTACTCTTGTATAACCAAATCGATGTACTCTTGTATAACCAAATCTATGTACTCTTGTATAACCAAATCTATGTACTCTTGTATAACCAATTCTATGTACTCTTGTATAACCAAATCCATGTAATTTTTCTATAACTAAATCAATGTACTATTCTATAACCATAATGATTTATATGTAGGTGCTATTCTTGAACCATACTTGTTTAATATATAGCTGCACCTCCTAACTTGAGCCTCAAAACACTTTTATATTCCAGGTTGAGAACGTCAGTCAGAGTGTGAGAGACTTAGGCTCGGCCCTGGGGTTTGACGTCAGAGCCTATGCGCCAGGCACCATAGCGGTGCCAGAACGGATGCAGATACCAATCAACAAGCTCAAATCGTACCTCAACTGGGCTCTAAAACTCCATGACAAAGGTTAGATGTCTGGGAGTTTCATGCTTGGTGTGGCTCTGTACCTATATATTATATTGATGTATTACATTATTTTTTTGTGTGAATATAATTTCTTTGCCGGGGCTTAGCTCTGTACATTCTATTCATTCTGCGAAAACAACTTGTGAATTACCTCGAGGATATCGATCGTTTTAATGATGCATTATAAATGTTGAGGTTAAAATTACCTAATCACACCAACCAACTGAAATATCTCTTGACATTGTCACGAAGAAAATCAATGCTTGGCTTGGACGCATACGGTAGAAGCACACATATCTTATCACATACTTATACAGCTTACCATATACCTTCAACATTATATTTGATGAAAATATAATGGCGGATGGTGCTTTATTAAATGCTATGATAAATTGTCTCATTACTATATAGAAATAAACATAGAATATGAAGATTGTTTTATTATAAGTAGGACGCTTTTACCTCTGTTTTGCATATCGAGGCAATAGAAATTGTCAATGTAGGGAGGAGCCTTGTCTAGCCTACTATTGCCGAACGTGTGACCTTCTGAATCGCGAGGTGACCCCGTGCTATAAATAGAGCCAGCGACATACCATACCATACCGTACAGAGCCAGTCCACTGAGACATGTTGTAACCATACCGCATTATCTCCATGTTGTAACCTTACCGTATTATCTCCATGTTGACAGAGGATCCCGTGGTGCGCTGCTATGAACAGAGCCAGTCCACTGAGACATGTTGTAACCATACCGTATTATCTCCATGTTGTAACCATACCGTATTATCTCCATGTTGTAACCATACCGCATTATCTCCATGTTGTGACCATACCGTATTATCTCCATGTTGACAGAGGATCTTGTGGTGAGCTGCTATGAACAGAGCCAGTCCACTGAGACATGTTGTAACCATACCGTATTAGCTCCATGTTGTAACCATACCGTATTATCTCCATGTTGACAGAGGATCCCGTGGTGCGCTGCTATGAACAGAGCCAGTCCACTGAGACATGTTGTAACCATACCGTATTATCTCCATGTTGTAACCATACCGTATTATCTCCATATTGTAACCATACCGCATTATCTCCATGTTGTAACCATACCGTATTATCTCCATGTTGACAGAGGATCTTGTGGTGAGCTGCTATGAACAGAGCCAGTCCACTGAGACATGTTGTAACCATACCGTATTATCTCCATGTTGTAACCATACCGTATTATCTCCATGTTGTAACCATACCGTATTATCTCCATGTTGACAGAGGATCTCGTGGTGCGCTGCTATTAACAGAGCCAGTCCACTGAGACATGTTGTAACCATACCGTATTATCTCCATGTTGTAACCATACCGCATTATCTCCATGTTGACAGAGGATCTCGTGGTGCGCTGCTATTAACAGAGCCAGTCCACTGAGACATGTTGTAACCATACCGTATTATCTCCATGTATTAACCATACCGTATTATCTCCATGTTGACAGAGGATCCTGTGGTGAGCTGCTATGAACAGAGCCAGTCCACTGAGACATGTTGTAACCATACCGTATTATCTCCATGTTGTAACCATACCGTATTATCTCCACTGGGCTCGCGCTAGGATATTTTTTTCATTAGCCAATTTGGCTAATTCCGTGGAAAAACATTAGCCAAAATTAGCCAAATATATTGGTTATAAATTGGTTATGTCTTTGTAGTTGAAATTTTATATTCGCCATTTTGGCGAGTGTCCAGGAAGTTCTTATCGCCAAATCCCGAATTTTCTCGCCAATTGGCGAATGCTAACGCGAGCCCAGCTCCATGTTGACAGAGGATGCTGTGGTGAGCTGCTATGAACAGAGCCAGTCCACTGAGACATGTTGTAACCATACCGTATTATCTCCATGTTGTAACCATACCGTATTATCTCCATGTTGACAGAGGATCCTGTGGTGAGCTGCAATGAACAGAGCCAGTCCACTGAGACATGTTGTAACCATACCGTATTAGCTCCATGTTGTAACCATACCGTATTATCTCCATGTTGACAGAGGATCTCGTGGTGCGCTGCTATTAACAGAGCCAGTCCACTGAGACATGTTGTAACCATACCGTATTATCTCCATGTTGTAACCATACCGTATTATCTCCATGTTGTAACCATACCGTATTATCTCCATGTTGACAGAGGATCCTGTGGTGAGCTGCTATGAACAGAGCCAGTCCACTGAGACATGTTGTAACCATACCGTATTATCTCCATGTTGTAACCATACCGTATTATCTCCATGTTGACAGAGGATCCCGTGGTGCGCTGCTATGAACACGGCCAGTCCAACCCGACCTATTTCGTCCGCTATGCCGGGAAAAACATGGTTCTCCGGAAAAAACCGGTACGCCTCTCGCCATCACGTGGCTGTCTGTGTAATCTCCATCTATCTGTATCGACTGGATAGTTAAAGCGTCCTGTGTGTGTGAAAATACAAAACGATGAAACTTTGTCATAGGGAATTGAACATTTATATTTTGTCATCTACTTTGTTCCCAAAAGTTTCTGTTAAAATTTTATCGTATTTAATATACATTAATATAATAGTGGTATGAATTTTATAATTCTATTATACAAATACCTGATTTGATCAAGTGCAAGTTTGTCCAACTATTTTGTTTCCCGTATGACTGGTATTCTAACCCATTATAATTATGATCTTCATTAATTCATGCCCCAAATAGGTCAATGTACTTTTGATGAAGGTACTCTTAAAAGAAGAATTTAAAACGCACAAAACACCCTGTGAAGCATGTGTGCAGTCTTGTTGAGCATCTTCACTTCCCTTTAAGACATGGTACGATGTTATCATGTTGCGATAAGGGATCAGATAGACAGGCGCATGGAACGTGATCCTTAGGTTCACCTGATGTCGATGGTGAAGTAGATGAGAAACTGATACCTATGGCGTCGCCTAAATATGCTATGGGTTAAACTTTTGATAATGAAAGAGGTGAGCCAAGTATGCGGACGGAAGTGTGGTTCTCGGTGATAAAGGAGATAACTTAATTAATATCCATGGCGGGTCCTGTTTGTGGCAGTTATGACAGACATTTTCGTTTGGTTTAGTTCATGTGTGTATATCAATATATATATATATATATATCGCGCGTTTATTTCATTATGTTTCTTGCTTGGTTCTCTTCCGGCGAATCATCATGCAATTATCGCGCGTTCAATTGTAGAAGGTAAAGGTGTGGATCTGATGAGGTTGTGTTTTTGCTCCTTGTCGTGTTGAGTTCACTCTATCGCTGTACAAATAGGTTTCCGAAGTACTTATCGCGGGTTTCCCAATAATCCTCCTGAATGGCACATACGGGAACCGGTCGCTGGACATGCGGTAAATGACACCATTCTCCAAGAGTGATGGGGGCCGCCCCGATAGCTCAGTGGGCTAGAGTGCTCGCATGGAGTGCTCTGGCCACCTCAGAGTCTAACGGCACGTGAATCGGTGGTTCGCGCCCCGCTGTGGCCATGTCTGTGTGGCCGCAGGATAAAGATCCCATGTCTTTCTTCGCAAAGAGTAGGGGGTTCCCCCGGGGACATGGCTCCACTCACCCCTCCTTCTCCCATTGACGCGATATGATAGTGGTTAAACTTATAGCGTCCTAAATATACAACCAAGCAACCAAGACGCCGGCCGCTCCAGCCACTTATCCTGTGTGGGCTGATATACGTCATTTTACAGACAATTTCTGGGTTGCTCTTGAGCTTCTACTCGACGTGAATTTCTCTTTAATACATTGTCGACGTGTGCATGCCCTAAAACACGTTGATTGCGTGGCAAAATCGTGATTATAACGTGATCTATGGGCATAAGAGTTCTTGATTTGTACGACATACACACCAATACGTTCAATTCAAAAAAATCAGTGAAACAAAAATCATCGCATAATCGTAATGGAACAGGTATGGGACAACATAAATGGAGTTATTTTGCACTTATATGTATATAAAAATGTAGGAATCTTGCGATAAATAAATAAAAGATTAACACAGAGCCCATTTCTAGAAATATATGAAACAGGGGAGGACCTCTAATAACCTAATCATATTTACAAATATAACATATAATTAACTAAATGACATTCCAGTGAATACCTCTCGACTAAGAAATTTTTGATCTATTTTGAAAATCCATCCAGTACATGTGTCTAAGTATTATTCAATATAATATCTGGCATTTGGTTTATACATTTATATGCGTTGATTAGTGTGAAATTATTGGCTGTCCCATACCGAACGTATGCCAACGATGCTTCATCCCTTATGAGTTGTGTTTTCTCTCTGGCTGAGAGTGAAGTCTCCTGTGTTGTGTTGGTGATTGAATATATTTATTTGAACTGTCTTTTCATTACTGTTTTTTTTTTCAGTGTTCTTAATATATGACCTGTTAATACTTCTATTGTCTTCAAGCTTTGTTTTTCTCATAGCATGGGATAACTGTCAGCATAGCTTCACATGTGATAGAGCAGCGTAACCCAGAATCCAATGATAGATAATGTGATCAAACGTTGAAGGCGATATTACTCGGCCGAGCGGTATCCAACAAGACTTTTTTTTCTTGTTATACTGATCCAAGGGAATCGCGGGAGCCCATTCGCTGGAGCCCATTCCAGCGACTAACTGGATGTCGTTTCAGCCAATCCACATGTTTTGTCGCATCCAATACGTACCTATAGTATGAATTGTAATGAAATGCATTAAATCAAATACGTGTATTGCTTTTTCGTTCGGTAGAAAATGGTTAACGGCTTTCTCAGACCAACCAACCAAATATATTTGGGATGAAGAAAAGTTGTCAATGGCTATAATTTCTAATTGTAGCCTGGCAAGTTGCTACCGTCCGCTCACGCCGTGGAGCGAGAATATCGCGTGATGAAGGCTGTGGCCTCCAAGGGGGTCCCCGTACCCAAGATGTTGGGTCTCTGTGAAGACGAGAGGTGAGTGTCTCTAACGTTGTGTTGTTGGGTCTCTGTGAGGAGGAGAGGTGAGTGGGTCTCTAGTGCCATATTGTTGGGTCTCTGGGAGGAGGAGAGGTGAGTGGGTCTCTAGCGTTATATTGTTGGGTCTCTGTGAGGAGGAGAGGTGAGTGGGTCTCTAGTGCCATATTGTTGGGTCTCTGGGAGGAGGAGAGGTGAGTGGGTCTCTAGCGTTATATTGTTGGGTCTCTGTGAGGAGGAGAGGTGAGTGGGTCTCTAGTGCCATATTGTTGGGTCTCTGGGAGGAGGAGAGGTGAGTGGGTCTCTAGCGTTATATTGTTGGGTCTCTGTGAGGAGGAGAGGTGAGTGGGTCTCTAGTGTTATATTGTGGGGTCTCTGTGAGGAGGAGAGGTGCGTGGGCCTCTAGTGCCATATTGTTGGGTCTCTGTAAAGAAGAGAGGTGAGCTTAGTGCCACAATGCAAATGCATTATTACTCTTAGCAGTTCCCGTATGTATGAAGCACATAGAAAATGGAAACCTTTATTTAACCATTTTGCCATTCATAACTAATAATTTCTTTAAATATGTGCAAATACTTAATGTTGAACTCCCATCATGGTGAAACCAACAATATAACACCCCCGGAATTCATTCATTTTGCCCTCCACAGAACACAACATAATTAAAACGACAGCGTATTTCACTATAAAATAGTCGGCCCGGAAAACATCTCTTTTTCTAATGTGACACGAAATATTTCATTGACAAGCCTAAAATCTTCTATTTTATCCTTTGCTATGTATGAACCACATAGAAAATGGAAACGTGTATTTAATCAACGTTTATTTAATCCACTTCGAAAGGGTATTTGACTAGAAGTCCTTGGTGATTTTGGGGCGGCCCGATAGCTCAGTGGGCTAAAGCGCTCGCCTTGAGTGCTCTGGACACCTGAGAGCCTAACGGCGCGTGGGTCGGTGGTTCGCGCCCCGCTGTGGCCATGTCTGTGTGGTCGCAGGATAAAGATCCCATGTCTTTCTTCGTAAAGAGTAGGGGGTTACCCCCGGAGACATGGCTCCACTCACCCTTCCTTCTCCCATTGACGCGATATGACCAAAAGTGGTTAAAGCGTCCTGAATATACAAGCAACCAACCAAACTTTGGGCTTTGCCACAGCCTGCTGGGGACGCCCTTCTACATCATGGAGCACGTGGAGGGCAGGATCTTCAAGGACCCGCAACTACCCGGGATGACGCCCCAGGAGCGGCGACAGATCTACTCCGCCATGTGCGACGTGCTGGCCAAGATACACAAGGTCAACGTCACCGAGGCGGGGCTCGACGACTTCGGCAAGAAAGGTCGGTCCGCATAGCTGGAAGACATGGGGTAGTCATAATCAGCAATCGTGATATATTGTAATCATAATATATTGTAATCGTAATCGATTGTAATCGTACTCGATTGTAATAGTACTTGAATGTAATCGTGATCGATTGTAATCGTACTCGATCGTAATCGCACTCGATTGTAATCATGGTCGATTGTAATCGTACTCGATTGTAATCGTACTCTATTGTAATCGTACTCGATTGTAATCGTACCCGATGGTAATCACAATCGGCATTTAATGGTACTCGACTGTACTCGTAATCCATTGTAGTCATAATCGACTGTAGCCGTAATCCATTGTAATCATAATAGCTTGTAATCGTAATCGTGATAGATTATAATCGATTACATTTTCAAGTAATCGTAATCGACTGCCTTGGTTTTAAAAGCAATGTAATCGTAACCATGATTGAGTTAAAATTTCACCCTGGTTGTAATCATAATTGTAATCACGATTAATTTCCATGTAATTGTAGTCGGTAATCGATTATTTTCATATTTCCTGTAATCGTAATCATAAAATTTACAAGTAATCGATTACCCGGTGCCTGTCATCCTGACATGTGACTCGGCATGTTTACCACAGCGCATACTCTGTCCTTCTATAGTATGTGTCGATCACTGACCATGATTTATGACGCGTCTGTTCATATGTCCCCGGGAGCTTCCGTAGTTGTGTTGGTAAGCAGGCTAAGCTGCCGACCAAAGGGGTGTGGATTCGCGCCCTGGTACATGTTTCTGGGACATGTGTCATCCCGCCCCGTTTCATTGTCTCGGGGAGTGTCTTGGCGCGATTCAGCCCTCATGTGCGCAAATTATGTCCTAGCAGACGACATTTCATTTCATAATTCATGTGTATATCGTATTTTGTTTATTGAGATCCGCTGTACCATTGGTACACGTCCTTGTGCAACTTAAGTTCAAATTTGGAACACTTATTTTTATACGTGCAGCATGTCTGGGTGGAGAAAGATCTGCAAAAGGTTAAACTACTTCCCTCCCTTCCCTTGGGTTCAAATAGGGGTCCTTTTTACTTAGATTAGCCAGCCCAACACATGTATTTGCACATGCCCAGCTAGTTGTTGTATATTTGCCGGTTTGTTGTCAGGGGGTTACGTAAAGAGGAACTTTTCCCGCTGGGCCCGGCAGTACGAGGCCGGGGAGATGCCCAACATGGACAATCTGATGAGCTGGCTGAAGGAACGGATGCCCACCAATGAACAGTGCACTATCGTCCACGGCGACTTCAGGTCAGTACGCATGACCAGTGAGGAGGGAAACATGTACAGCGCAGGCTGGCGTGAGGGGTGAGAAGGGGAGGGGGAGGGGGCGGGGATTAAATGGAAGAGACCAGTATATGTCGGTATTTAGAATAACGAGAAAGAGAAAGTTTAAAAGCTGGCAAAGGTGCGTTGGACGGGTGGTAAAATGGGAGATAAAGAGATAAGGAGAGGGAAGGCAGAATGACGCTTTGCTTGGTAAGTTTTGAGTAAAACGCTTGAACCTGCGATGTGCTATCATGCCAGTAGACTATCCATGTCTCCGTGAGTACGCCTACTTATATTGGGGAAGACCATTGGATCCTTGGACAAACAGACATTTGCACAGACGAGGCTCGAACCCACACAAACATGCGACGCGGTCGACAAGAGCCGAAAACTTTATTCGCAGCGATATTTGTTATTAATTTCATATAACTGCAGTTTGAGGTTTCAATATCTTATTCACGCTTTAACTTTGCCCAAAATTTGAAATCTGTGTCAGTCATTTTAGTCATAAATGAATTCCTCCCGAGTCTACCCGTTCTCGTTACCAAGACCGTGTATACCGTGTCCATACATAAACTACTACTGCACACCCCGTAGCGCACGTCATTGGGATGACTCGCGATTATGTCTGCTCCTTCATAGGCGTATGAAGATGACATCGTGTTGTATGTGTTCAGGCTGGACAACCTGATCTTCCACCCGACGAAGCCAGAGATCGTGGCTGTGCTGGACTGGGAGCTGTCCACGCTGGGCGACCCTCTGACTGACCTGGCCGGTAACTGTATGGGTTACTACTTCCCCCAGGACTCACCTCTCGACGCCGCGCTGCCCTGTGAGTACACGCCGCCTACCTTTTACACATCTTTTATGTAGTTTCTCAAAAAAAATTGTGTTGATTGAAGTCTCGGTTCTCTTCGATGTGGGGAGGGCCGCCCTGATGGCTCAGTGGGTTGGAGCGCTCGCATTGAGCGCTCAGGCCACCTGAGGGTCTAACGGTACGTGGATCGGTGGTTCGGGCCCTGCTGTGGTCATGTCTGTGTGGTCGCAGGATAAAGATCCCTTTTCGCAAAGAGTAGGGGGTTACCCCCCGGGGACATGGCTCCACTCTCCCTCCCATTGACGCGATATGATCAAAAGTGGTTAAAACGTCCTGAAGACACAACGAACCAACTTCCATGCGAGTTGAGGCATCTCTATCTTTCTTAGATTTTATGTTATGTTTTTGTGTGTGTTTTATTTGTCACTGCCTTACTCCTTTGTACCACGGTGGCATCGGAGTAAATCAACTCGGCACAGATATTCAGCTGGATAAAGTGTCAGCCTAGAATGCCTTTGCTGTGTCATTGTGGTTACTGCAACCAGAGACTGCGCAGTCTTTAAGTGTAGTGTACTAATAGGGTTTTCGCTTTATTGCATTAATATTATTATTATTATTATGTACACTAAATTGAAGATGATATTTCAGAAATATACGAATGTATGCCGGTGAGCAGTCTGCCTGCTTAAACACGTTTAATGTGACAGAGTCGCCTTTATTGTGGCACTGTGCAACATATGACAATGTTGACCTGTAATTGTGTCGTATTATTACGTGGATTCAAAAACAAATCAAAGGAATAAGAATAAGAACAAAAAATGAAAGCATTATTTATAAGCAGATCTGAAGTGCTGTGTAGGTGCGTCACCCGCAGTGTTTGGCGTTGGTGTGCTCTTTGTTAGCTCGGACATCAAAACGTTCCGCCAAGGGCAGGTGGTGCCATGGTGGTACCTTGGTGATGCCTTGGTGGTGCCTTGGTGGTGACTTGTTGGTGCCTTGGTGGTGCCTTGGTTGTGCCGTGGTGGTGCCTTGGTGGTTCCTTGGTGGTGGTTTTGATGTCAGAGCTAGCTCTCTGTTTGTGTTGGTGCGAGATGTATCATGTCATACGTTCATTCCTCTTTGTGTTGGTGCGAGATGTATCATGTCATACGTTCATTCCTCTTTGTGTTGGTGCGAGATGTATCATGTCATACGTTCATTCCTGTCGCCACGTTATTCGCTCATTTGGTATATTCGGTATTTGGCCATAGATGACTCCAACGTACTCGCCACCAAAACAACCAACCAATCCTTCTGACTGTATTAATGGCGGTAATAACTGCTATTAATCTTTGCCATTTCCCTCTTGAACTAAGGGTTGTTTTGCCGTTTACCCCCTTAAAATCAGCATTGTTTCACTGTCTACCCCTTTAAATCAGCAGGTTGCTATTTACCTCTGAAGCCAGTATTGTTTAGCTATTTATCCTTTAAAATTATCATTGTTTGCTATGTACCCCTTTAAATCTGCACTGAATTGCTATTTACTCCTTTAAATTGGCATTGGTTTGCTACTTAACCCTTCAAATCAGCATTGTTTTGCTATTTACTCTTTAAAATAGCGTTGTGTTTCTATTTAACCTTAAATCAGGATTGATTTACTGTCTACCTCTCAAACCAGGATTGTCTTGCTATTTACCCCTTAAGTCAGGGATTGTTTTACCATTTAACCCTTAGACTAGCGATTTTTTTGCTATTTAACCCTCAGACCAGCGATTGTTTTGCCATTTAACCCTCAAACCAGGGAAGATAACAACGACCGACATATCGGAGCGCGGCGTCCCGTCGGCGGAGGAATACACCATGGAGTACCTCAGTAAAGTGGCCAGCTGTCGCCCTGACAACTGGGATGTTTACGTGGCTTTCATCTTCTGGAGATACGCCGCCATTTTGCAGGGAGTCTACAAACGGTTCACACTAGGTAGACTAACAGTTCTACAACCGTCTCCTTCATTTTTGTAGTTTTGTCTGTTAGTTAGTTTCCGTTCTGTGGGTCTCCTCTGCTCCAGTGTCGTGGCGCGGAGAGTGTTGTTTAGCACGATGAGTGCTCACGTCAGTAGTTTTCGGTATTTCTGATCGATTCTGCATTATGCTTGGCAGCTTCGCCGTGCGGTCGCTTGACGTTAATGCTGCTTCGAACCAGATTGTGGATATTAAAGTTATTCTTATGGAATCTTACCCGGCGAAAGCCAATGGTCGGTTGAATGTAGAAGGTTTCTACTCTGTTCATATTTGATGAATGATTCGTCAGTTTGACATACATCTGGGCATACCTTGGGGCTTATATACAGTACGACACAGCCGCTTACCCCTACCTCCAGACACACACTCAAGCCTATTACCTGTGGGTTAAGAGCGCCGGTGTAGCGTTTTCACTGCATATCAAGTGGATGCAATGTTTGAGCCAGTCTGCGATTCCCCGACATTGTCGCACTTTGGGCTGAAATGTCGCATACAACTAAGTCGATTCGTTCCTCATGTCGCGGATAATTTGGCTGATGTCTCACCTCAGAACTGGCAGTAGATTCTTCAGCATATGTACCCATGAGTATTAAATTCCAAAGCGCTGTCTATCCCAACGGACGGTCTGAATCTAAATATCTATATTCTTTAGCTATCCGGTGCCCGATCTGGTGCAACTGTGGCCATCACTATATGGTAAGCCTTCTCACATGTGTTCCTTAGTCAAGCTGGCAAGAAGCGCGGCTGACCATTTCAAGGTCAAGAAATGTAGAAAAGTATGCATTTTTCTCGACATGGAAAGCAAGTTTGCGTGTTCCGATGCTGTTACTTTCAATGAACTGATGCTTCCTGTTAGCACGTTACCTCTCCCAAGCATGTCCTGCGTGTTATACGGAACAGACCATTTGATCGCTAGGGGGAGGGGAATTTTGTATTGAGAAATTGGTCTGGCTGAAATTTAAAGTAAAATAGTTGGCCTCGAACTCGAATTTTGCCAGCAACAAAATCTTGTCCAAGCTTCCTCTCACGTTCGTCTGGTTTAGCCCATGTGTGCCCAAAGATGGCCAGAAACACCGATCGCTTTGGGTGGAGGACCATGATATCATAGGCGGCACTGACGGACAAATAAACATAAATATAAATAGGGAATACAATGCACACAGCGTTCATCCCTACCATGTGGTGACAATGGCTTTTAAACATCAACATGGCAGTTGTTTGTGGTCTGCGAGCAACGTGTATGGGTTAACGTTGTTTGTGTAAACATACTTTCGTGGGATCAATCTTGATGGCAGGCAACACAGGGTTAAATGTGCGTGCAAAAACCTAGTTGATAAAATTACGCTATTATCGTCAACATGTTTTGATGTTGCTTACAACCGAAAACTGAAAGAAAATGTGATATTTGGTGACCTGAATGTGAGATGGTTCGTTAAAGAGAAATGCCGGGCCCATATCATTTACATTTCCAGTTAAACTACAGGGAATTAAACATTAAACAGAATATATATTTTTTATCCTACATTAGTGAAGTTCCAAGGACTTTTGCACGACTACCCAACTTGCCATGGGCCCCACCATCAGTGCACTGATGATGACGTCACCGGCGATGAAGCGACCAGTAGGTTTAGACGATTACTACCACCAGAAGCTATAATAAGTTCTAGCGAGTCGGACGAAGAAGTTCCAAGTAAACACCGAATTTCAAAGTTAAAAAGGCATATACAACTGACATTGAGACATTTTTTGGGTTATATAGGCACCTAAAATAGACACTGACAAACATTTGTGGTGAAAAAGGCATCTAAAATAGACACTGGGACTTTTTGTGGCTTTCTGTTTTTGCTTATTCGCAGACAATAATAATCTTTGCAAGATAAACCAAAAGAAGAACTTTGCACAATGGAAGGGACTTCCGTAGGGTCCGCTGTCGCTGGGACATGCGTTCCAACCTTACGAAGGTTTTAAGAAGTTTACAGCGAGAAGACCGTTGTTAAACTTAAGATGCTTGAGAAGAAATATATTACCCTCAATTAAGGATTTGAAACTTAAACCTCGTTCCTTTCTGCTTTCTTTATACGTGTAGTTACTATTTCCCCATATGAAATTGTTTAAGACATCGTTATTATCTTGGGCTGTTTTAAAAGAATTAATTTTACTGAAAGCAGAAATGACTTCAGAATAGAACTTGGGTATCTCCCTTAATATTGGGCAGTTATTCTCATTGACATCGTTCAAAAAGTTCAAGGCTACACAGTTTTCACCAAAGTGGTTTAAGTATGTTCTTCCAAGATAATTCCACCGTTCGTCAATCCAGAAATCGCTTGACCCACGTGCATCTTATCGACTTAAAGTGTGCTTCGATATCTATCATTTCAAGACCACCATGTGCCACCGGCTGCACGAGAGTATTGCGACCTTTTGGATCTTTTTTGTTCCACAATAAATTATATAACAGTGTATTTATCTTACATATCATTCCATCAGGGATTGCAGAGTGAGCTGCTATAAATGTTAGCTTGGGAAGAATCTCTGCTCTCAGAACTGTTATTCTACCTCTTATCAGTACCCGTGAGAGATGCTTCAGGTTTGCCTTTTGCGGAGCGCTCCCTCTGTTGCCCAATGAAGCACAAGATGTCGCCATTTCTGCTGCCCTGGCCGCCCTGGCCGCGTCGCTCCGGTGGCAGCGAAGACGCTAATCCTCTGACTCGGTGGCTAGATGGCTGTCGACCAGCTTCCCTGCCACGTGGCCGCGGAGTGGCGTCGCTCGTGTTCTCGACGATTTCCTTGGTGGGACTTTCACCGTCATCGCTCCGGTCCGCCTTCGCTGGGTCGCCGGTCTGCGGGGTCTCCTTTTCCAGTCGCTTCCGGAGGTCCATGAGCGTGTAACTCCAAGCATGTTCCTGCCTGGCTACAATTTAGGGGTCGTTCTTAGCGTGTTTTTATAGCTGAGTCCGCTGCCCCATTTCTCGTCAGATGAAGCCTCGGCAACCACGGCGTTCGTGCCGAGGAGTGCCTGTTTGAAGCATGGAATCTGGTCAGCTTTCTGTTTCAGAATGTCTTCCATAACTTGAATATTCTGTTCTTCCCAGAGCTGAGACTGCTCGTCTGGGATCTCTCTGCTCAGTCTTCTCGCTATGCTGGCACGTGACGCGTTCTGAATCGGTTGCGCGAGGTCGGAATGGCCGAGGTTCATCGCCTTCTTCCATTGGAACGCGTGTTCGGCACTCGTGAACTTATGATCGAAGGTCATAAATTCCGACGTGTGATAGTTGGACAGAATCTGTCCAGCAAGGAACAAGTCGAATCGGGCTTGACTGCTCTTAAAGTAACGCCGCCAGCACCCATTTCGCTTTCCGGCGCCTGAGCTCCATCGACGTTTCCAGCACCAATTGTTGTCCTTGCGGCTTCGCATACCGCACAGGTGTTAATTCCCGATATGTGATCGCTCTGTGCATTTTCGGTGTAATCCTTTTGCTTAAAGAACAGTGGTTCCACCGATATGAGCTGTCGCTCGCCGCTGCCGATGGTTGCCGTGCTTGATAGAGCAGTTCAAACCTTGCAACATGTGCATGTGCAGCAGGAAAGGAGCAGAAAATGTCCATTACCTGAAAGTGCCATGCCAAATTCAACCAAAACTCGTGGGATATGTTCACGTATATATACTGTAAGTTCACCTGCAGAAGCGGGGAACACTGACGTACATGTTTATCCACAGGTACCTCAATCGTGGGTCGGGAGGGGGGGGGGGGGGCGGCCGGCTTCACACATATGTCATATAAAGATGTGTGAAGCCGGCCGATCCCCCCCCCGCCCTACTGACCCACGATTGAGGCACCTGTGGTTTATCCAACTTAATATCGCTGAAAATCCAGCTATATCATCCAAAAGCTGCGCTGCGTCGAAGGCCTGCTTGTCCCTCGACCGACCGCCGTCCCACCACCTTAGTACAGTATATTATGCTCATTGAATACTGTAACAAAGGACGGTTGGTTGTTTTGGTGTGATTTACATTTTGATATAACGAATTAGGAATGATAATAATACATATATACCCTTCTGTTGGGAGGAAGAACGTAGGATCGTTGACAGGCACCAACAGGCACAGATAAGTCATAGATAGGCGTGGCCACATGCTACGAGCAACCCCAAGGTCAATCTTATATTTTATAGTTTCACTTTTATATTACGGAAATCATCCATTTCTGTGACCCGAACATGAGGCACAATTGCGGATCCGGTAAAGTGGCCAGCTGTCGCCCTGATAACTGGGATGTTTACGTGGCTTTCATCTTCTGGAGATATTCCGCCATCTCGCAAGGAGTCTACAAACGGTTGACCCTAGGTAGACTAACAGTTCTATAGCCGTCTCCTTCATTTTTGTAGTTTTGTGTGTTCGTTTCCGTTCTGTGGGTCTCTGCCTCTCCTCTGCTCCAATGTCGTGGCGCGGAGAGTGCTGTTTAGGACGATGGGTGCTCACGTCAGTAGTTTTCGGTATTTCTGGTCGATTCTGCATTATGCTTGGAAGCTTCACCGCGTGGTCGCTTGACGTTAATGCTGCTTCGAAACCAGATTGTGGATATTAAAGTTATTCTTATGGAATCTTACCCGGCGAAAGCCAATGGTCGGTTGAATGTAGAAGGTTTCTTCTCTGTTCATGGTCTGCGCTGTAGAGCTTCACGGCGTGTTCCTCATTCATCTGGTTGCTCATTGTTCATCCGTTCTTTTTATTTCGTAGGAAAATCGCGATTATCACTGATCCTTAGGCGTTGTGTGTGGATATACCCGGTATATGGCATTATTCGGTTCAGAAATGAGATTCCTCCATGAATGATTCGTCAATTTGACATACATCTGGCCATACCTTGGGGCTTATATACAGTACGACACAGCCGCATACCCCTACCTCCAGACACACACTCAAGCCTATTAACTGTGGGTTAAGAGAGCCGGCGTCTTTCACTGCATATCAAGTGGATGCAATGTTTGAGCCAGTCTGCGATTCCCCGACATTGTCGCACTTTGGGCTGAAATGTCGCATGAAACTGAATCAATCGTTCCTCATGTCGCGGATAATTTGGCTGATGTCTCACCTCAGAACTGGCAGTACATTTTTCAGCATATGTACCCATGAGTATTAAATTCCAAAGCGCTGTCTATCCCAACTGATGGTCTGAATCTAAATATCTATATTATATTGCTATGCGGTGCCCGATCTAGTACAACTGTGGCTATGGCTATATGGTAAGCCTTCCCACGTGGCAAGAAGCGCGGCAGATCATTTAAAGGTCAAGAAATGTAGAAAAGGATGCACTTTTCTCGACATGGAAAGCAAGTTTGCGTGTTCCGATGCTGTTACTTTCAATGAACTGATGCTTCCTGTTAGCACGTTACCTCTCCCAAGCATGTCCTGCGTGTCATACGGAACCATTTGATCGCAAGGGGGAGGGGAATTTTGTATTGAGAAATTGGTCTGGCTGAAATTTAAAGTAAAATAGCTGGCCTCGAACTCGAATTTTGCCAGCAACCAAATCTTGTCCATGCTTCCTCTCACGTTCGTCTGGTTTAGCCCATGTGTGTATAAACGGGGCCAGGAACACCGATCGCTTTGGGTGGAGGACCATGACATCATAGGCGGCACTGACGGACAAATAAACATAAATATAAATAGGGAATACAATGCACACAGCGTTCGTCCCTACCATGTGGTGACAATGACTTTTAAACATCAACCTGGCAGCCACGATGTTTGTGGTCTGCGAGCAATGTGTATGGGTTAACGTTGTTTGTGTAAACATACTTTCGTGGGATCAATCTTGATGGCAGGCAACACAGGGTTAAATGTGCGTGCAAAAGCCTGGTTGATAAAATTACGCTATTATCGTCAACATGTTTTGATGTTGCTGACAACCGAAAACTGAAAGAAAATGTGATATTTGGTGACCTGAATGTGAGATGGTTCGTTAAAGGGAAATGCCGGGCCCATATCATGTACATTTCCAGTTAAACTACAGGGAATTAACTAAACATTACACAGAATATATATTTTTTAATCATACATTAGTGAAGCTCCAAGCACTTTAGCACGACCACCCAACTTGCCATGGGCCCCACCATCAGTGCACTGATGATGGTGTCACCGACGATGAAGCGACCAGTAGGTTTAGACGACTACTACCACCAGAAGCTATAATAACTTCTAGCGAGTCGGACGAAGAAGTTCAAGTAAACACCGAATTTAATAGTTAAAAAGGCATAAAAAACTGACATTGAGAAAAAATTGTGGTTAAATAGGCACCTAAAATAGACACTGACAAACATGTGTGGTGAAAAAGGCATCTAAAATAGACACTGGCACTTTTCGTGGCTTTCTGTTTTTGCTTATTAGCAGACAATAATAATCTTTGCAAGATAAACCAAAAGAAGAACTTTGCACAATGGAAGGGACTTCCGTAGGGTCCGCTGCCGCTGGGACATGCGTTCCAACTTTACGAAGGTCCTTTTGTACGGCTTTTTGTAACAACATACAGTCTACTATAAAATTACTTTTTGACTTCGCGCGCAATTTTAAGAAGTTCACATCGAGAAGACCATTGTTAAACTTGAGATGCTTGAGAAGAAATATATTACCTTCAATTAAGGATTTGAAACTTAAACATCGTTTATTTCTTCTTTCTTTATACGTGTAGTTACTGTTTCCCCATATGAAATTGTTTAAGACATCGTTTCTATCTTGGGGTGTTTTAAACGAATTAATTTCGCTGAAAGCAGAAATAACTTCAGAATAGAACTTGGGTATCTCCCTTGATATTGGGCAGTTATTCTCATTGACATCGCTAAAGTTCAAGGCTACACAGTTTTCACCAAAGTGGTTTAAGTATGTTCTTCCAATATAATTCCACCGTTCGTCACAATCCAGAAATCGCTTGACCCACGTGCATCTTATCGACTTAAAGTGTGCCTCGATATCTATCATTTCAAGACCACCATGTGCCACCGGCTGCACGAGAGTATTGCGACTTATTGGATCTTTTTTGTTCCTCAAGAAATTATATAACGGTGTATTTATCTTACATATCATTCCATCATGGATTGCAGAGTGAGTTGCTATAAATGTTAGCTTGGGAAGAATCTCTGCTTTCAGAACTGTTATTCTACCTCTTATCGTGAGATGCCTTTTATCCACTCTTTCATACAGTAGCTTATTGACTCCAGTTTCTTGGTCCAATTTAACTCGTTACATTTCGCAGTGTCTGACCCAACAAATACTCCTAAACATTTCTCCGGGTTATTGGTGAAAGATATGTTACACACTGGATTGTTTATCACCATTCCATGTGTTTGTGACAGGTTTATCAACGTTCCTGAGGCTTTACCAAATAACGCTACCTCATCAATAGCTCAATAGTAAAGATGGAGTGGCATCAGCCACATACTGGCCAATTTTCTGTTCCTTATTTTGATTCATGTGATTAATAATATATCCTTGAATATTACTGTTTTGCCTTATGCGTAACGCCAACACTTCTACAACCATTATAAACAGCAAGGCGGACAGTGGACACCCTTGTCTAATGCCGCGTTTCATATCAACTGCCCGCGAAGAATATCCGTTTTTTTTAACAAACAACTTAACGTTTTTTTTACAGAACTTCCACCCAACGGATAAAGTTCTCTCCGACATTGTATTTACGTAGGATCTGCAGCATGGTTTCCCATTTAACACTATCAACAGCTTTCGTAAAATCCAGAAAAAGTAGGACGCCTTTAGTCTCGTTTTTGTCGGCATATTCAATGACGTCTTGGATAAGCCGGAGATTTGTACCAATAAACCGATTTTTAATATATCCGCTTTGATCTGTATCAATCACCTTATCCATCACTTTTTGCAAACGGTCTGCCAGTATATAAGCCAGTATCTTATAATCTGTATTGGATAGACATATAGGGCTATAAGTTTCAATATCCTGCTTACATTTAGCCTTGTATATGAGACTCACCACAGACTGTCTCTGGGACTGGCTTAATAGCCCTGCTCGAAAGGACTCGTTATAAGCATTGGTGAGCAGGTCGATGATATGGTCCTGGAAGGTTTGTAAATACCCAACTCTACCTTTACTCTGCTCCGATGCCATATAGCCCGTATACCATATAGTTTTTCTCTCCATTTTCTACCCACTTAGCCCTTGCGCGTATTTGAACACCCTTTGCCTTAGTTGCCAGCATTTCGTCATATGTCTTCTTCAGCGTTGACCTCCTACGATATACTGATTCGTCACCGTTTTCCACAATCAAACGGTCTAATTGATCTATTTCGAGTTGAATTGCTTTTAACTGATTCCTCTCCCTCATGGCACGCCCTATACTGTATTTGATTGAATACTCCTTAATGCGAATTTTACAGAGATCCCACAATTCATTACATGGTATTTGTCTCTCATATTGGTCTCTGGTTTCGTTAACCAAGTTAATGATATTGACTTTGTACTCGTCATCGGCCAGTAGTGTGGTGTGTAGTTGCCAATAGCCTTTTCCGCGCTTCCTAACGTTGTTTTCTAGATTAACGACAAAGGCTTTGTGGTCCGGTACTGGAGCGCAACGTATCTCTGCAGCTTGAATATGAACAGATACATTATGTGATCCCAGAATATAATCGATTCTACTTCTTGGACCCCCTTATAAGAACTAATGTAAGTACAATCCAACACGTTAGGATAATATTTACGCCATAAGTCGTTCATTCTTAACTGCTGTTTGAACTTTGTGAATTGATACGAATTCTCATCAAGGTTGTGCGTTAACCTGCTTATTGTCTACCGTATTCAGGTCTGCACCAATAATGACATTTTGGTTATTATTCGCTTGCTGTTCCATCCAACTCTCCAACCATTGTAAATACCCAACTCTACCTTTATCAGGAGCATACGCCGACACTAAGCAAATAGCTTCACCGTTTATCTCTGCATTAACCAACACCGTTCGGCTGTTGTTACCGAAACTAGTACTTTCGATATCAGACTGCAGTGAACTGTTGTAAAGGATGGTGACCCCTCTGCTATGGCTAGAGAGTGTAACATCATGGTATACTTTTCCTTCCCAATCTGCATTGAAACGATCAACCATATCGGTTGTTACATACGACTCTTGAAGAAAAATAATGTCAAATCCATTATCTTTAAAATATTGCAATACTCTTCGCCGTTTACCACCATTTCTTAAACCTCTGCAGTTCAATGAGCATAGTTTCAAATTGATATTCGTGTTGGTATATCAAAGAATAAACTGTTAACCGTTTAAATCCGTAGTCAGGTCCATTTCTGTAGCCAGAATCGTCAGGGTAGCGTCCGGAAGCGTCACCCCTTAACTGCCGTCTCCGTCATGGGAGTTGTCAGCCCGAGGTGTCGTGTCCTGTCGAGACAGTTTTGTCGCGACAGCAGTACCCGTTGGAGATGCTTAAGGTTTGCGTTTTGCGGAGCGCTCCCTCTGTTGCCTAATGAAGCACAAGATGTCGCCATCTCTGCTGCCCTGGCCGCCCTGGGCGCGTCGCTCCGGTGGCAGGGATGACGCATATAATCCTCTGCCTCGGTGGCTGGATGACTGTCGACCAGCTTCCCTGCCACGTGGCCGGGGAGTGGCGTCGCTCGTGTTCTCGACGATTTTTAAGACGAAAATCTGCGATTTTCGTCTTATGTCGGTGTGTTCGGTTTGTCTGTCTGTTTGTCTTGTCACGCATTATCTCGCCAACGCCTCACGATATCGACTTCCAAATTCACAAAAAGATGCGGAGTGGCCATCGTCAGGCCCAATTATCAGATGGGCAATGTAGGTCAAATTTCAAGGTCACAGGAATTTTTTTAAATTCGCTTAACCATTGATAGATAGGACCAAAAATCGGACAAGTCGCTATAACGTTCACAGTTTCCATTTATTCGCGCTGCAAATTATTTCACGCATTAGGCCTATCAGTACCTTGTATGTCGTCTTTAAATTTTGTAAATCGCCCGAATAGTTTTCATGCAAAAAATTCTTAAACTTTAACATTGACCCCTATGAGAGGATTTTGGCGGGAAAATGGCTCCTCAATTTCTCCATGAAGGGTACAAGTGAGACAAACGACGCTTTGCATAGGACATAACATTAGTATTTAGGGTCGGATGACGATACTGATCCAGGTCACGCATAAAAGGTCAAGGTCAAATCAAGGTCAAGGTCACGGAACATGATTTTAGCAGTAACTCCGTTAATATTGGGTCTAGAGATCCGCGGTTTGTTTCAGAGTATTCCTCAGAGTGAGGCGCAAAGGAAATGTGGTCTCAGATTTCACGTCACATTTATAGTTTTCGAGTTATTAGATGATCTAATTTTCACTTAACGAAAATGATACAAAAACCGATGTGACAACATGCATGTAGTTAGATGAAATATGTGTGGTGGAATATGTCCTAATATTACTGACATCATGTGTGCCAAATCCCATCGAAATCGAACCGGTAGTTATGACGCAAAAAAATAATCTTACTTTAACATGGCCAATCCCATTGTGAAGCATCGACAGGCCAAATGACTGCCAGCGCGGTGACCGATTTCGCAATAGACCTCGTTCGGTACGGGTTTGACGCTCAGTGACTTTTTTTGAGATTCATACGTTCTCGCTATCCTCCAGCTATGTTATACGCGGGTTTATTAATACGGCCTCTGAACTTTATCTGCGACCTTTCATAGTTATCGGGTCAAGGTCAGTTGCACCTATACCCCGATTTTCGTCTTCCCTCTCAAGCTACGCTTGACAAATCTAGTCTTGGTGGGACTTTCACCGTCATCGCTCCGGTCCGCCTTCGCTGGGTCGTCGGTCTGCGGGGTCTCCTTTTCCAGTCGCTTCCGGAGGTCCATGAGCGTAACTTCAAGCATGTTCCTGCCTGGCTAGAATTTGGGGGTCGTTCTTAGCGTGTTTCGATAGCTGAGTCCGCTGATCTCTTGTCAGATGAAGCCTCGACAACCACGGGGTTCGTGTCGAGTAGTGCTTGTTTGAAGCATGGAATCTGGTCAGCTTTCTGTTTCAGAATGTCTTCCATAACTTGAATATTCTGTTTTTCCCAGAGCTGAGACTGCTCGTCTGGGTTCTCTCTGCTCAGTCTTCTCGCTATGCCGACATGTGACGCGTTCTGAATCTGTTGCGCGAGGTCGGAATGGCCGAGGTCCATCGCCTTCTTCCAGTGGAACGCGTGATTGGCACTCGGGAACTTATGATCGAAGAGCATAAGTTCCGACTTGTGACAGTTGGACAGAATCTGTTGATGACCTTTGAAGATCGTCCAGTTAGTCTCCGTGTTTTTAGCCTGGCATCCTTCATTTCCTGCTTTGTGTCCTTTTTGACCACACGCGAAGCAGGCGCTATTGAATCGGCCCGGGTGAAACAGCTTGCCACGCATACCAACTGCCGTAATCTGCCTGGGTAGGGCTGGGTTTAACGGAGCAATGGCACAGCAGTAGCGATCACCGGTTGTGTAGTCTGTTAATCTACCATCGTCGTCACCTGCCCTGGCGTCTCTCACTTCAGATGCCAGTTGTACTCTCAAGTCTTCGATCACTTGTTTGATTTCAGTATTGCTCACCGACCGCGGGATATAATTAATCGTGATTTTCTCGCGAAGCTCATCCGGGGAGTTTCGCTTGGTGATCATTGGGTTTTGATCATATAATGCCACCAGTGTTCCTTTGATGCATAGCTCGCGACGTAGGAGCAAGTCGACACGGACTTGACTGCTCGTAAAGTAAAGCCGCCAGCACCCATTTTCGTTTTCCGGCGCCTGAGCTCCATCGACTTTTCCAGCACCAATTGTTGTCCTTGCGGCTTCGCATACCGCACAGGTGTTAATTCCCGATATGTGATCGCTCTGTGCATTTTCGGTGTAATCCTTTTGCTTAAAGAACAGTGGTTCCACCGATATGAGCTGTCGCTCGCCGCTGCCGATGGTTGCCGTGCTTGATAGAGCAGTTCAAACCTTGTAACATGTGCATGTGAAACAGGAAGGGAGCAGAACATGTCCATCACCTGAAAGCGCCGTGCCAAATTCAACCAAAATTCAACCAAAGCTCGTGGGATATGTTCACGTATATATACTGTAAGTTCACCTGCAGAAGCGGGGAACACTGACGTACATGTTTATCCAACTTAATATCCGTATATCGCTGAAACTCCAGCTATATCATCCAAAAGCTGCGCTGCGTCGAAGGCCTGCTTGTCCCTCGACCGACCGCCGTCCCACCACCTTAGTACAGTATATTATGCTCAATGAATACTGTAACAAAGGACGGTTGGTTGTTTTGGTGGGATTTACATTTGATATAACGAATTAGGAATGATAATAATACATATATACCCTTCTGTTGGGAGGAAGAACGTGGGATCGTTGACAGGCACCAACACGCACAGATAAGTCATAGATAGGCGTGGCCACATGCTACGAGCAACCCCAAGGTCAATCTTATATTTTATAGTGATATCAAGAAGATATCTCCTGCAAGGTCGTTTCACTTTTATATTACGGAAATCATCCATTTCTGTGACCCGAACATGAGGCACAATTGCGGATCCGGTCCCGGCGTCTTAACGCACGTATTACATGTATTATTTAACCCTCAAACTAGGGAAGATAACAACGACAGACATATCGGAGCGCGGCGTCCCGTCGGCGGAGGAATACACCATGGAGTACCTCAGTAAAGTGGCCTGCTGTCGCCCTGATAACTGGGATATTTACGTGGCTTTCAACTTCTGGAAATATGCCGCCATCTCGCAAGGAGTCTACAAACGGTTCACCCTAGGTAGACTAACAGTTCTATAGCCGTCTCCTTCATTTTTGTAGTTTTGTGTGTTAGTTTCCGTGCTGTGGGTCTCTGCCTCTCCTCTGCTCCAATGTCGTGGCTGCAATCCAAGAGAGTGTTGTTTCGGACTATGAGTGCTCACGTCAGTAGTTTTCGGTATTTCTGGTCGATTCTGCATTATGCTTGGAAGTTTTGCGGCGTTGATCTCTGACGTTAATTGTGCTTTCAAATTAACCAGATTGAAGTTATTCTTATGGAATCTTACCCGGGGAAAGCCAATAGTCGGTTGAATGTAGAAAGTTTCTACTCTGTTCATGGTCTGCATGGTGGATGCAATGTTTGGTCTGCGCTGTGGAGCGTCACGGCGTGTCTCTCATTCTACTGGTTGCTCATGGTTCACCCGATCATTTTATTTCGTAGGAAAGTCGCGATTATCACGTATCCTTAGGCGCTGTGTGTGTATATACCCGGTATATGGCATTATTCGGTTCAGAAATGAGATTCCTTGATATGGTTCGTAAAATTTCTCGAGTTGGACAGGTTATTTAATGAATGATTCGTCAATTTGACATGCATCTGGGGGGACCTTGGGGCTCAGATACAGTACGACGCTGCCGCTTACCCATACCGCCACAGACGCACACATACACAAATCTATTAACTGTGGGTTGAGGAAGCCGGTGTAGCATCTTCGACTGCAATGTTTCACCCAGTCTGCGATTCCCCGACATTGTCGCACTTTAGGGCTGAAATGTCGCATACAACTAAAGTCGATTCGTTCCTCATGTCGCGGATAGTTAGCCTCATGTATCACCTCAGAACTGACAGTACATCCTTCAGCACATGTACCCATGAGTATTATATTCCAAATAAGCGCTGCCTATCCCAACTGACGGTCTGAATCTAAATTTCTATATTTAGTTTATAGCTATGCAGTGCGATCTGGCACAACAGTGGCTATGGCTATATGTTAAGCCTTTCCACATGTGCTCCTTTGTTAACCCGGCAAGAAGCGCGGCTGATCATCTAAAGGTCCAGAAATGTAGAAAAGTATTATCTACATTAGATAGCACATTTGCGCGTTCCTATCAATGTTCTTTTCAATGAAAATATGCGTCCATGTTAGCACGTTACCTCTCCAAAGCATCATACAAAATAAACCATTTGATCCCAAGAGGGAGGAGGCTGTGTCGTTAACAAACATGAAAAACAGCTGGCCTCGAACTTAAATTTTGCTCACACCAAAAAAAATAACTTGTTCACGCTCTCTCTGGTTTAGTTTAGGCCAGAAACACCCATCATCGAGGAGCGTGACATCATGCCAGTCTGGCGGTTATAATGTTCTGAGCAATCAATATTCTTGTACATTATTGCACTTTGTTTCTGTGATAAGCACACATGACTACGATTTATACTTAGATACAGTGCAGTTACTCTTGCTTTAATACGCTGGGGGGGAGGGGGGTAATACAAAACATTTTGCTTGTCATTTAACTTGAAAAGTGGCATTAGTACAGTGTATTATTGTCAATGAATACTGTGAGAAAGGACGGTTGGTTGTTTTGGTGTGATATACATTCTGATATAACGATTATTAGGAATGACAATAATACAATGACATATATACCCTTCTGTCGGGAAGAAGAACGTAGGACCATTGACAGGCACCAACAGGGACAGATAAGACACAGATAGGCGTGGACATATACACCACATAGGGCCTACTACGAGCAACCCCAAGGGGGCCTATCTTATAATATACACTGTGATATCAAGAAGATATCTCATGCGAGGTCGTTTCACTTTTATATTACGGAAATCATCATGAGACACAATTGCGGATCCGGTCCCGGCGTCTTAACTTACGTATTACATGTATTATTGAAATAACCCGTATGTTAATTAATTCTTCGTGATCATGACCCTGGTAATTCCCGCCTCAGCGATCACAAACACCCACCGGAAGTTGGTTGCGGATGGCTTACCGACGGAGAGCGAGTATATAGAGCAATATTGTCGGCGTGTCGAGTCGACGAACGGATTGGACGACTGGCTCGTCTACGTCGTGTTCAACGCCTTCAGAAAGAGCGCCATACAGCAGGGGGTGTATAAGCGCTACACTCAAGGTCAGCCAGCCGCGGCCGGCTGTTCTTCCCTGCGCCCCTCCCCCCTCCCCACCCCCGACCTTTTTTTGCCCGCCACCGGCCGCTTTTAACAGTTGATTATATATATAGCTCTCCAATTGTATACTGCACGCCATGCTGTAAATACCAACATATTATTCTGCATGATTCATTATATCATGATCTTCTGACTAAAACGGACCTTTGAATATTACTTCGTCCCCGTTCGTCCAATGTTTACTTTTCGTTGAAATAGTAACTTCAAGGCCATCTGGCTGGTAGCCTACTTGCTGATTCCCGCCGACACTTTATGCTCAAGGACAACACCTTAATATGCCGGGCCTCTGCTAGACATGGCTATCAATTGTACATAGCGTCACTCTATGTATGGCCGTTGTGAATTCACATTGATTCACGTGTTTGTAGTGATGACTACACGTGGTCACCATGACAATGATCCTGGCCTCAGACCGTTGACATTCTCTTTGTGGACCTTCACAATGAGTCTTTAACTCTGAACTGAATTACGGCTACATATATATGCACAAAGGCTTACTACGTGAATATATGCGCAGTACCACATCATCCTGCTATCTGAATTACTACAGATAGGTTCAGGGTTTTAGCTGGTGGAACCGGATGGCTATGAGTCTAATGACACGACTGTGGAGAACATTGTCCATCAATGCTATATAGGAGTAGGACGGGTACGAATTTGTATTTGAGCAGAATGAAAACTGAAGGTTAGCCGTTATCTTTACACACACCACATGTTATTTCGCCCTGTAGCTGTTTAATTATTACCAATATTCACAAACTCTGAGTAGTCAAATCTGATATTGATCTATTTCAGTCCAATTGTGCCCGAGGCACCATATTCTCACCATGTGACTCTTTAGTGTGGCTTCTACTTACTTTAATGAGGAGGAAGTATGGCAGCTGTTGACCTGGTTTCGTTTAAACGATCGTCCATTTGATGGTCATTTCGCAGACGTAATTGTTCGCTGTTGCTGGTATTACTTCGGTTGTGTGGTGTGATCTGGCCTTTGTCGTCCTCTGGTTTATTGCGGGAGTTCCGTTTACTCTACATACCTGCGGATTGCGGGCTAGAACTATTCCTGCTCTATTTATCTTATCGTCCCCGGGGGGCACTAAAGTGCATGATGGTGGCGAAAAACTCCGACACCAAGCCGTTAATAATATGTTATAGCTAATACAGTCGGGGTCTTTAAGCGGAGTGGGGGGGGGGGGGGCTGTAAGGTCGATTTTACAACATTTTCAGTGACGAATGTCGCTAAGTTCAGTTTCTTTTCAAAAGTCCGTGTCGATGTCGCTTTTTCAGATCCCCAATGTTGGAATTTGGGGGTCAATGTCGAATGTCGATTTTTCAGATATGCCTGTGTCGTGTGTCGCCATTTACCCCTTCCAGACCCCTTACAGTAGGACTTGCCTAGGTGTTTTTGATGTATAGAAGCGACATGGATTTGTCATTTGTAAAGTGATGCTACTTTAATTCGTCTTCCATAATTAGATCTGTTCCTTTGGCCAAATCTGTACACATAACGTTTTGCTCCAGGCCTTCATGTGTGTGACCAAAGTGGTTGCATAAGAAGGTCACTCAGACATTGCCTCCTAGTCATCGTCCGTTCTCAGAAGTAATCAGGTCAAAGTTCAAGAAGATGTCTCACCCAGCCATGCGGGTGTATGGAGGTAACTGCGAGTAAGGCCTAGTGATGTGTGGCCGGGGCCGTGATACGCTACGTACGCGAACGTACAGGGTGGAGTCGAGTCGGTTCGGGGTTGTGAAGTGTAACGCGGACCTTGGAGTCTGGGGCTCTGGTCTCTTGTACCAGTCATAGTACATGGATATCATCAAAGAAGTGACGCCTCCCCCGGTTAGTCTACAGGTAGTCTGCTGTGAGGTTTGTCTATGTTTACATGTTTACAACTCTTCGTGTGGCTTCCAGTGGTAGAATCTTTAGTTATTAGATAACTTGTCGGAATGTTATGTATTACAGTTTACGGTTAAAATGATGCGTAGTTGTCCAGGATGCTTGTCATAATGCCGGCTAATGCTAGCGCTATAGCTGATACCCATGGCGCCAATGTGTATTGTAATATGCGACGTACCATCGTTACCGGGACATGTATACAAATATCAAAACCTTGCGACTTTTGTTATCAAGTATTTTGATATCCCATTGTTATGATAAAGTTACGAAAGTATGACTAATATATGGGAAAATTCTCATCATATGATGATACAGATGATGACAAATATAATAAAAGTACTTTTTTTTTTTTTTTTTTTTACCTTAGTAGTTAAACATGAATTGATTTTGTTTAAAACATGTTTGTTCGAGTTAACTATTCCGTGATACACCCGGAGCGCGCCAACCTGTGTTCTCCATGACGTTGCAGGACAAGCAAGCTCGACATCTGCCGAAGCCGCGGGTTTGATGGCCACATGGTTCGCTGACGTCGGCTGGCAGATCGCGTCCTCTAGCAAAGTGCCCCCGAGTGCCCACCCCACGGCCGCCGGAACAGACAGCGCAGCCCCCTCCGCAGCCTCCCCATCCGCTACCGCCAACATGAGCTCGTCCCAGCATTACTCCACGTCCTCCACCCGTGACATTCCAGGTAGATATACGTGTCATGTGAAATAAGACCACCTATAAAAATTCACAAAAGCTTTTGTTTTTACTTTGCTTTAGTATCTTTGAGAAATGTTAAACGAATGGTTGGGTAATATTGTTATTCCTACAACAAGACCTCGATGGATGAAATTATGTTATCTTTTAGGTATCGTTATATTTTTTTATCATATAGTAAGTACCAGTAATCTATAGAAGAAATTTGTCCTAATTAAGCTTACATGGATAATGCCATGTTTGTTACAGGGTCTTTGCCGATGTCTGTATCAGCGCTTTCCCCAAGGGTTCAGGAGTTGTACAAGAGAGTCCAAACGTTCATCGCTGAAGAAATCTTGCCCTTGGAGAAACAGGCGTTGGAGCACGCGAACCAAAGCAACGGGGACCGATGGAAGATACCCCCGATACTGGAGGAACTCAAGGTCAGTCAGCTGAGGGCGACCGTCACTCATTTTTTGCATGTAATTTCGGGAATCAGAAAAAAATATTTCCAATAAAATTTAAACAGGGCTTGAAAGCTTACTTGTTCACTAAATTAATTGATGAAGGTTATTAGTGGTGTGCATGTATTTTATATTTGAGTGAGCTACCCAGTGAGCGGGTATATTATGAAAATTATCCGGTCTACTTTGATGTACGGCGTCTTTGAACGGATGCACGGATTTGGCGCTATATGAACCCAATAATAATAATAATAATAATAATAATATATCTACATGCCACTGTCGTTCATCTGTAATACCATGTTGTGACCTGTGCTGTGGCTGACCGCTCTGTCTGCAGGCCAAGGCCAAGGCGCAGGGCTTGTTCAACCTCTTCCTGCCCATGGAGAGCGACCCGCAGCGCGAGTATGGCGCCGGGCTGACCAATGTCGAGTATGCCTACCTCTGTGAGGAGATGGGCAAGTGTCCTCTCTCGTCCGAGGTTAGTGACCTGCCTACCCATGATAGTCATTCCTCTTGTACGCCACGGAAGATGATATGCCCTGGTTTTCCGCAAATAGATTTGACCATTTGTTTTTTACTATATGTTTATGGCTTGGCCTTATAGTGACATGTTATCGCTGACAATTTCATTTTCCTTGTTATGGTAATCGTCTGAATTTGTTGTGTCTTCTTCAAGTAAAGGGGAGTCCTACTTAACGGAAAGGTGTGCTTTTCTATCAAGGTCGATCCTGGTCACTGGTCGCAAAAATACTACGTGATCAAGTGTTTTTATTCTATATAGACTAGGGTATATAGAAAGGGTTTCTTGATAATTTCTTCCATTACCGGTATGTCTCAATGGATGCTTTGGACATGGGTGCAAGCTCTCTATCCTGATTCTGATGTAAGTTTAACGCTCTCCCCCTCCCCGTCTCTCCACCCCCCCCCCACCCACACACACCCCCCACACACACCCAGGTGTTCAACTGTTCGGCCCCGGACACGGGTAACATGGAGGTGTTGGTTCGGTATGGGACAGAACAGCAGAAGCAGCAGTGGCTGAAGCCCTTGCTGGAGGGCAAGATCCGCTCGTGCTTCGCCATGACGGAACCGGCGGTGGGTGGACTGCATTTACTTACAAATACGGAGATTCATTAAACCCATGATTAGTAGTTACATAGCGGCAACTCCACTCCATCAATACAAAGATTACGTCAGTGGTATTATAACTGGATCAGTAGACACTCATTAGTTCAATGTGTATTGTTTATTGAGAAGTATATTAATTAGGCGTGTCCCGTGGCGTTCCGCTGACCTTGGGTGCCATTCTGTAGGTCGCGTCTTCTGATGCCACCAACATCCAGTCGTCCATCCGACGGGACGGCGACTCCTACGTGGTGAACGGACACAAGTGGTGGACGTCAGGTAGCTGCGGGACTATACCGGCCTTAACCCTTATGTTAGCCATTATGTTACCATACAGTTGGTTGGCAAGTACGACTTGCGCTTATGACTGAATAGGCTTCTCTGTGACAGACAGAGCTTACCGCAGTCGTCGCATCGCTGACCTGTCGAAAGGCCTTGGTTTGTGCTCACTGGGCACCTAGATTTGGGCTTCAAGTCCATTTTCTAAAACCATAGCCCGTCGTACAGTACTTCTGGTAAAACAGACGTTAATTCACAGAAATCCTGGTTCCGAAGTTGAATGCCATCCACTTCGATTTTGATACTAACCAACGTGGAAGCGATGAATCTCTATGAGACCGTCGCATCTGGACATATTGGATCATCTTAAGACCTCAGGGTTGATGTTCTGAATGCGGTCTGCTAGATCTGTCATTGCCGGGCGGATCACGTGTTGTAACCCATGGACTCACTAGGTGCCTGTGACCCGCGCTGTAAGGTCGTTTGTTGTGGATTGGGGGATCACATGTTGTATAATCCATTCCCTGTGGACTCGCCAGGTGCCTGCGACCCGCGCTGTAAGGTCGCCATTTTCATGGGCAAGACGGACACCTCTGCCCAGCTCCACCGCCAGCAGAGCATGATCCTGGTCCCCATGGACGCCCCGGGGGTCAAGATCGTGCGGCCGCTCACTGTCTTCGGCTACGATGACGCGCCTCGTAAGCTTATCTACTTAACGATAGTACTTAAGAGCTAAGCTTGGTTTTCGGTAGTTGTTTATACATCAGATTACAGATTATCAGCGAATTAACCCGCTGGTGTTTAGGGCGGTTGTCTCCTTTCCTATCAGTGTCACTTGAGCGCTTTGTAAAGTAAGAAAAGTGTGTATAAACGGGATCTAAAAGTCGTAAAAGAGGACATAATGCTGTACTTATTTGCTTATGCTGTATATATTTATTCGAGATGGCTGTGTGAGAAGATGAAATTCGCAAGTCAATATGATGGTATTTTGCAAGAATTTACTTGAGATTGACGTAAGAGTGTATAGGAATTCATGCAAGTTAATGTGATGGCACTTAATTGCAATAGTTTGGGTTTCCCGTGTCAGATGGTCACGCCGAGGTGTTGTTCGAGAACGTGCGAGTGCCGGCCGCCAACATTCTGCTGGGCGAGGGTCGCGGGTTCGAGATCGCTCAGGGCCGCCTGGGTCCCGGCAGGATCCACCACTGCATGCGACTTATTGGCAGCGCCGAGCGCGCGCTCCAGCTCATGGTGGACAGGGTGAGCATGGGGAACCGGGAGTGAGCGATAATGGGGCGCCACGTGGCAGAGAAAGTGAACCCGTGATAAACAATGAGTATGCGCCTTAGCATTGTGAGAGACAAAAGTAGAACATTAGGTTATCGAAGGAATCGCGTTTGTGGCATGGGTAGTGTGTTTTTGTCCGGATTGGTGAGAATGTTAACTACTGTTTTCACTTCACACTGCAATTAAGCTGCCTCTGGGTAAAATGTTAATACTATATTAGCTTTTTGGACATACAACGCAAAAGAATCCGTCATCAGCCCCCCATTCTGTCGCTGCGATATCACCAATGTCTGCAAGGTCAACGCTTGTCCTCTAGGTCCAGAACCGGGTAGCGTTCGGGAAACCCCTAGCGGCGCAGAGCAGCATCCAGCAGGACATAGCGCTTTCTAGGATAGAGATTGAACAGTGTCGTCTGCTCGTCCTCAAGGCCGCCCACATGATGGATACCGTCGGCAATAAGGTATGACCTTCATGGATTAATCTTGTTATTCTTTCACCTTCAAAGACTAAGCTAGACGGTCTTGTTGTTTCTGAGAAAAATTCCTTGAACACATTTCTCGCATTGTGTACCTTTAGCATTGATTGCAATATCTTTTAAGTCGCGATCTTACTTGTGGAAGATGGTCAACTTTTTATTAACTTTTTTCAAACACTACTAACCGTATAAAGCCTGTATTCTATCTAAACCATGAAACTTGCCCTGCTATGGGATGTCTCAGGGCGGTGATATGTATTTGAGCGTATGTTTATGTCTTTGTCCCATAGGTGGCAGCACCAGAGATCGCCATGATCAAAGTGGCGACTCCCAACATGGCTCAGCGAGTGATTGACCGGGCAATACAGGTGACAATATCATGTAGAAGCGCATGTACGACATTAGTTACACATTTTATGCATTTACAACATGTCTTATATTTTAATGTGCGTATCTCAGTGGTATATGATTTACTGATTGCATTATGTCTTTCACGACAGATCTCAAACTATTTGCAGCTTGCGTGATATTGTTTGCAGTGATATTGTTTGCAGTGATATTGTTTATAGCATTAATAAAGAAAGTAACGTTAATGAGTACATCTGTTTTTTTGGGGTTGTTTGAGGGGTTTTCTTTTGGGGGGGGGGGTAACGCAGTTAACAGTTAATTGATATTAAAACACCACTATTTAGGTGAGTAAATATATTATACGTTTATATATACATGTGCGAAGTGAAAATTTATGTATCATTACGCTTTGGTTGTGTTTGTATGTACGTTAGAACTTTCAGCTGAATCTCCCACCAAAACTATGACGTCACTTCCGCTACTCGCCATTATTCGTTCTTTCAGGCGTTTCCTTTAGCAGGGTCGCATGTCACCATGTGTGTCCGATACTTTTTGTATACAACCGTATTTTATTGAGGCTTAGTATCACACAATAGTCTATTTGCCTTCGTCATTGTCAACGTCAAACTGAACGTTGACGTCATTGGTGCCATGTTTATCGTTTAATTACAATATGCATGAACACATCCTTTCTGACGTCACTAGTTTCTTGTTTATTTCTTATACATGCATGAACACTGCCTTCCTGACGCTGCTTGTTCTATGCTATTCCGCTCCTGTCTGTGGATACTATTATTATCATGTTGTTTCCTGCCTGTGTGTTTGTGAACGCGTCCTTTTTGACGTCGCTGTGGTTGTCGAGACAGGCGTTTGGTGGCGCTGGGGTGTCTGGTGACGTGCCGCTAGCCCGGATGTACCGCAAGGCGCGGACCGTTCGCATCGCAGACGGCCCGGACCAGGTCCACATGAAGTCTGTCGCGCGCTTCGAATTCCGGAAGTCCAAAATATGATTGCAGTAAAATATGATTGCAGCAAAATATGACTGCAGCAAAATATGATTGCAGCAAAATATGATTGCAGCTGAATATGATTGCAGTCAAATATGATTGCAGCAAAGTATGGTGGCAGCAAATCACATCTGGGGTTTTCTTCTAGAAATGAACTTTGTTAGAGCATTTGGTATCGGTCGTTGTCCAAATACGACATATTTTGTTATGTTGTGCACTAACTGAGTTCATGCATAGGCATGATGTGATCATTATTTTATTACGGCTGTATTTCTGAGAATTATATATGTGGGAAACGAAAATGCTATGATTATTGCATTGATAGTTACTAATAGCCTTTGATATCTGTGATTATCATTAAATAAATAGCAGTTGTATAAAGCACTGTAGCTTAAGTCAAAGGCATCATTGTGATAAGTATTGTTATATAGACTAAAATAGCTAAAAAGGGGCTGCTATCTTTCATATGTGATATGTCATATTATATGAAACTACTGAGGCCCGCATTGTGATTAGCATGTAATGGAGAGTACTAAGAAAGTGCCAGTCAGTTTACATGTATACTTGTATCGTTTGTGTACAGTGTTCAGAAGAACGTATATATAGGCCGTATATTGTTTTGTTTCTCCCGTAATTCTGATGTAATAAATAGGAATGTACCAGTTCTAAATCACAGCTTATGGGGCACAGTCCGACGTCTCTGCATGTATGCGTTCATTCACAAGCGACCGAAATAAAAAGAGCGTTTCAACGGTGATCCGTATCGATGTATGTGTGCTATGTTTTACAGATGGGACGTACGTGGTCCTGTTACTTAAATGTTAACGTTGGCCGGTCACCAATCTTTGTACTGGCTGACTTTCTGTTACGCTGGATTTGGTCAATGCTGTCCCAATACAGGAAACGGCTCAGAATTGCGACCAGACGTTGATTGAAGCCTTTCCAACCTTAAGCAGAAGTAAAATTGCGTTATATGTTACATATATATTATGTAGATAAAGCTGTTCTTACTTGCGTAATAGAAAACGACATGATTAGATGAAGATAGAATACCTTTTCTGAAATTGTACAATATATATATATATATCACAAGGAAAGGAAGACTTTGACCAACGAAATGTAAAGGTCTTACTGCAACATCACAGAAAGCCCGAAGGGTTTGTGTAGTGTAGTAGTGCACGCAACGTCAATGGCGAGTATAGAAGACAATATATTCTACAATATGTTCTACGGAGAAGGCATAATAAAAAATAATTGGCACTTTGCTACCACGTGTTACAACGACTAAATAATGGCCACCTCTCCTTGTATAAGGAATTGTTTGGGGAAAAAGCAGTTTGCTATCAGTTTACCTATTCATTAGGCGAGTTTCAGAGTATAGAGCTGTTACGGAACCATATCCGCGACAGGTTTGCCAGCTCCATGTCCGCTTTGTGGATTACAGCCCCACAGCGTGGATTACAGCCACACAGCGTGGATTACAGCCATACAGCGTGGATTACAGCCACACAGCGTGGATTACAGCCACACAGCGTGGATTACAGCCACACAGCGTGGATTGCAGCCATACAACGTGGATTACAGCCATACAACGTGGATTACAGCCACACAGCGTGGATTACAGCCACACAGCGTGGATTGCAGCCATACAACGTGGATTACAGCCATACAGCGTGGATTACAGCCACACAGCGTGGATTACAGCCACACAGCGTGGATTACAGCCACACAGCGTGGATTACAGCCACACAGCGTGGATTACAGCCACACAGCGTGGATTACAGCCACACAGCGTGGATTACAGCCACACAACGTGGATTACAGCCACAGAGCGTGGATTACAGCCATACAACGTGGATTACAGCCACACAGCGTGGATTACAGCCACACAGCGTGGATTACAGCCACACAGCGTGGATTACAGCCATACAACGTGGATTACAGCCACACAGCGAGGATTACAGCCTCACAGCGTGGATTACAGCCACACAGCGTGGATTACAGCCATACGTGGATTACAGCCATACAGCGTGGATTACAGCCACACAACGTGGATTACAGCCACACAGCGTGGATTACAGCCACAGAGCGTGGATTACAGCCATACAACGTGGATTACAGCCACACAGCGTGGATTACAGCCACACAGCGTGGATTACAGCCACACAGCGTGGATTACAGCCATACAACGTGGATTACAGCCACACAGCGAGGATTACAGCCTCACAGCGTGGATTACAGCCACACAGCGTGGATTACAGCCATACGTGGATTACAGCCACACAGCGAGGGTTACAGCCATACAGCGTGGATTACAGCCACACAGCGTGGATTACAGCCACACAGCGTGGATTACAGCCACACAGCGAGGGTTACAGCCACACAGCGTGGATTACAGTCACACAGCGTGGATTACAGCCATACAACGTGGATTACAGCCATACAACGTTGCTAACCAATCAATGAACAAGGTTTCACTTCCTTTGTTATAGATAGACTGATACAAATACCACTAATATTGAATGTCTCCATTGCAGTAGCTTGGAGTTACCAGTATGCGCCAGCGAACACTGGACATTTCTGTATTTCATCCTTCGATATAATAATGTATCATATTCAGATATGAAGACTACTTCCTGTTATATGGCAGTCTGGCGTCGCGGGTGACAGTGAAGACAACCTATGTGTGCAGCAACATTTTTGCGTCTCTCTTTTGAATTTGTTTTCCCTACATAAACACAGGACGACTGACGGCGACAGTCATATTATATATACATGCATCCGGTCATTTGGTGAGGTGGGTGTGAACCAGCAAAACCTCTTGTGCCGCCTCTTATCTGACAGACTCTAGCTATAGTCTTTACCGATGTCTATTTTAGATATGTTTGTGCTGCCTGTATCTGACAGATCAGTTCTAGATTTATATACCCAAATATCTTGTCTGCAGTCGTTCGGCGGCGCAGGTTTGAGCCAAGACACCCCCCTGGCGTCGCTGTTCGCCTGGGCTCGTGTGCTGCGCGTGGCGGACGGTCCGGATGAGGTACACATGAGAACCCTCTTCAGAATGGAGGCGCGATCACAGAACCTGGCCAAGCTGTGAGCACAGCCCAGGGCGAGAGGATACCCCAGGGTCGGCGCCACGCCGCTGACCGGTATGTGTAAGTAATAGAGGCAAAGAAGAGTGGGTCTATTTCCGGTAAGAGCGCTCGTAAGTCTCCACGGGCGATACAAATGGACTGTTGGGACACGAAAATGCGGAATAAGAACCAGAGAGAAAAATATTAATTTTATTTATCTATTACGTGCATGGCTGAAGCAACTGGATTCTTAGGTTAGGAATAGAAGGAATATGACAGAGGCCATTGTACTTATCTATTATTTTAGCCGTAAATAGTTTGATATTAACGTTTCTTTTTGTGAAAAAATTCGATTAGACGTTTAAATAATGCATTGTTAGTGAAGTTATAATTTAATATTACAGATGATCATTACCAGATTGAAAATCAGGAACTTTTCGGGAGCTTTCATCCGGGAAAGTTGTGTATAGTCACCTTACCAGACGACTTGCCTAACTCGAACTAACATTGTGATACCACGCCTGACGTCATGGCGCTTGGATTGACGTCCCGAGACGCCGTGTGACTGGGAATGACGTCACGACGCGCCATCTGACGTCATGGCGCTTTGGATGGCGTCACGATGCGCCAGTCTGACGTCGTGGCGCTTGAACTGACGTCACGGTACCCATGCGACGTAATAGGGCTGTGCAGTTCTCGCGGGTTCTATTTCCGGTTTAGGTCTTTTGGGGACCAACAAAAAAACACGTGCTCTTAGAACGAGTGCGCATCACGCTGGTGCCTTGCTGCAACTGCGTGACGCGCACTCATTGTAGTCAACGTTTTAGTGTTGGGAACCGGCCAGCTGCGCGGTTTGGGCGTTAAGAATCGAGTGGGTGTGAAACCATTTTTTGTTTGCTTTGGTCCAGACATTGTTAACCATAAAATCATAATATAGTTAAAGATAAGACATATATCTCTCCATAATGCATGTGGTCCGTTCGATGAGACTGTTGGAAGCGTTGTATTTTGAGCCAAATCATCGATGTTTACAGTTCTACGACAAACGGAGCACCATTGTCCTCACCTGTTCAGACCATATAAGGAGCGTTGTTACGTAACCATACATACCGCGCGCAGACACGCGCGTCATGATGATTATTACGTCGTACGACATGGAAACCCCCGCGCAGCACATCAGATCGCCTGACCCTGACAGTCACTCATGAGACAACCGCATTCTGGTTTATCAACTGCCTAACCGCTCATACATTACATAAATCTACTCAGATGGTTATAATTCGGATATGCACAGAACTTCAGTAGTTAGTTGTGCTTCCAAGGACAGCTTTAGCCGATCTTGTGTGTGAGGCGAGTGAAGGCAAACAACCGAAAGATAGGCAGCACCTACAGGCCGTTGATGCTAGGCATTGACGCAGAGCATAGGTATCCCCGTCTCGTGGGGTCTCGATAATATCCCGGTGACTCTACAGCCCTATGGTCCCATGTACTGACGATATTAGCGATGGTGTTCAATATTGCAGCCTGGTCCATTCACAGAGACTTAGAATCTGTCACATCTGATGATCTCGTGAGGGAATAAACAGCTGTGAAGACTGGCGCAATCGGCCTTATGATAATGAGATTATGGTGTTCCACAACACCCGCTCACGAATCATTTTTGTATTAAATCGAAGTATTAGACAGTATATAAGTGCGTGGGTGAGACTATCTGAATCTAACCTCATAAAAGTGATTGTTTCCTATGAATGGTCCACTCAAACTTCTGGTTTGAAGTGATTATGAAGTTATATTCTTGGCGGCTGGTCTATCGGCTCAACGGGATCGGTTAAACGAAAAGACTTTTTTCTTGAAAAATAACAATTTCACGCGATAGCATTGTTTTCCCACGATTTTTCAGGACTGTGGGAAGCCTGTAACAATGTACGTTGTCGTTACGTGTAAATATTTGTGGGCAAATCGTCTGCAATGGACAATATAGGAGAGCGTTTGTAGACAAAAATTGTTGCTGTGATAGATTATATATAGCCTATGCAGGAGTTCTACTTGTCAGGGTTTTGATTAACTGATTTGTGATGGAATTACTGCGCATATTGTATGAATGCGACGAATGTCGATGAAGAAAATGAAAATAAATGGAAATATACTTATACGCTGTGTTAGGGCTTTTATTGCTATGCAAACGTGCAGAAATATTGACAACCGCACTTCGATACAATAATAGTAACAATAATTATAACAATACAGTTGAGGCTTAGATCTCGTCCAGAATGTATAAAGTCTCGTCCAGACGGCTTGAAGTCTCGTGGCGCTGGTTTCCGGACTGAATCAAACCGAATCCCTGAGGATAACCGTAGCCCTGGACCCCTTGGGCTGACCGACCAAAGCTCGTCACAACCATCACTGAGTTTCGGAGCTACTGTCACTGATGGGTTATTGTGAGGGGGCAGTTGTCACTGTGAGGAGGCAGATGTAACTGTGAGGGGGCAGTTGTCACTGTGAGGGGGCAGTTGTCACTGTGAGGAGGCAGTTGTCACTGTGAGGGGGCAGTTGTCACTGTGAGGGGGCAATGTAACTGTGAGGGGGCAGTTGTCACTGTGAGGAGGCAGATGTAACTGTGAGGGGGCAGTTGTCACTGTGAGGAGGCAGATGTAACTGTGAGGGGGCAGTTGTCACTGTGAGGGGGCAGATGCAACTGTGAGGGGGCAGTTGTCACTGTGAGGGGGCAGATGCAACTGTGAGGGGGCAGTTGTCACTGTGAGGGGGCAGATGCAACTGTGAGGGGGCAGTTGTCACTGAGGAGGCAGATGTAACTGTGAGGGGGCAGTTGTCACTGTGAGGGGGCAGATGCAACTGTGAGGGGGCAGTTGTCACTGTGAGGGGGCAGATGCAACTGTGAGGGGGCAGTTGTCACTGTGAGGGGGCAGTTGTTCCTGTAAGGGGACAGTTGTCACTGTGAGGGGACAGTTGTCACTGAGGGGGCAGTTGTCACTGTGAGGGGACAGATGTTCCTGTAAGGGGACAGTTGTCACTGAGGGGGCAGTTGTCACTCTGACGGGGCAGTTGTGACTGAGGGGGCAGTTGTCACTGAGGGGACATTTGTCACTGTGAGGGGACAGTTGTCACTGTGAGTGTCTCTGTGAGGGGGCAGTTGTCACTGTGAGGGGACAGTTGTCACTGTGAGGGGGCAGTTGTCACTGTGAGGGGACAGTTGTCACTGTGAGGGGACAGTTGTTCCTGTAAGGGGACAGTTGTCACTGTGAGGGGACAGTTGTCACTGTGAGGGAACAGTTGTCATTGAGGGGACAGTTGACACTGTGAGGAGACAATTGTCACTGAGGGGGCAGTTGTCACTGAGGGGACAGTTGTCACTGTGAGGGGACAGTTGTCACTGTGAGGGGGCAGATGCAACTGTGAGGGGGCAGTTGTCACTGTGAGGGGGCAGTTGTTCCTGTAAGGGGACAGTTGTCACTGTGAGGGGACAGTTGTCACTGAGGGGGCAGTTGTCACTGTGAGGGGACAGTTGTTCCTGTAAGGGGACAGTTGTCACTGTGAGGGGACAGTTGTTCCTGTAAGGGGACAGTTGTCACTGTGAGGGGACAGTTGTCACTGAGGGGGCAGTTGTCACTGAGGGGGCAGTTGTCACTCTGACGGGGCAGTTGTGACTGAGAGGGCAGATGTCACTGAGGGGACATTTGTCACTGTGAGGGGACAGTTGTCACTGTGAGTGTCTCTGTGAGGGGGCAGTTGTCACTGTGAGGGGACAGTTGTCACTATGAGGGGACAGTTGTCACTGTGAGGGGACAGTTGTCACTGTGAGGGGACAGTTGTCACTGTGAGGGGACAGTTGTTCCTGTAAGGGGACAGTTGTCACTGTGAGGGGACAGTTGTCACTGTGAGGGAACAGTTGTCACTGAGGGGACAGTTGACACTGTGAGGAGACAATTGTCACTGAGGGGGCAGTTGTCACTGAGGGGACAGTTGTCACTGTGAGGGGACAGTTGTCACTGAGGGGACAGTTGACACTCTGAGGAGACAATTGTCACTGAGGGGGCAGTTGTCACTGAGGGGACAGTTGTCACTGTGAGGGGACAGTTGTCATTGTGAGGAGGCAGATGTCACTGTGAGGGAACAGTTGTCACTGTGAGGGGACAGTTGTCACTGTGAGAGGACAGTTGTCACTGTGAGGGGACAGTTGTCACTGTGAGGGGGCAGTTGTCACTGTGAGGGGACAGTTGTCCCTGTGAAGTGACAGTTGTCACTGAGGGGGCAGTTGTCACTGTGAGGGGACAGTTGTTCCTGTAAGGGGACAGTTGTCACTGTGAGGGGACAGTTGTCACTGAGGGGGCAGTTGTCACTGAGGGGGCAGTTGTCACTCTGACGGGGCAGTTGTGACTGAGAGGGCAGTTGTCACTGAGGGGACATTTGTCACTGTGAGGGGACATTTGTCACTGTGAGGGGACAGTTGTCACTGTGAGTGTCTCTGTGAGGGGGCAGTTGTCACTGTGAGGGGACAGTTGTCACTGTGAGGGGACAGTTGTCACTGTGAGGGGACAGTTGTCACTGTGAGGGGACAGTTGTTCCTGTAAGGGGACAGTTGTCACTGTGAGGAGACAGTTGTCACTGTGAGGGAACAGTTGTCACTGAGGGGACAGTTGACACTGTGAGGAGACAATTGTCACTGAGGGGGCAGTTGTCACTGAGGGGACAGTTGTCACTGTGAGGGGACAGTTGTCACTGAGGGGACAGTTGACACTCTGAGGAGACAATTGTCACTGAGGGGGCAGTTGTCACTGAGGGGACAGTTGTCACTGTGAGGGGACAGTTGTCATTGTGAGGAGGCAGATGTCACTGTGAGGGAACAGTTGTCACTGTGAGGGGACAGTTGTCACTGTGAGAGGACAGTTGTCACTGTGAGGGGACAGTTGTCACTGCGAGGGAGCAGTTGTCACTGTGAGGGGACAGTTGTCACTGTGAGGGGACAGTTGTCACTGTGAGGGGACAGTTGTCACTGTGAAGGGACAGTTGACACGGAGGAGACAGTTGTCACTGTTAGGAGACAGATGTCACTGTGAGGGGGCAGATGTCACTGTGAGGGGGCAGTTGTCACTGTAAAGGGATATTTGTCACTGTGCGGGGACAGATGTCACTGTGAGGGGACAGTTGTCACTGTGAGGGGACAGATGTCACTGTGAGGGGGCAGATGTCACTGTGAGGGGACAGATGTCACTGTGAGGGGACAGTTGGACGGGCAATGTGTACGCTGTCACCAGATGACGTCACTAGTTCAGTCACGTGTTCTGCCCGGCGTCCCGCGCGACGGAGTCACTCTCGCTCCAGAAAGCAAACGTCACGTGGTCCAATTTGAGCTCCGATAGGAGAGTATCCTAAAATAGTTAAAACAGGGTCAGCATTAATTATCTTTCTATTGACACTAGGAATTGTGGTATATATGACATATATTGTTAAATTTGAATTGTTTTATTGTAAAGTAAGTCCTCTTCCGCCCACGAAATTCCTCTCTTTATCTTCAGACTACATGTAACAATTACAATGTTAAACTTGGATGGGGACATGGATACATCTGGCAGAAGAGGTACTCACCCATTCCAGCGTCGGTTCGGGCCCTGGTGTGTGGTTCCATTGCAGCAATTGATCCATGCAAAGGTTTTTCTGAAGATTAGGATATTGATCATTGTTATATTTACTAACACGCATAAATCGCGGTTTATTGATATTACATAATTCTTGTATTATGTTGTATTTAATTAAGTATAATTAATGTTTTTACATGAAACTTGCCATTTCAATTTTTGTTTTCCTTTCCTAGCATTGTTCCTAAAATGACATACTGGTAGATGTGGATTGTACATAAATGTGGCAAAAGGAAAAGAAAAACATTCACAAAAATCTCAGGAAAGTAACTTCTGTCTCACTCTTTCCCACCTGTTGAGCTTTCCTCGGCTGGAGGTCACATTCTCGCCCCGACTCTCGCCGGTCCACGCCCCGCCCGGGTCTGTGGCCCCCCTCCCCGCCCGCCTCACAGCCACAGTCGAGCAGGTCGTGCGTGGCACAGAGCACGTCCTCCCTCAGCGTGAAAAGGTCCCGCAGGTCCTGGGCGCTGAAGGTCGGGGTGGAGGACCTCCCCGCCCCGGCGGCGGCCCCGGCGGCGCGGGCATCGACGACGGCCCCGCTCAGGCCCTGCTTGCTGATCTGCCGCTGGTACATGCGCTCCTCCAGACTGCCCGTGGTCAGCAGCCGGTACACGTGCACTCGTCGCCGCTGACCGTCTCGCCACACACGCGCCATCGCCTGGAGCAGCACCGCGCATGCGTCAAGGCAATCTTGCCATTGAGAGACTTGACATGTTAACCGCCGATCTCAACAGTTTGTCCGCGTGTCTTAAGATGTCTAACGATGTCTAATACATGAATCGACCAATATAAATTCCTCAACAATATTATTTAACTTATTTTGTTTAATTTAAAGTTACTATTTCAACAAATTTTGCGGCGGGGGTGTTCCGTCAGATCACGTGAGGCGCCGCGGCTGTTGGAACAGCTGTAAACACTGTATAACACTCTGCCTCAAGGAGGCGCTGCCAGTCGCGAATCCTGGCCAATAACGAAAATTAGTCGTTGGCGCTCGCCCTGGCGGAGATTACTTCATGCGTGTTACGTCACCAGCACATCAACGTCACTGTACACACGTTTTTTCTCCGCCAGATTTGGATCACAATGAATGTTTACTTTTTGTTGTAGTAGTAACTTTAAATATATTTCTTACAATTAATCACATAATAAAAACACACAAAAAGATTATATATTCGTCGTTATTGCTGCCAGTCTAGGCAAGATTAGAGACACTTTTCCTACTTACCTGCCATCTTCTTACTCCTGACTGACACCAGAAGGCACGCGCACCCAGCATTCCACTTACCTACTTACCCCAACATAAACTATAGGCACATATATAGGTAGACCTACGCTATAATTACACATATTACGTCCACCTCCACCCGTGATACTTATCCTCGATACAAGGTCACAGGGACGCCGTACCTGAAGGTCGTTGGCGGGGTTCCAGTCGATGTCGTAGAGGACGAGGCGGGAGGCTCCTATCAGGTTGAGACCCACACCGCCAGCCTTGGAGCTCAGCAGGAACACGACTGCATCACCGCAATTACAAAATCACTTACAAAAAACACGATGCACATGTTTTAAATGACTTTGAAATAATAAGCAAAATATTAAAACGTACAAGATGACGGTGTTCAATAACATATTACATGTATTTGTAATATTTACTCTCACGTGGCCTGTAATATTATAGCTGGCATCCGTGCCACGTAGATTATTAAGTAATGCTTACAATTAAATGTTGTAAACTAATTAGAATAAATGTATTCATGTGTATCGAGCACAAAGAGTTGGAGATTTAGTCGCGAGTTGTGAATTCTCTAAAACAAACGTTCCTTCATAGAATAAAAGTTGCACACAACACGTGGCCACAACGTTAACATGCTACATGCAATACTCTGCTATACAGTGAGTCGGTGACCGTGAGGACCACGTGACTTTGGGTTGGTTGGTTATATATTCAGGGCGCTTTAATCAATTCTGGTTCATATCGCGTCAATGGGAGAAGGAAGGGAGAGTGGAGCCATGTTCCCGGGGTAACCCCTTACTCTTTGCGAAGAAGGACATGGGATCTTTATCCTGCGACCACACAGAGATGACCACAGCGGGGCGCGAACCACAGATTCACGTGCCGTTAGGCTCTCAGGTGGCCAGAGCACTCAAGGCGAGCGCTCTAACCCACTGAGCTATCGGGGTGGCCCCTCGTAGCTCTAGGACTCACAGTGCTGGGAGTGTGGACTGTTGAAGCTGTCGACGAGGTGTTGTCGCTTGGCGCTGGGCGTCTGGCCATCCAGCCTGAGCCACGAATACTGCCTCCGTCTGAACACCGTCTCCAGCAGATCCAGCGTCTGTAGGGAACAAATGTTGCACCACCGGGAGTACCGTCGTAATATCTTTCACCAACATGAGCATCGACAATGTATAGGAAGTGGGAACCTCATTTTAAAACATCACTTAACGTCATTTTTATGGATTTTGTGATACAGATCTTCAGTTACGTACTTCCATACTTTAGTATAAGCCGTGTGAATGGACGAATTCATATGTAAAGCTATCGGTTATACATAAAATGGCATACATGCAACTTCACGCTTTGTCCGTTTACTTGATATGAAGAAAGTTTTTCTTTATCTTTTACAGATAAGTTTGCAGTTAAACACGGTTACACCAGGACCGTCGCTACAACAGCTTTAAACAATTTGAATTTGTTGTGCAATATTAAAGCAAGAAAGTGGCAGAACAGCTGTAGACGTGGTCACAACCTGGCTAAATGGAGGTTAATTTTTGGGGGAGAACGAACACCCATGGCAGGTTTTTCTACAGCTTGAAATGTCGGAGGAAGCAGAAGAGCGTCGAATGTGTTGATGACGTCACTATACTATGGCGGCAGTAGGGTATCTGTGTATAGTTTGACACGACCACCACTTTCTGTCTCAAGGACGCCTCGTTTAAGCTGTACAGCAGTAGCGTACCTGTGTATAGTTTGACACGACCACCACTTTCTGTCTCAAGGACGCCCCATGTAAGCCGTGCAGCAGTAGCGTACTTGTGTATAGCTTGACACGACCACCACTCTCTGGCTCGGGGACGCCCCATGTAAGCCGTGCAGCAGTAGCGTACCTGTGTATAGTTTGACACGACCACCACTTTCTGTCTCGGGGACGCCTCGTGGAAGCTGTACAGCAGTAGCGTACCTGTGTATAGTTTGACACGACCACCACTCTCTGGCTCGGGGACGCCCCATGTAAGCCGTGCAGCAGTAGCGTTCCTGTGTATAGTTTGACACGACCACCACTTTCTGTCTCGGGGACGCCCCATGTAAGCCGTACAGCAGTAGCGTACCTGTGTATAGTTTGACACGACCACCACTTTCTGTCTCAAGGACGCCTCGTGTAAGCTGTACAGCAGTAGCGTACCTGTGTATAGTTTGACACGACCACCACTTTCTGTCTCGGGGACGCCTCGTGGAAGCTGTACAGCAGTAGCGTACCTGTGTATAGTTTGACACGACCACCACTCTCTGGCTCGGGGACGCCCCATGTAAGCCGTGCAGCAGTAGCGTACCTGTGTATAGTTTGACACGACCACCACTTTCTGTCTCGGGGACGCCCCATGTAAGCCGTGCAGCAGTAGCGTACCTGTGTATAGTTTGACACGACCACCACTTTCTGTCTCGGGGACGCCCCATGTAAGCTGTACAGCAGTAGCGTACCTGTGTATAGTTTGACACGACCACCATTTTCTGTCTCGGGGACGCCCCATGTAAGCCGTGCAGCAGTAGCGTACCTGTGTATAGTTTGACACGACCACCACTTTCTGTCTCGGGGACGCCTTGTGTAAGCTGTACAGCAGTAGCGTACCTGTGTATAGTTTGACACGACCACCACTTTCTGTCTCGGGGACGCCTTGTGTAAGCTGTACAGCAGTAGCGTACCTGTGTATAGTTTGACACGACCACCACTTTCTGTCTCGGGGACGCCTTGTGTAAGCTGTACAGCAGTAGCGTACCTGTGTATAGTTTGACACGACCACCACTCTCTGGCTCGGGGACGCCCCATGTAAGCCGTGCAGCAGTAGCGTACCTGTGTATAGTTTGACACGACCACCACTTTCTGTCTCGGGGATGCCTTGTGTAAGCTGTACAGCAGTAGCGTACCTGTGTATAGTTTGACACGACCACCACTTTCTGTCTCGGGGACGCCCCATGTAAGCCGTGCAGCAGTAGCGTACCTGTGTATAGTTTGACACGACCACCACTTTCTGTCTCGGGGACGCCCCATGTAAGCCGTGCAGCAGTAGCGTACCTGTGTATAGTTTGACACGACCATCACTTTCTGTCTCAAGGACGCCTCGTTTAAGCTGTACAGCAGTAGCGTACCTGTGTATAGTTTGACACGACCACAACTTTCTGTCTCGGGGACGCCCCATGTAAGCCGTGCAGCAGTAGCGTACCTGTGTATAGTTCGACACGACCACCACTTTCTGTCTCGGGGACGCCCCATGTAAGCCGTGCAGCAGTAGCGTACCTGTGTATAGTTTGACACGAACACCACTTTCTGTCTCGGGGATGCCTTGTGTAAGCTGTACAGCAGTAGCGTACCTGTGTATAGTTTGACACGACCACCACTCTCTGGCTCGGGGACGCCCCATGTAAGCCGTGCAGCAGTAGCGTACCTGTGTATAGTTTGACACGAACACCACTTTCTGTCTCGGGGATGCCTTGTGTAAGCTGTACAGCAGTAGCGTACCTGTGTATAGTTTGACACGAACACCACTTTCTGTCTCGGGGACGCCTTGTGTAAGCTGTACAGCAGTAGCGTACCTGTGTATAGTTTGACACGACCACCACTTTCTGTCTCGGGGACGCCTTGTGTAAGCTGTACAGCAGTAGCGTACCTGTGTATAGTTTGACACGACCACCACTTTCTGTCTCGGGGACGCCTTGTGTAAGCTGTACAGCAGTAGCGTACCTGTGTATAGTTTGACACGACCACCACTTTCTGTCTCGGGGACGCCCCATGTAAGCTGTACAGCAGTAGCGTACCTGTGTATAGTTTGACACGACCACCACTTTCTGTCTCGGGGACGCCCCATGTAAGCCGTGCAGCAGTAGCGTACCTGTGTATAGTTCGACACGACCACCACTTTCTGTCTCGGGGACGCCCCATGTAAGCCGTGCAGCAGTAGCGTACCTGTGTATAGTTTGACACGAACACCACTTTCTGTCTCGGGGATGCCTTGTGTAAGCTGTACAGCAGTAGCGTACCTGTGTATAGTTTGACACGACCACCACTCTCTGGCTCGGGGACGCCCCATGTAAGCCGTGCAGCAGTAGCGTACCTGTGTATAGTTTGACACGAACACCACTTTCTGTCTCGGGGATGCCTTGTGTAAGCTGTACAGCAGTAGCGTACCTGTGTATAGTTTGACACGAACACCACTTTCTGTCTCGGGGACGCCTTGTGTAAGCTGTACAGCAGTAGCGTACCTGTGTATAGTTTGACACGACCACCACTTTCTGTCTCGGGGACGCCTTGTGTAAGCTGTACAGCAGTAGCGTACCTGTGTATAGTTTGACACGACCACCACTTTCTGTCTCGGGGACGCCTCGTGGAAGCTGTACAGCAGTAGCGTACCTGTGTATAGTTTGACACGACCACCACTTTCTGTCTCGGGGACGCCCCATGTAAGCTGTACAGCAGTAGCGTACCTGTGTATAGTTTGACACGACCACCACTTTCTGTCTCGGGGACGCCTTGTGTAAGCTGTGCAGCAGTAGCGTACCTGTGTATAGTTTGACACGACCACCACTTTCTGTCTCGGGGACGCCTCGTGTAAGCTGTACAGCAGTAGCGTACCTGTGTATAGTTTGACACGACCACCACTTTCTGTCTCGGGGACGCCCCGTGTAAGCCGTGCAGCAGTAGCGTACCTGTGTATAGTTTGACACGACCACCACTTTCTGTCTCGGGGACGCCCCGTGTAAGCCGTGCAGCAGTAGCGTACCTGTGTATAGTTTGACACGACCACCACTTTCTGTCTCGGGGACGCCCCGTGTAAGCCGTGCAGCAGTAGCGTACCTGTGTATAGTTTGACACGACCACCACTCTCTGGCACGGGGACGCCCCATGTAAGCCGTGCAGCAGTAGCGTACCTGTGTATAGTTTGACACGACCACCACTTTCTGTCTCGGGGACGCCCCATGTAAGCCGTGCAGCAGTAGCGTACCTGTGTATAGTTTGACACGACCACCACTCTCTGGCTCGGGGACGCCCCATGTAAGCCGTGCAGCAGTAGCGTACCTGTGTATAGTTTGACACGACCACCACTTTCTGTCTCGGGGACGCCCCATGTAAGCCGTGCAGCAGTAGCGTACCTGTGTATAGTTTGACACGACCACCACTTTCTGTCTCGGGGACGCCTTGTGTAAGCTGTACAGCAGTAGCGTACCTGTGTATAGTTTGACACGACCACCACTTTCTGTCTCGGGGACGCCCCATGTAAGCCGTGCAGCAGTAGCGTACCTGTGTATAGTTTGACACGACCACCACTTTCTGTCTCGGGGACGCCCCATGTAAGCCGTACAGCAGTAGCGTACCTGTGTATAGTTTGACACGACCACCACTTTCTGTCTCGGGGACGCCCCATGTAAGCCGTGCAGCAGTAGCGTACCTGTGTATAGTTTGACACGACCACCACTTTCTGTCTCGGGGACGCCCCATGTAAGCCGTGCAGCAGTAGCGTACCTGTGTATAGTTTGACACGACCACCACTTTCTGTCTCGGGGACGCCCCATGTAAGCCGTGCAGCAGTAGCGTACCTGTGTATAGTTTGACACGACCACCACTTTCTGTCTCGGGGACGCCCCATGTAAGCCGTGCAGCAGTAGCGTACCTGTGTATAGTTTGACACGACCACCACTTTCTGTCTCGGGGACGCCCCATGTAAGCCGTGCAGCAGTAGCGTACCTGTGTATAGTTTGACACGACCACCACTCTCTGGCTCGGGGACGCCCCATGTAAGCCGTGCAGCAGTAGCGTACCTGTGTATAGTTTGACACGACCACCACTCTCTGGCTCGGGGACGCCCCATGTAAGCCGTGCAGCAGTAGCGTACCTGTGTATAGTTTGACACGACCACCACTTTCTGTCTCGGGGACGCCCCATGTAAGCCGTGCAGCAGTAGCGTACCTGTGTATAGTTTGACACGACCACCACTTTCTGTCTCGGGGACGCCCCATGTAAGCCGTGCAGCAGTAGCGTACCTGTGTATAGTTTGACACGACCACCACTCTCTGGCTCGGGGACGCCCCATGTAAGCCGTGCAGCAGTAGCGTACCTGTGTATAGTTTGACACGACCACCACTTTCTGTCTCGGGGACGCCTCGTGGAAGCTGTGCAGCAGTAGCGTACCTGTGTATAGTTTGACACGACCACCACTTTCTGTCTCGGGGACGCCCCATGTAAGCCGTGCAGCAGTAGCGTACCTGTGTATAGTTTGACACGACCACCACTTTCTGTCTCGGGGACGCCCCATGTAAGCCGTGCAGCAGTAGCGTACCTGTGTATAGTTTGACACGACCACCACTTTCTGTCTCGGGGACGCCTCGTGGAAGCTGTGCAGCAGTAGCGTACCTGTGTATAGTTTGACACGACCACCACTTTCTGTCTCGGGGACGCCCCATGTAAGCCGTGCAGCAGTAGCGTACCTGTGTATAGTTTGACACGACCACCACTTTCTGTCTCGGGGACGCCCCATGTAAGCTGTACAGCAGTAGCGTACCTGTGTATAGTTTGACACGACCACCACTTTCTGTCTCGGGGACGCCCCATGTAAGCCGTGCAGCAGTAGCGTACCTGTGTATAGTTTGACACGACCACCACTTTCTGTCTCGGGGACGCCTCGTGGAAGCTGTGCAGCAGTAGCGTACCTGTGTATAGTTTGACACGACCACCACTTTCTGTCTCGGGGACGCCCCATGTAAGCCGTGCAGCAGTAGCGTACCTGTGTATAGTTTGACACGACCACCACTTTCTGTCTCGGGGACGCCTCGTGGAAGCTGTGCAGCAGTAGCGTACCTGTGTATAGTTTGACACGACCACCACTTTCTGTCTCGGGGACGCCCCATGTAAGCCGTGCAGCAGTAGCGTACCTGTGTATAGTTTGACACGACCACCACTCTCTGGCTCGGGGACGCCCCATGTAAGCCGTGCAGCAGTAGCGTACCTGTGTATAGTTTGACACGACCACCACTTTCTGTCTCGGGGACGCCCCATGTAAGCCGTGCAGCAGTAGCGTACCTGTGTATAGTTTGACACGACCACCACTCTCTGGCTCGGGGACGCCCCATGTAAGCCGTGCAGCAGTAGCGTACCTGTGTATAGTTTGACACGACCACCACTTTCTGTCTCGGGGACGCCTCGTGGAAGCTGTGCAGTAGCTGACATAAGGTGACCATCTTGCCAGAGTCCTCGATACGGGCATTGGCGGCCTCGAAGTCAGCCTCGAACATGTCGTGCAGGCCCTGGTACAGCTCCATCTGGCGAATGGAATAGCAACCATTCCATCTATGCTGGACACATACTTCTGGATGTCTGGACGATGAATGTCGGATCATTATCACGCCGGCCATTGTCATATTAGTCCGCGATACGGCGCCACCATAAACCGAATGCAGCTTTGAACTGACAGCTTATATATATGCAGTTTATTTCAGACAACATAAACAATTCAAGAAATTACAAATATTTACATGAGAATGATGAAGTTAGTCATTATCGGTTAAAACAGCTTCACAACTTTATCACGCTTGTATCACACGTATTCACATGTAGTAGTCAAACAGCAGTCATATGACTAGAGATGTTAATATGACACCATGAGGCATCACATTACTCCAGTCTTACGTAAGGAAAAATGACGGAAAACACAGTTTTAATAATATATCAACGACCAAATCTACGGCGCATCCAAAGTGAAATACATATAACACTTGTAAGCTTAACTTTCATCATCACCCCCATACCCCACTAACCTCGGGGACCTGATCGGGTGTTTGCAGGGGGGTGCTGACCCCGTCCTTGACCCCGTCCTTGACCCCGGACGCCGCCAGAGCCTGTGCATGCAGCAGACCAGGGTGGTTACACAGCTTGCGCAGGGCGCTGATGCACATGAGGTGCTGCGCCGACTCGCCGCTACCAAGGCAACGCCGGAGGACGCGTGACGTCAGCAGCTTCCTGTAGAGCCGCGTCTGTAGCAGGCTGGGGCGGCAAAACAATACCACGTCCACTGTAAGGGGGAAGGGGAGGAAGTACGTAAGACAAAAACGTAACAGGGTTGTGAAGGAATTGGTTTAATTCTAATTTTAATTTTTCATTTACCTGTATCTTGTGAAGATTAGTTGTTTTATTTCTGGGTAACAAGACATAATAGCATACTGTGGATGTTTATAGCCTTGTAAGTTTTAAGCGCAAACACACGTCTTGGTTAGTTGTATATTCAGGACGATTTAACCACTTTTGGTCATATCGCCTCAATGGGAGAAGGAAGGGAAGAGCGGAGCCATGTGTCCAGGGTAACTCCCTGCTTTTGCGACAAAGAACACGGGATCTTTATCCTGCGACCACACAGACATGGCCACAGCGGGGCGCGAACCACCGATGCACGTGTCGTTAGGCTCTCAGGTGGCCAATGCTCAATGCCAGCGCTCTAACCCACTGAGCTATCGGGGCGGCCCTTAACACACCTTTCGGAGGGAGGAACTCGTTGTTGATTTCGGCCGTCCGTCTGAGGATGAACAGGGCCGTCAGCCGGTTGAGTTCGGCCGCTCGCTCCTCTCCCAGCGACAGCTCCTCTGGTGTCGCCCCCTGCTGGCGAGCCGCCAACACAGGGTCCTCGTAGACCCGTCTGAAGGAACTGGACGTGCCTGGTGACGTCATACACGCGGCGTTGAGTATGAGAAGCCCAGTGGGGGATTTCACAAACGCAGACTACGGGGCTTAGTCTGATAAGATACCATGTAAATGATGGGCGATTTTAGCCGACTAAATCTCGTAGCCGGCTGAACAATGTACGAGAAATAGGTCATTGGTGGGGGGGGGGGGGGGCCACAGGTAAACGCGGAGCGACCTTTCAATCACGGTGACGCGTTTTCGGCGGCATTGTCCGATCAGAGCACGTGTTCGGGTTTCTATGGTTTGTAGAACAGACGAGCGCCATGTTGGATTTCGTGAAATTCGCTTTGGTGTCATCGGTATGAGTCCCCACCCGGCCCTCCAGGCTGAGACTGCGGTGGCTCGATCAAGTTTTGAAAAAGAACTGCAAAGTGAGGGAGGATGTAAGTAGAAATTGTTAATTACACCCATATGAGAGTTTAGTTTTAAATTTAAATTGATACAAACGATGCGTCAATAAGTGGCACAAGACACGAGACACAACGTACCCAGGACTCCGGGATTGCAGAAGTCTACAATGGAAAACAGCTCCTGAAGGTCGTTCTGGACTGGCGTTCCTGATAAGACGATCCGACGCCTCGTCAGCAAGCTGTCAGCGCACTGCGGGGCGAGCACCATAGTAACAGTCATGTGGGACAATGTCGCTATGACAACTGAAGGGAGAGGTATAGATCAACGCGATCTCCTCGACCACCGACGATCTATAAACAATTATACCCCAATCTACAAAGAATCGTGGGTCAATAATGGCAGAATAATCATGATGTAGCGTAAGGATCGTATCCCAGTCCAAGAAATAATATTGAGGTAACCATGGTAGCATAAGAAATCAGTACAAGTGTGTAACCTGTGGGGTGGGGATTGCACAATACGGCAATAGGTGATTGTCTATTCAGGACGCTTTAACCACTTTTGGTCATTTCGCGTCAATGGGAGGAGAAAGGGAGAGTGTTACCCGGGGGGTAACACCTTACTATTTGCGAAGGACATGGGATCTTTATCCTGCGACCACACAGATATGACCACAGCAGGGTTCGAACCATTCATTGATTCACGTGTCGTTAGGGTCTCAGCTGGCCAGAGCGCTCAATGCGAGCGGTCTAACCCACTGAGCTATCGGGCCGGTCCCACGGGCAATATGTAACTTCACACCCGTTTACATGTTACCAGACGTAAAAACCATATCGAAGTTAAACGTCACAAACCATCCCAGCATATTGCAATCAATGCCGGGCCATTTAATCCCCCCAATGTCACAAATCTCAAATTATTTCTGATATATTTTCTCCTGCTGTACTTTGGGCCTGAGACCTTTGAGTACAATAGTATAAGTGTATTTCAATCATAAAGTGCCACACCCGTCGCTGAGTCTGCCAGCAGCAAACGATACACGTCTGTGACCGATGGCCAATGGCCGCCCGCTGACCCATGGCCGCCTGCCGACCCATGGCCGCCTGCTGACCCATGGCCGACCCATGACCGTCTGCCGACCCATGGCCGCCTGCCGACCCATGGTCGCCTGCCGACCCATGGCCGCCTGTGACCTATGGCCGCCCGCTGACCCATGGCCGCCTATGACCCATGGCCGCCTGTGACCCATGGCCGCCTATCACCCATGGCCGCCTGCTGACACACCACTTACGGACGTGGTCTTGATGTTGGCGTTCTTCAGTCGGTGGCCTTCGTCGCATATCACCAGCTCAAAGTTGGCTTTCTGTATCAAGTCTATGCAGCGCACAAACATCTCGTAGGAGATGAGCATGATGGGGTAGGTCGGGGCGTTCAGGAACTCCTGCGATCAAAGCAAGTGTTAGGCAATTTAGAATGATTACGAAATGTAGAATGGTTACGAAATTTAGAATTGTAACGAAATGTAGAAGTTTTTACGAAATTTCGGATTGTAACGCAATTGAGAATTGTTTCGAAATTTTAGATGGTTATAAAATTTAGAATTGTTACCAAGTTACTGCAAATTACAAATTTACATGTTAATGCAGCAAACAAAATATGGTACTCTGCGGCCTGGCTTACACGGCAAAATGTGGTGGTTATTGTGTCCTACAATTCCACAAAAACAACACAGGGAAATACAATACAATGTTTAGGCGCCCGTAGCTTTGTTATCATTAAGACTGAGGCTACAAAGAACATAACACGAGAAAATACAATTATATTTGGGTCGATTGTATTGTCAAAGTGAAGTCATATCAAGCAAAGAAAGTTTACTGTTTACCTGCACGGTGCTCTCTGGTCCCACTGCGTAGACTCGTATACGCTCAAAGCCCAACCACTTTTTGAACTCTTTCATCCAGTTCTGAAGATGCAAATACATAAATATACATGTATAAGTTAACAGAGATGCAACATCACAAAATATTTAAATCAATGTTTCGCAGTGCTTGGTTTGTGTGCTTAATTCGTATTGTGTAATACCCCCAAGAAACGGTTTCAGTGTGAAACAATCCTCTGACAACACACTTAGGCCTACAGACGGAAACACCATACTTTTAGAGGATTAAATCATGATGTCTCAAAGCTTTATTGAGATATTTTCTCGACCTTTCCCGGTTCCCCTGAACGTCTTGGTAGACAATACAAATATATGCGATTATTTTTTCGTTATAAAACATATTTAAAAAAGTTGAATATCTTACAATACAAGATATATTGTGCACATCAAGTGGCGTCTGACTGACCTTGACCAGACTGCTGGGTGTGATGACAAGCACTCGTCTGAGGACAGGTCGCCCTCCGTATGGTCCCTGCTTCAACAACGTCCTGAAGGCACAGAGGTAGTGGCATTAATGCATCACAAATAGAACTCATTTACGACAAATATTACCGTAATAAACGCGCTCGCCTGCATCTAACAAGACAAAACAGGTAGTAAATCGACTTCAAGGCGACGCACGCTTTAGCACACATTTACAGAATCAAAATACTTGTATCTAAACGGTCACGGTTATGCAATAAGCAGTGATGACTACGCAGGTGACCAAGGAAGATGTCAAACCAAGTTAATGAATCAGATTCCACATATGACATATTTAAACAACACTAACCAGATGAGAGCTATGCATTGTAGTGTCTTGCCCAGGCCCATTTCATCCCTGTCAGCAACAGACAAGAGGAAGAAAACCACATGAATTAATGCACGTGGTCACAGAATACTATGACGACTTTATGTATGACGTATCGTTACAGGACCTTGTAGACAACAATGTAACTATACATTCGCAAACCTATTATGGATGACAGAAATATTAACGTGTCTTGGTATCCAAGTTAGTATAAAATAGTTCAAACCGTTATGTCAATAGGTTATCCACGAGTTAATCGAATTCATATGTAAAGAACCATTCACATGATTGCCTAAGATGCTCTGTATGATATATAAACGTATATACCTGGCATACACAGCTGTTTTTATCATAAATACAAGTTTATTAACTGCATTCCCTCTAGAACACCTGAAATCTCTCTTACCAAATCATTTATTTTGCAGGAAAACAAGATTCCATACTATGAAATTACATCCGTTATGGGCAATTCGCTATCATCTATTTTTCATAGCGAGGATAACGCCCGATAGCTCAGTGGGTTAGAGCGACTGGCGGCACGTGAATCGGTTGGTTGGTTGTATATTCAGGACGCTTTAACCACTTTTGGTCATATCGCGTCAATGGGAGAAGGAAGGGAGAGTGAAGCCATGTCCCCGGGGGTAACCCCCTACTACTGGATCGGATGTAATTGATTTATAAATGTAAATCAGATGTAAATTTGAGTGTGACTTACGCGAGAATGGCCCCCTGGCCTGTGTATGCCTTCATCCCCAATACACACTCGTAGAGGAAGACCACCCCGCGTCTCTGGTGCTGCCTCAGGTGGCGCGTCACGTGGGGGTCCACCACCACCGTCACCACGGGCAACCGACCCGCGTTGTGCTTCCACTGGCAATATACAACATTACAGGGTGATAACTGCCAGGCCGATATTGCAGCCATTAATAACTATGTTGTGAACAACATATTGCACCCAAGACGCATGCAGGTGTTTTTGTGTGGTACGTCATTAAACTATGAGCACAGATACAATGTTCATACAACTTCATGGATATGATTAACTACACATTTTGTAGAGGGAGCAAACCAGAAATTAAATTACACATTTTGTGAAGACAATATCAGGATGAATCCATTGGCAAATGCTATAAATATGAGTTATTTAAACTAAGATATATGAACAAAAAATTTCACACAATAAAAGGAAAAATAGTCTTCCTACAAGGCGCTGTATGCTGCTCACTAATTCTGCCAAACAGAGGGAGCTCAGTTCCTCATATCAATTTAGCGTAAGCGGAACGCCCTCTGCCGGGACATTGGCTGTTCACGTGTCCTGGAACGGGACAAACCTGGTGACCTTGACTTGGGGTCGGCATGACCAATGCGTCTGGGGCCGAAGGGTCAAACCTGGGCTTCGGTTGACCTGTCGGTTGACCTGAACCCAGCGCGGAATCCTGTTGGAGAAATATCATCGAGATTCAAGACACAGTAACTATTAGCATCATCACATGTGACGTCAGTCACCAACACATATTACCACAGCACCCGAGATGTTGTGACCGCGGATACAACGCTTATATGATGCTCTAGACAGCAACATGATGTGGTAGACTTTGGGATCTTTATCTATACGAACGTAGACATTTGCACAGGTGGGACTGGAACCACACACCCACCGCTTGCCCAGAGCACACTCGACACTAGCCAAGCGCGCTATTTACTAGGCCAAGGGTCTCATCGAGTCCGTCTCCACTCTCCAAGTAGGTTCTATGGAGGCATCATACACTATAAGCTAATACTATACAAGAAGGTCATGGGATCTTTATCCTGCGAACACACAGACACGGCCACAGCAGGGCTCGAACCATCGATCCACGTGCCGTCAGGCTCTCAGTACAGGTGGCCAGAACACTCAATGCGAGCGCTCCAGCCCACAAAGCGACCGGGCCGGCCCCCTTTTAGGGGTTTGAAGCAAAAAGCTGAGTTAATAAGTATCTAATACCGAACACAGCTATATTTACAAATAGAGAGTACATATATAACGATATGTGATTAATCACTCACCAAATTTGATGTTTCATCAGTTGCCCCACGCCTCTGCGGGTTTTGAAAGGGTCGGGCGGCAACTGTGTAATAACGACTGTACAATGAATGACTCTACAATGAACACTGTACAATGAACGACTGTACAATGAACGACAGTACAATGAACGAGTGAACAATGAACGACTGTACAATGAACGACAGTACAATGAACGAGTGAACAATGAACGACTGTACAATGAACGACAGTACAATGAACGACTGTACAATGAACGACTGTACAATGAACGACTGTACAATGAACGACTGTACAATGAACGACAGTACAATGAACGAGTGTACAATGAACGACTGTACAGTGAACGACTGTACAAAGAACGACTGTACAATGAACGACTGTACAATGAACTACTGTACAATGAACGAGTGAACAATGAACGACTGTACAATGAACGACAGTACAATGAACGACCGTACAATGAACGACTGTACAATGAACGACTGTACAATGAACGACTGTACAATGAACGACAGTACAATGAACGACAGTACAATGAACGACAGTACAATGAACGAGTGTACAATGAACGACTGTACAATGAACGAGTGTACAATGAACGACTGTACAATGAACGACTGTACAATGAACGACTGTACAATGAATGACTGTACAATGAACGACAGTACAATGAACGACAGTACAATGAACGACTGTACAATGAATGACTGTACAATGAACGACTGTACAATGAACGACAGTACAATGAACGAGTGTACAATGAACGACTGTACAATGAACGACTGTACAATGAACGACTGTACAATGAACGACTGTACAATGAATGACTGTACAATGAACACTGTACAATGAACGACTGTACAATGAACGACTGTACAATGAACGACTGTACAATGAACGACTGTACAATGAATGACTGTACAATGAACACTGTACAATGAACTACTGTACAATGAACGAGTGAACAATGAACGACTGTACAATGAACGACAGTACAATGAACGACCGTACAATGAACGACTGTACAATGAACGACTGTACAATGAACGACTGTACAATGAACGACAGTACAATGAACGACAGTACAATGAACGACAGTACAATGAACGAGTGTACAATGAACGACTGTACAATGAACGAGTGTACAATGAACGACTGTACAATGAACGACTGTACAATGAACGACAGTACAATGAACACTGTACAATGAACGACAGTACAATGAACGACAGTACAATGAACGAGTGTACAATGAACGACTGTACAATGAACGACAGTACAATGAACGACAGTACAATGAACGAGTGTACAATGAACGACTGTACAATGAACGACTGTACAATGAACGACTGTACAATGAACGACTGTACAATGAATGACTGTACAATGAACACTGTACAATGAACGACTGTACAATGAACGACTGTACAATGAATGACTCTACAATGAACGACTGTACAATGAACGACTGTACAATGAACGACTGTACAATGAATGACTGTACAATGAACACTGTACAATGAACGACAGTACAATGAACGACTGTACAATGAACGACAGTACAATGAACGACTGTACAATGAACGACTGTACAATGAACGACTGTACAATGAACGACTGTACAATGAACGACTGTACAATGAACACTGTCCAATGAACGACTGTACAATGAATGACTGTACAATGAACACTGTACAATGAACGACAGTACAATGAATGACTGTACAATGAACGACTGTACAATGAACGACTGTACAATGAACGACTGTACAATGAACACTGTCCAATGAACGACTGTACAATGAATGACTGTACAATGAACACTGTACAATGAACGACAGTACAATGAATGACTGTACAATGAACGACTGTACAATGAACGACTGTACAATGAACACTGTCCAATGAACGACTGTACAATGAATGACTGTACAATGAACACTGTACAATGAACGACAGTACAATGAATGACTGTACAATGAACGACTGTACAATGAATGACTCTACAATGAACACTGTACAATGAATGACAGTACAATGAACACTGTACAATGAACGACTGTACAATGAACGACTGTACAATGAACGACTGTACAATGAACGACTGTACAATGAACGACTGTACAATGAACGACTGTACAATGAACACTGTCCAATGAACGACTGTACAATGAATGACTGTACAATGAACACTGTACAATGAACGACAGTACAATGAATGACTGTACAATGAACGACTGTACAATGAATGACTCTACAATGAACACTGTACAATGAATGACAGTACAATGAACACTGTACAATGAACGACTGTACAATGAACGACTGTACAATGAACACTGTCCAATGAACGACTGTACAATGAATGACTCTACAATGAACACTGTACAATGAACGACTGTACAATGAATGACTGTACAATGAACACTGTACAATGAACGACAGTACAATGAATGACTGTACAATGAACACTGTACAATGAACGACAGTACAATGAACGACTGTACAATGAACGACAGTACAATGAACGACAGTACAATGAACGAGAGTACAGTGAACGACTGTACAACGAACGACAGTACAATGAACGACTGTACAATGAACGACTGTACAATGAACGACTGTACAATGAATGACTCTACAATGAACACTGTACAATGAACGACTGTACAATGAATGACTGTACAATGAACACTGTACAATGAACGACAGTACAATGAATGACTGTACAATGAACACTGTACAATGAACGACAGTACAATGAACGACTGTACAATGAACGACAGTACAATGAACGACAGTACAATGAACGACTGTACAATGAACACTGTACAATGAACGACAGTACAATGAATGACTGTACAATGAACACTGTACAATGAACGACAGTACAATGAACGACTGTACAATGAACTACTGTACAATGAACGAGTGAACAATGAACGACTGTACAATGAACGACAGTACAATGAACGACCGTACAATGAACGACTGTACAATGAACGACTGTACAATGAACGACTGTACAATGAACGACAGTACAATGAACGAGTGTACAATGAACGACTGTACAATGAACGACTGTACAATGAACGACTGTACAATGAATGACTGTACAATGAACGACAGTACAATGAACGACAGTACAATGAACGACTGTACAATGAACGACTGTACAATGAACGACAGTACAATGAACGACTGTACAATGAACGACAGTACAATGAACGACTGTACAATGAACACTGTACAATGAACGACTGTACAATGAACGACTGTACAATGAACGACTGTACAATGAACGACTGTACAATGAACGACTGTACAATGAACGACAGTACAATGAACGAGTGTACAATGAACGACTGTACAATGAACGACTGTACAATGAACGACTGTACAATGAACGACTGTACAATGAATGACTGTACAATGAACACTGTACAATGAACGACTGTACAATGAACGACTGTACAATGAACGACTGTACAATGAACGACTGTACAATGAATGACTCTACAATGAACGACTGTACAATGAACGACTGTACAATGAACGACTGTACAATGAATGACTGTACAATGAACACTGTACAATGAACGACAGTACAATGAATGACTGTACAATGAACACTGTACAATGAACGACAGTACAATGAACGACTGTACAATGAACGACAGTACAATGAACGAGAGTACAGTGAACGACTGTACAATGAACGACTGTACAATGAACGACTGTACAATGAACGACTGTACAATGAACACTGTCCAATGAACGACTGTACAATGAATGACTGTACAATGAACACTGTACAATGAACGACAGTACAATGAATGACTGTACAATGAACGACTGTACAATGAATGACTCTACAATGAACACTGTACAATGAATGACAGTACAATGAACACTGTACAATGAACGACTGTACAATGAACGACTGTACAATGAACACTGTCCAATGAACGACTGTACAATGAATGACTCTACAATGAACACTGTACAATGAACGACTGTACAATGAATGACTGTACAATGAACACTGTACAATGAACGACAGTACAATGAATGACTGTACAATGAACACTGTACAATGAACGACAGTACAATGAACGACTGTACAATGAACGACAGTACAATGAACGACAGTACAATGAACGAGAGTACAGTGAACGACTGTACAACGAACGACAGTACAATGAACGACTGTACAATGAACGACTGTACAATGAACGACTGTACAATGAATGACTCTACAATGAACACTGTACAATGAACGACTGTACAATGAATGACTGTACAATGAACACTGTACAATGAACGACAGTACAATGAATGACTGTACAATGAACACTGTACAATGAACGACAGTACAATGAACGACTGTACAATGAACGACAGTACAATGAACGACTGTACAATGAACACTGTACAATGAACGACGGTACAATGAATGACTGTACAATGAACACTGTACAATGAACGACAGTACAATGAACGACTGTACAATGAACGACTGTACAATGAACACTGTACAATGAACGACAGTACAATGAATGACTGTACAATGAACACTGTACAATGAACGACAGTACAATGAACGACTGTACAATGAACGACTGTACAATGAACACTGTACAATGAACGACAGTACAATGAATGACTGTACAATGAACACTGTACAATGAACGACAGTACAATGAACGACTGTACAATGAACGACAGTACAATGAATGACTGTACAATGAACACTGTACAATGAACGACAGTACAATGAACGACAGTACAATGAACGACTGTACAATGAACGACTGTACAATGAACGACAGTACAATGAACGACAGTACAATGAACGACTGTACAATGAACGACAGTACAATGAATGACTGTACAATGAACACTGTCCAATGAACGACTGTACAATGAACGACAGTACAATGAACGACTGTACAATGAACGACAGTACAATGAACGACTGTACAATGAACGACTGTACAATGAACGACAGTACAATGAACGACTGTATAATGAACGACTGTACAATGAACGACAGTACAATGAACGACTGTACAATGAACGACAGTACAATGAACGACTGTACAATGAACGACTGTACAATGAACGACAGTACAATGAACGACAGTACAATGAACGACTGTACAATGAACGACTGTACAATGAACGACTGTACAATGAACGACTGTACAATGAACGACAGTACAATGAACGACAGTACAATGAACGACTGTACAATGAACGACAGTACAATGAACGACAGTACAATGAACGACAGTACAATGAACGACTGTACAATGAACGACTGTACAATGAACGACAGTACAATGAACGACTGTACAATGAACGACTGTACAATGAACGACAGTACAATGAACGACTGTACAATGCACGACTCTACAATGAACACTGTACAATGAACGACTGTACAATGAATGACTGTACAATGAACACTGTACAATGAACGACTGTACAATGAACGACAGTACAATGAACGACTGTACAATGAACGACTGTACAATGAACGACTGTACAATGAACGACTGTACAATGAACGACTGCACAATGAACGACTGTACAATGAACGACAGTACAATGAACGACTGTACAATGAACGACTGTACAATGAACGACTGTACAATGAACGACTGTACAATGAACGACAGTACAATGAACGACAGTACAATGAACGACTGTACAATGAACGACTGTACAATGAACGACAGTACAATGAACGACTGTACAATGAACGACTGTACAATGAACGACTGTACAATGAACGACAGTACAATGAACGACTGTACAATGAACGAATGTACAATGAACGACAGTACAATGAACGAGTGTACAATGAACGACTGTACAATGAACGACTGTACAATGAACGACAGTACAATGAACGAGTGTACAGTGACCGACTGTACAATGAACGACAGTACAATGAACGAGTGTACAATGAATGACTCTACAATGAACGACTGTACAATGAACGACAGTACAATGAACGACTGTACAACGAACGACAGTACAATGAACGACAGTACAATGAACGACTGTACAACGAACGACAGTACAATGAACGACTGTACAATGAACGACTGTACAATGAACGACTGTACAATGAACGACTGTACAATGAACGACAGTACAATGAACGACTGTACAATGAACGACTGTACAATGAACGACAGTACAATGAACGACTGTACAATGAACGACAGTACAATGAGCGACAGTACAATGAACGACTGTACAATGAACGACTGTACAATGAACGACAGTACAATGAACGACTGTACAATGAACGACTGTACAATGAACGACTGTACAATGAACGACTGTACAATGAACGACAGTACAATGAACGACTGTACAATGAACGACTGTACAATGAACGACAGTACAATGAACGAGTGTACAATGAACGACTGTACAATGAACGACTGTACAATGAACGACAGTACAATGAACGAGAGTACAGTGAACGACTGTACAATGAACGACAGTACAATGAACGACAGTACAATGAACGACTGTACAATGAACGACTGTACAATGAACGACAGTACAATGAACGACTGTACAATGAACGACTGTACAATGAACGACAGTACAATGAACGACTGTACAATGAACGACTGTACAATGAACGACAGTACAATGAACGAGTGTACAATGAACGAGTGTACAATGAACGACTGTACAATGAACGACTGTACAATGAACGACAGTACAATGAACGAGAGTACAGTGAACGACAGTACAATGAACGACTGTACAATGAACGACAGTACAATGAACGACTGTACAATGAACGACTGTACAATGAACGACAGTACAATGAACGAGTGTACAATGAACGACTGTACAATGAACGACTGTACAATGAACGACAGTACAATGAACGACAGTACAATGAACGACTGTACAATGAACGACTGTACAATGAACGACAGTACAATGAACGACTGTACAATGAACGACAGTACAATGAGCGACAGTACTATGAACGACTGTACAATGAACGACTGTACAATGAACGACAGTACAATGAACGACTGTACAATGAACGACTGTACAATGAACGACTGTACAATGAACGACTGTACAATGAGCGACAGTACAATGAACGACTGTACAATGAACGACTGTACAATGAACGACAGTACAATGAACGAGTGTACAATGAACGACTGTACAATGAACGACTGTACAATGAACGACAGTACAATGAACGAGAGTACAGTGAACGACTGTACAATGAACGACAGCACAATGAACGAGTGTACAATGAACGACTGTACAATGAACGACAGTACAATGAACGACTGTACAATGAACGACTGTACAATGAACGACAGTACAATGAACGACTGTACAATGAACGACTGTACAATGAACGACTGTACAATGAACGACTGTACAATGAACGACAGTACAATGAACGACTGTACAATGAACGACTGTACAATGAACGAGTGAACAATGAACGACTGTACAATGAACGACTGTACAATGAACGACTGTACAATGAACGACTATACAATGAACGACAGTACAATGAACGACTGTACAATGAACGAGTGGACAATGAACGACTGTACAATGAACGACTGTACAATGAACGACAGTACAATGAACGACTGTACAATGAACGACAGTACAATGAACGACTGTACAATGAACGACAGTACAATGAACGACTGTACAATGAACGACTATACAATGAACGACAGTACAATGAACGACTGTACAATGAACGACTGTACAATGAACGACTGTACAATGAACGACTGTACAATGAACGACAGTACAATGAACGACTGTACAATGAACGACAGTACAATGAACGACTGTACAATGAACGACTATACAATGAACGACAGTACAATGAACGACTGTACAATGAACGAGTGGACAATGAACGACTGTACAATGAACGACTGTACAATGAACGACTATACAATGAACGACTGTACAATGAACGACTATACAATGAACGACAGTACAATGAACGACTGTACAATGAACGACTGTACAATGAACGACTGTACAATGAACGACAGTACAATGAACGAGTGAACAATGAACGACTGTACAATGAACGACTGTACAATGAACGACTGTACAATGAACGACTGTACAATGAACGACTGTACAATGAACGACTGTACAATGAACGACTGTACAACGAACGACTGTACAATGAACGACAGTACAATGAACGACTGTACAATGAACGACTGTACAATGAACGAGTGAACAATGAACGACAGTACAATGAACGACCGTACAATGAACGACCGTACAATGAACGACTGTACAATGAACGACTGTACAATGAACGACTGTACAATGAACGACTGTACAATGAACGACTGTACAATGAACGACTGTACAATGAACGACTGTACAATGAATGACTCTACAATGAACACTGTACAATGAATGACAGTACAATGAACACAGTACAATGAACACTGTACAATGAACGACTGTACAATGAACGACTGTACAATGAACACTGTCCAATGAACGACTGTACAATGAATGACTCTACAATGAACACTGTACAATGAACGACTGTACAATGAATGACTGTACAATGAACACTGTACAATGAACGACAGTACAATGAACGACTGTACAATGAACGACAGTACAATGAACGACAGTACAATGAACGAGAGTACAGTGAACGACTGTACAACGAACGACAGTACAATGAACGACTGTACAATGAACGACTGTACAATGAACGACTGTACAATGAATGACTCTACAATGAACACTGTACAATGAACGACTGTACAATGAATGACTGTACAATGAACACTGTACAATGAACGACAGTACAATGAATGACTGTACAATGAACACTGTACAATGAACGACAGTACAATGAACGACTGTACAATGAACGACAGTACAATGAACGACTGTACAATGAACACTGTACAATGAACGACAGTACAATGAATGACTGTACAATGAACACTGTACAATGAACGACAGTACAATGAACGACTGTACAATGAACGACTGTACAATGAACACTGTACAATGAACGACAGTACAATGAATGACTGTACAATGAACACTGTACAATGAACGACAGTACAATGAACGACTGTACAATGAACGACTGTACAATGAACACTGTACAATGAACGACAGTACAATGAATGACTGTACAATGAACACTGTACAATGAACGACAGTACAATGAACGACTGTACAATGAACGACAGTACAATGAATGACTGTACAATGAACACTGTACAATGAACGACTGTACAATGAACGACAGTACAATGAACGACTGTACAATGAACGACAGTACAATGAACGACTGTACAATGAACGACTATACAATGAACGACAGTACAATGAACGACTGTACAATGAACGACTGTACAATGAACGACTGTACAATGAACGACTGTACAATGAACGACAGTACAATGAACGACTGTACAATGAACGACAGTACAATGAACGACTGTACAATGAACGACTATACAATGAACGACAGTACAATGAACGACTGTACAATGAACGAGTGGACAATGAACGACTGTACAATGAACGACTGTACAATGAACGACTATACAATGAACGACTGTACAATGAACGACTATACAATGAACGACAGTACAATGAACGACTGTACAATGAACGACTGTACAATGAACGACTGTACAATGAACGACAGTACAATGAACGAGTGAACAATGAACGACTGTACAATGAACGACTGTACAATGAACGACTGTACAATGAACGACTGTACAATGAACGACTGTACAATGAACGACTGTACAATGAACGACTGTACAACGAACGACTGTACAATGAACGACAGTACAATGAACGACTGTACAATGAACGACTGTACAATGAACGAGTGAACAATGAACGACAGTACAATGAACGACCGTACAATGAACGACCGTACAATGAACGACTGTACAATGAACGACTGTACAATGAACGACTGTACAATGAACGACTGTACAATGAACGACTGTACAATGAACGACTGTACAATGAACGACTGTACAATGAATGACTCTACAATGAACACTGTACAATGAATGACAGTACAATGAACACAGTACAATGAACACTGTACAATGAACGACTGTACAATGAACGACTGTACAATGAACACTGTCCAATGAACGACTGTACAATGAATGACTCTACAATGAACACTGTACAATGAACGACTGTACAATGAATGACTGTACAATGAACACTGTACAATGAACGACAGTACAATGAACGACTGTACAATGAACGACAGTACAATGAACGACAGTACAATGAACGAGAGTACAGTGAACGACTGTACAACGAACGACAGTACAATGAACGACTGTACAATGAACGACTGTACAATGAACGACTGTACAATGAATGACTCTACAATGAACACTGTACAATGAACGACTGTACAATGAATGACTGTACAATGAACACTGTACAATGAACGACAGTACAATGAACGACTGTACAATGAACACTGTACAATGAACGACAGTACAATGAACGACTGTACAATGAACACTGTACAATGAACGACAGTACAATGAACGACTGTACAATGAACGACTGTACAATGAACACTGTACAATGAACACTGTACAATGAACGACAGTACAATGAACGACAGTACAATGAACGACTGTACAATGAACGACTGTACAATGAACACTGTACAATGAACGACTGTACAATGAACACTGTACAATGAACGACAGTACAATGAACGACAGTACAATGAATGACTGTACAATGAACACTGTACAATGAACGACAGTACAATGAACGACTGTACAATGAACGACAGTACAATGAACGACTGTACAATGAACACTGTACAATGAACGACAGTACAATGAATGACTGTACAATGAACACTGTACAATGAACGACAGTACAATGAACGACTGTACAATGAACGACTGTACAATGAACACTGTACAATGAACGACAGTACAATGAATGACTGTACAATGAACACTGTACAATGAACGACAGTACAATGAACGACTGTACAATGAACGACTGTACAATGAACACTGTACAATGAACGACAGTACAATGAATGACTGTACAATGAACACTGTACAATGAACGACAGTACAATGAACGACTGTACAATGAACGACAGTACAATGAATGACTGTACAATGAACACTGTACAATGAACGACAGTACAATGAACGACAGTACAATGAACGACTGTACAATGAACGACTGTACAATGAACGACAGTACAATGAACGACAGTACAATGAACGACTGTACAATGAACGACAGTACAATGAATGACTGTACAATGAACACTGTCCAATGAACGACTGTACAATGAACGACAGTACAATGAACGACTGTACAATGAACGACAGTACAATGAACGACTGTACAATGAACGACTGTACAATGAACGACAGTACAATGAACGACTGTATAATGAACGACTGTACAATGAACGACAGTACAATGAACGACTGTACAATGAACGACAGTACAATGAACGACTGTACAATGAACGACTGTACAATGAACGACAGTACAATGAACGACAGTACAATGAACGACTGTACAATGAACGACTGTACAATGAACGACTGTACAATGAACGACTGTACAATGAACGACAGTACAATGAACGACAGTACAATGAACGACTGTACAATGAACGACAGTACAATGAACGACAGTACAATGAACGACAGTACAATGAACGACTGTACAATGAACGACTGTACAATGAACGACAGTACAATGAACGACTGTACAATGAACGACTGTACAATGAACGACAGTACAATGAACGACTGTACAATGCACGACTCTACAATGAACACTGTACAATGAACGACTGTACAATGAATGACTGTACAATGAACGACTGTACAATGAACGACAGTACAATGAACGACAGTACAATGAACGACTGTACAATGAACGACTGTACAATGAACGACTGTACAATGAACGACTGTACAATGAACGACTGTACAATGAACGACTGTACAATGAACGACTGTACAATGAACGACTGTACAATGAACGACTGTACAATGAACGACAGTACAATGAACGACTGTACAATGAACGACTGTACAATGAACGACTGTACAATGAACGACTGTACAATGAACGACTGTACAATGAACGACAGTACAATGAACGACTGTACAATGAACGACTGTACAATGAACGACTGTACAATGAACGACTGTACAATGAACGACTGTACAATGAACGACTGTACAATGAACGACTGTACAATGAACGACTGTACAATGAACGACAGTACAATGAACGACTGTACAATGAACGACTGTACAATGAACGACTGTACAATGAACGACTGTACAATGAACGACTGTACAATGAACGACAGTACAATGAACGACTGTACAATGAACGACTGTACAATGAACGACTGTACAATGAACGACTGTACAATGAACGACTGTACAATGAACGACAGTACAATGAACGACAGTACAATGAACGACTGTACAATGAACGACTGTACAATGAACGACAGTACAATGAACGACAGTACAATGAACGACTGTACAATGAACGACTGTACAATGAACGACTGTACAATGAACGACTGTACAATGAACGACAGTACAATGAACGACAGTACAATGAACGACTGTACAATGAACGACTGTACAATGAACGACAGTACAATGAACGACTGTACAATGAACGACTGTACAATGAACGACTGTACAATGAACGACAGTACAATGAACGACTGTACAATGAACGACAGTACAATGAACGACTGTACAATGAACGACAGTACAATGAACGAGTGTACAATGAACGACTGTACAATGAACGAGTGTACAATGAACGACTGTACAATGAACGAGTGTACAGTGACCGACTGTACAATGAACGACAGTACAATGAACGAGTGTACAATGAATGACTCTACAATGAACGACAGTACAATGAACGACAGTACAATGAACGACAGTACAATGAACGACAGTACAATGAACGACTGTACAACGAACGACAGTACAATGAACGACTGTACAATGAACGACTGTACAATGAACGACTGTACAATGAACGACTGTACAATGAACGACAGTACAATGAACGACTGTACAATGAACGACTGTACAATGAACGACAGTACAATGAACGACTGTACAATGAACGACAGTACAATGAGCGACAGTACAATGAACGACTGTACAATGAACGACTGTACAATGAACGACAGTACAATGAACGACAGTACAATGAACGACTGTACAATGAACGACTGTACAATGAACGACTGTACAATGAACGACTGTACAATGAACGACTGTACAATGAACGACTGTACAATGAACGACTGTACAATGAACGACTGTACAATGAACGACTGTACAATGAACGACAGTACAATGAACGACTGTACAATGAACGACAGTACAATGAACGACAGTACAATGAACGAGTGTACAATGAACGACTGTACAATGAACGACTGTACAATGAACGACAGTACAATGAACGAGAGTACAGTGAACGACTGTACAATGAACGACAGTACAATGAACGACAGTACAATGAACGACTGTACAATGAACGACTGTACAATGAACGACAGTACAATGAACGACTGTACAATGAACGACTGTACAATGAACGACAGTACAATGAACGAGAGTACAGTGAACGACTGTACAATGAACGACAGTACAATGAACGACTGTACAATGAACGACTGTACAATGAACGACTGTACAATGAACGACAGTACAATGAACGACTGTACAATGAACGACTGTACAATGAACGACAGTACAATGAACGAGTGTACAATGAACGAGTGTACAATGAACGACTGTACAATGAACGACTGTACAATGAACGACAGTACAATGAACGAGAGTACAGTGAACGACAGTACAATGAACGACTGTACAATGAACGACAGTACAATGAACGACTGTACAATGAACGACTGTACATGAACGACAGTACAATGAACGAGTGTACAATGAACGACTGTACAATGACGACAGTACAAGACGACAGTACAATGAACGACAGTACAATGAACGACTGTACAATGACACTGACACTCTTACAATGAACGACAGTACAGTGAACGACAGTACAATGAACGACAGTACAATGAACGACAGTACAACGAACGACTGTACAATGAACGACTGTACAATGAACGACAGTACAATGAACGACTGTACAATGAACGACTGTACAATGAACGACAGTACAATGAACGAGTGTACAATGAACGACTGTACAATGAACGACTGTACAATGAACGACAGTACAATGAACGAGAGTACAGTGAACGACTGTACAATGAACGACAGCACAATGAACGAGTGTACAATGAACGACTGTACAATGAACGACAGTACAATGAACGACTGTACAATGAACGACTGTACAATGAACGACAGTACAATGAACGACTGTACAATGAACGACTGTACAATGAACGACTGTACAATGAACGACTGTACAATGAACGACAGTACAATGAACGACTGTACAATGAACGACTGTACAATGAACGAGTGAACAATGAACGACTGTACAATGAACGACTGTACAATGAACGACTGTACAATGAACGACTATACAATGAACGACAGTACAATGAACGACTGTACAATGAACGAGTGGACAATGAACGACTGTACAATGAACGACTGTACAATGAACGACAGTACAATGAACGACTGTACAATGAACGACAGTACAATGAACGACTGTACAATGAACGACAGTACAATGAACGACTGTACAATGAACGACTATACAATGAACGACAGTACAATGAACGACTGTACAATGAACGACTGTACAATGAACGACTGTACAATGAACGACTGTACAATGAACGACAGTACAATGAACGACTGTACAATGAACGACAGTACAATGAACGACTGTACAATGAACGACTATACAATGAACGACAGTACAATGAACGACTGTACAATGAACGAGTGGACAATGAACGACTGTACAATGAACGACTGTACAATGAACGACTATACAATGAACGACTGTACAATGAACGACTATACAATGAACGACAGTACAATGAACGACAGTACAATGAACGACTGTACAATGAACGACTGTACAATGAACGACAGTACAATGAACGAGTGAACAATGAACGACTGTACAATGAACGACTGTACAATGAACGACTGTACAATGAACGACTGTACAATGAACGACTGTACAATGAACGACTGTACAATGAACGACTGTACAACGAACGACTGTACAATGAACGACAGTACAATGAACGACTGTACAATGAACGACTGTACAATGAACGAGTGAACAATGAACGACAGTACAATGAACGACCGTACAATGAACGACCGTACAATGAACGACTGTACAATGAACGACTGTACAATGAACGACTGTACAATGAACGACTGTACAATGAACGACTGTACAATGAACGACTGTACAACGAACGACCGTACAACGAACGACAGTACAATGAACGACTGTACAATGAACGACTGTACAATGAACGACTGTACAATGAACGACTGTACAATGAACGACAGTACAATGAACGACTGTACAATGAACGACAGTACAATGAACGACTACAATGAACGAGTGAACAATGAACGACTGTACAATGAACGAGTGAACAATGAACGACTGTACAATGAACGACCGTACAATGAACGACTGTACAACGAACGACTGTACAACGAACGACTGTACAATGAACGACTGTACAATGAACGACAGTACAATGAACGACCGTACAATGAACGACTGTACAACGAACGACTGTACAACGAACGACTGTACAATGAACGACTGTACAATGAACGACAGTACAATGAACGACTGTACAGTGAACGACTGTACAATGAACGAGTGAACAATGAACGACTGTACAATGAACGACTGTACAATGAACGACTGTACAATGAACGACAGTACAATGAACGACTACAATGAACGAGTGAACAATGAACGACTGTACAATGAACGACAGTACAATGAACGACTGTACAATGAACGACTGTACAATGAACGACTGTACAATGAACGACTGTACAATGAACGAGTGAACAATGAACGACTGTACAATGAACGACTGTACAATGAACGACTGTACAACGAACGACTGTACAACGAACGACTGTACAATGAGCGACTGTACAATGAACGACAGTACAATGAACGACTGTACAGTGAACGACAGTACAATGAACGAGTGAACAATGAACGACTGTACAATGAACGACTGTACAATGAACGACTGTACAATGAACGACAGTACAATGAACGACAGTACAATGAACGAGTGAACAATGAACGACTGTACAATGAACGACTGTACAATGAACGACTGTACAACGAACGACTGTACAATGAACGACTGTACAGTGAACGACAGTACAATGAACGAGTGAACAATGAACGACTGTACAATGAACGACTGTACAATGAACGACTGTACAATGAACGACTGTACGATGAACGACAGTACAATGAACGACAGTACAATGAACGAGTGAACAATGAACGACTGTACAATGAACGACTGTACAATGAACGACTGTACAACGAACGACTGTACAACGAACGACTGTACAATGAGCGACTGTACAATGAACGACAGTACAATGAACGACTGTACAGTGAACGACAGTACAATGAACGAGTGAACAATGAACGACTGTACAATGAACGACTGTACAATGAACGACTGTACAATGAACGACAGTACAATGAACGACTACAATGAACGAGTGAACAATGAACGACTGTACAATGAACGAGTGAACAATGAACGACTGTACAATGAACGACTTTACAATGAACGACTGTACAACGAACGACTGTACAACGAACGACTGTACAATGAGCGACTGTACAATGAACGACAGTACAATGAACGACTGTACAATGAACGACTGTACAATGAACGACAGTACAATGAACGAGTGAACAATGAACGACTGTACAGTGAACGACTGTACAATGAACGACAGTACAACGAACGACTGTACAATGAGCGACAGTACAATGAACGACTGTACAATGAACGACTGTACAATGAACGACAGTACAACGAACGACTGTACAATGAACGACAGTACAATGAACGACTGTACAATGAACGACTGTACAATGAACGACAGTACAATGAACGAGTGAACAATGAACGACTGTACAGTGAACGACTGTACAATGAACGACAGTACAACGAACGACAGTACAATGAACGACTGTACAATGAACGACAGTACAATGAACGACTGTACAATGAACGACTGTACAATGAACGAGTGAACAATGAACGACTGTACAGTGAACGACTGTACAATGAACGACAGTACAACGAACGACTGTACAATGAACGACTGTACAGTGAACGACTGTACAATGAACGACTGCACAATGAACGAGTGTTCCATGAACGACTGTACAACGAACGACAGTACAATGAACGACAGTACAATGAACGACAGTACAACGAACGACAGTACAATGAACGACTGTACAATGAACGACAGTACAATGAACGACTGTACAATGAACGACTGTACAATGAACGAGTGAACAATGAACGACAGTACAATGAACGACTGTACAATGAACGACAGTACAATGAACGAGTGAACAATGAACGACTGTACAGTGAACGACTGTACAATGAACGACTGCACAATGAACGAGTGTTCCATGAACGACTGTACAACGAACGACAGTACAATGAACGACTGTACAATGAACGACTGTACAATGAACGAGTGAACAATGAACAACTGTACAATGAACGACTGTACAATGAACGACTGTACAATGAACGACAGTACAATGAACGACCGTACAGTGAACGACTGTACAATGAACGAGTGAACAATGAACGACTGTACAATGAACGACAGTACAATGAACGACTGTACAATGAACGACTGTACAATGAACGACAGTACAATGAACGACTGTACAATGAACGACAGTACAATGAACGAGTGTACAATGAACGACTGTACAATGAACGACTGTACAATGAACGACTGTACAGTGAACGACTGTACAATGAACGACAGTACAATGAACGACAGTACAATGAACGACAGTACAATGAACGACTGTACAGTGAACGACTGTACAATGAACGACTGTACAATGAACGACAGTACAATGAACGAGTGTACAATGAACGACAGTACAATGAACGACTGTACAGTGAACGACTGTACAATGAACGACTGTACAATGAACGACAGTACAATGAACGACTGTACAATGAACGACAGTACAATGAACGACTGTACAGTGAACGACTGTACAATGAACGACTGTACAATGAACGACAGTACAATGAACGACTGTACAATGAACGACAGTACAATGAACGACTACAATGAACGAGTGAACAATGAACGACTGTACAATGAACGAGTGAACAATGAACGACTGTACAATGAACGACCGTACAATGAACGACTGTACAACGAACGACTGTACAACGAACGACTGTACAATGAACGACTGTACAATGAACGACAGTACAATGAACGACCGTACAATGAACGACTGTACAACGAACGACTGTACAACGAACGACTGTACAATGAACGACTGTACAATGAACGACAGTACAATGAACGACTGTACAGTGAACGACTGTACAATGAACGAGTGAACAATGAACGACTGTACAATGAACGACTGTACAATGAACGACTGTACAATGAACGACAGTACAATGAACGACTACAATGAACGACTGTACAATGAACGAGTGAACAATGAACGACTGTACAATGAACGACTGTACAATGAACGACTGTACAACGAACGACTGTACAACGAACGACTGTACAATGAGCGACTGTACAATGAACGACAGTACAATGAACGACTGTACAATGAACGACTGTACAATGAACGACTGTACAATGAACGACTGTACAATGAACGACTGTACAATGAACGACTACAATGAACGAGTGAACAATGAACGACTGTACAATGAACGAGTGAACAATGAACGACTGTACAATGAACGACTGTACAATGAACGACTGTACAACGAACGACTGTACAACGAACGACTGTACAATGAGCGACTGTACAATGAACGACAGTACAATGAACGACTGTACAATGAACGACTGTACAATGAACGAGTGAACAATGAACGACTGTACAGTGAACGACTGTACAATGAACGACAGTACAACGAACGACAGTACAATGAACGACTGTACAGTGAACGACTGTACAATGAACGACTGTACAATGAACGACTGTACAATGAACGACTGTACAACGAACGACAGTACAATGAACGACTGTACAGTGAACGACTGTACAATGAACGACAGTACAATGAACGACAGTACAATGAACGACTGTACAGTGAACGACTGTACAATGAGCGACTGTACAATGAACGACAGTACAATGAACGACTGTACAATGAACGACAGTACAATGAACGAGTGAACAATGAACGACTGTACAGTGAACGACTGTACAATGAACGACTGCACAATGAACGAGTGTTCCATGAACGACTGTACAATGAACGACAGTACAATGAACGACTGTACAATGAACGACTGTACAATGAACGAGTGAACAATGAACAACTGTACAATGAACGACTGTACAATGAACGACTGTACAATGAACGACAGTACAATGAACGACCGTACAGTGAACGACTGTACAATGAACGAGTGAACAATGAACGACTGTACAATGAACGACAGTACAATGAACGACAGTACAACGAACGACAGTACAATGAACGACTGCACAGTGAACGACTGTACAATGAACGACTGTACAATGAACGACAGTACAATGAACGACAGTACAATGAACGACTGTACAATGAACGACTGTACAATGAACGACAGTACAATGAACGACAGTACAACGAACGACAGTACAATGAACGACAGTACAATGAACGACTGTACAATGAACGACAGTACAATGAACGACTGTACAACGAACGACTGTACAATGAACGACAGTACAATGAACGACAGTACAACGAACGACTGTACAATGAACGACAGTACAATGAACGACAGTACAACGAACGACAGTACAATGAACGACTGTACAGTGAACGACTGTACAATGAACGACTGTACAATGAACGACAGTACAATGAACGACAGTACAACGAACGACTGTACAATGAACGACAGTACAATGAACGACAGTACAACGAACGACAGTACAATGAACGACTGTACAGTGAACGACTGTACAATGAACGACTGTACAATGAACGACAGTACAATGAACGACAGTACAATGAACGACAGTACAATGAACGACAGTACAATGAACGACAGTACAATGAACGAGTGTACAATGAACGACAGTACAATGAACGACTGTACAATGAACGACAGTACAATGAACGACAGTACAATGAACGACTGTACAATGAGCGACTGTACAATGAACGACAGTACAATGAACGACTGTACAATGAACGACAGTACAATGAACGAGTGAACAATGAACGACTGTACAGTGAACGACTGTACAATGAACGACTGCACAATGAACGAGTGTTCCATGAACGACTGTACAATGAACGACAGTACAATGAACGACTGTACAATGAACGACTGTACAATGAACGAGTGAACAATGAACAACTGTACAATGAACGACTGTACAATGAACGACTGTACAATGAACGACAGTACAATGAACGACCGTACAGTGAACGACTGTACAATGAACGAGTGAACAATGAACGACTGTACAATGAACGACAGTACAATGAACGACTGTACAATGAACGACTGTACAATGAACGACAGTACAATGAACGACTGTACAGTGAACGACTGTACAATGAGCGACTGTACAATGAACGACAGTACAATGAACGACTGTACAATGAACGACAGTACAATGAACGAGTGAACAATGAACGACTGTACAGTGAACGACTGTACAATGAACGACTGCACAATGAGCGACTGTACAATGAACGACAGTACAATGAACGACTGTACAATGAACGACAGTACAATGAACGACTGTACAATGAACGACAGTACAACGAACGACAGTACAATGAACGACTGTACAATGAACGACTGTACAATGAACGACTGTACAATGAACGACTGTACAACGAACGACAGTACAATGAACGACTGTACAATGAACGACAGTACAACGAACGACAGTACAATGAACGACTGTACAATGAACGACTGTACAATGAACGACTGTACAATGAACGACTGTACAATGAACGACTGTACAATGAACGACAGTACAATGAACGACTGTACAACGAACGACAGTACAATGAACGACTGTACAATGAACGACAGTACAATGAACGACTGTACAACGAACGACAGTACAATGAACGACTGTACAATGAACGACAGTACAACGAACGACAGTACAATGAACGACTGTACAATGAACGACTGTACAATGAACGACTGTACAATGAACGACAGTACAATGAACGACTGTACAATGAACGACAGTACAATGAACGACTGTACAACGAACGACAGTACAATGAACGACTGTACAATGAACGACAGTACAACGAACGACAGTACAATGAACGACTGTACAATGAACGACTGTACAGTGAACGACTGTACAATGAACGACTGCACAATGAGCGACTGTACAATGAACGACAGTACAATGAACGACTGTACAATGAACGACAGTACAACGAACGACAGTACAATGAACGACAGTACAACGAACGACAGTACAATGAACGACTGTACAATGAACGACTGTACAACGAACGACAGTACAATGAACGACTGTACAATGAACGACAGTACAACGAACGACAGTACAATGAACGACTGTACAATGAACGACTGTACAATGAACGACTGTACAATGAACGACTGTACAGTGAACGACTGTACAATGAACGACTGCACAATGAGCGACTGTACAATGAACGACAGTACAATGAACGACTGTACAACGAACGACAGTACAATGAACGACTGTACAATGAACGACAGTACAACGAACGACAGTACAATGAACGACTGTACAATGAACGACTGTACAATGAACGATTGAACAATGAACGACTGTACAATGAACGACAGTACAACGAACGACAGTACAATGAACGACTGTACAATGAACGACTGTACAATGAACGAGTGAACAATGAACGACTGTACAATGAACGACTGTACAATGAACGACAGTACAATGAACGACTGTACAACGAACGACTGTACAATGAACGACTGTACAATGAACGACTGTACAATGAACGACAGTACAATGAACGACTGTACAGTGAACGACTGTACAATGAGCGACTGTACAATGAACGACTGTACAATGAACGACAGTACAATGAACGACTGTACAATGAACGACAGTACAATGAACGACTGTACAATGAACGACAGTACAATGAACGACTGTACAATGAACGACAGTACAATGAACGACTGTACAATGAGCGACTGTACAATGAACGACTGTACAGTGAACGACTGTACAATGAACGACTGTACAATGAACGACTGTACAATGAACGACTGTACAATGAACGACAGTACAATGAACGAGTGAACAATGAACGACTGTACAGTGAACGACTGTACAATGAACGACTGCACAATGAACGAGTGTTCCATGAACGACTGTACAATGAACGACAGTACAATGAACGACTGTACAATGAACGACTGTACAATGAACGAGTGAACAATGAACAACTGTACAATGAACGACTGTACAATGAACGACTGTACAATGAACGACAGTACAATGAACGACTGTACAGTGAACGACTGTACAATGAACGACTGTACAATGAACGACAGTACAATGAACGACTGTACAATGAACGACTGTACAATGAACGACTGTACAGTGAACGACTGTACAATGAACGACTGTACAATGAACGACTGTACAGTGAACGACTGTACAATGAACGACAGTACAATGAACGACTGTACAATGAACGACTGTACAATGAACGACTGTACAATGAACGAGTGTACAATGAACGAGTGTACAATGAACGACTGTACAATGAGCGACTGTACAATGAACGACTGTACAATGAACGACAGTACAATGAACGACAGTACAATGAACGACTGTACAGTGAACGACTGTACAATGAACGACTGTACAATGAACGACTGTACAGTGAACGACTGTACAATGAACGACAGTACAATGAACGACTGTACAGTGAACGACTGTACAATGAGCGACTGTACAATGAACGACAGTACAATGAACGACAGTACAATGAACGACTGTACAGTGAACGACTGTACAATGAACGACTGTACAATGAACGACTGTACAATGAACGACTGTACAATGAGCGACTGTACAATGAACGACAGTACAATGAACGACAGTACAATGAACGACTGTACAGTGAACGACTGTACAATGAACGACTGTACAGTGAACGACTGTACAATGAACGACTGTACAATGAACGACTGTACAATGAGCGACTGTACAATGAACGACTGTACAATGAACGACAGTACAATGAACGACAGTACAATGAACGACTGTACAGTGAACGACTGTACAATGAACGACTGTACAATGAACGACTGTACAGTGAACGACTGTACAATGAACGACAGTACAATGAACGACTGTACAGTGAACGACTGTACAATGAGCGACTGTACAATGAACGACTGTACAATGAACGACTGTACAATGAACGACAGTACAATGAACGAGTGAACAATGAACGACTGTACAGTGAACGACTGTACAATGAACGACTGCACAATGAACGAGTGTTCCATGAACGACTGTACAATGAACGACAGTACAATGAACGACTGTACAATGAACGACTGTACAATGAACGAGTGAACAATGAACAACTGTACAATGAACGACTGTACAATGAACGACTGTACAATGAACGACAGTACAATGAACGACCGTACAGTGAACGACTGTACAATGAACGAGTGAACAATGAACGACTGTACAATGAACGACAGTACAATGAACGACTGTACAATGAACGACTGTACAATGAACGACAGTACAATGAACGACTGTACAATGAACGACAGTACAATGAACGAGTGTACAATGAACGACTGTACAATGAACGACTGTACAATGAACGACTGTACAGTGAACGACTGTACAATGAACGACAGTACAATGAACGACAGTACAATGAACGACAGTACAATGAACGACTGTACAGTGAACGACTGTACAATGAACGACTGTACAATGAACGACAGTACAATGAACGAGTGTACAATGAACGACAGTACAATGAACGACTGTACAGTGAACGACTGTACAATGAACGACTGTACAATGAACGACAGTACAATGAACGACTGTACAATGAACGACAGTACAATGAACGACTGTACAGTGAACGACTGTACAATGAACGACTGTACAATGAACGACAGTACAATGAACGACTGTACAATGAACGACTGTACAATGAACGACAGTACAATGAACGACTGTACAATGAACGACTGTACAATGAACGACAGTACAATGAACGACTGTACAATGAACGACTGTACAATGAACGACAGTACAATGAACGACTGTACAATGAACGACTGTACAATGAACGACAGTACAATGAACGACTGTACAGTGAACGACTGTACAATGAACGACTGTACAATGAACGACAGTACAATGAACGACTGTACAATGAACGACTGTACAATGAACGACAGTACAATGAACGACTGTACAATGAACGACTGTACAATGAACGACTGTACAATGAACGACTGTACAATGAACGACTGTACAATGAACAACCGTACAATGAACGAATTTTCCATCAACAAACAAAATGTTTCTAAGTGCGAGTCACACATCAAATTTAAAGCTGAAAATATATAGGCGTGGTACATGACATGCATAAAAGATATACCAGTTCACATTGTGAACCCAAAGCCATCAATACTTTACTTTCTTTGCACATATTTACTGCTACCAGTGTTCCTTAGCACTGTCACATATGTCACGTCATATTTAACATAATATCAATATCTATATTGCAGTTGACCATTATCTGATAAGCCTTCTTTCGCAGATGACGTACGAACGCGTGAACATCACGCGCATCGGTCACCAAGGCAACAACAGAGAACGTTCTTTGTACGTTTGTAGAAGGACAGTTACCGCTCTTGGCGGCCGCTATCACAGGAGAGTCGGACGCCGACTGGCACCCAGCATTGAAACATCTGCCGCTGAGAAAGTCTTCTTCACGGATCGGACCCATGACCTGGACGTACAAAGAAAGCAGCCTCGTTAGACACTTGTCAGAGCATCGTGCGATGGTCTGATTATGAGAGCAAACGTAAATCCATCAATATTTCAATAACGACGTCCGTTCATTATAGAGACATTGATCGATGGTTTAGCCCGGGGGCGTAACTTACCCATCGTACCAAGAATTGTGTAAAAATAGGGCCCACATACCAGCTACCAGAGAACGTCTTGGAAAAGGCTACTATGACAAAAAGCCTCGAATCGGCCCCTCTCCAGATCGAAACTTTAGCGGGCCCATTGGCGTACCAACTGCCCCATAAAACAGACTCATGCAAGTACTAAAACTGCATACTTTAGGACCCATTGGCGTACCAACTGGCCCATAGAATAGACCCATGCAAGTACTAAAACTGCATACTTTAGGACCCATTGGCGTACCAAAAAACACGAAAAAGGAACCTTTTTCAGCTGCACCTCTCCAGCAGTCAATTCCCTTGAAATACTCCTCCCGTGGCTTAGACACTTTCTGCCCACTAATGAGAAGCTTTGACTAATAAGTGTGTCATTGCAGGCGCATGGGGGTAGGAGTGTCATTGCAGGCGCATGGGGGTAGGTGTGTCATTGCAGGCGCATGGTGGTAGGTGGGTCATAGCAGGCGCATGGGGGTAGGTGTGTCATTGCAGGCGCATAGTGGTAGGTGTGTCATTGCAGGCGCATGGTGGTAGGTGTGTCATTGCAGGCGCATGGTGGTAGGTGTGTCATTGCAGGCGCATGGGGGTAGGTGTGTCATTGCAGGCGCATGGTGGTAGGTGTGTCATAGCAGGCGCATGGGGGTAGGTGTGTCATTGCAGGCGCATGGTGGTAGGTGTGTCATTGCAGGCGCATGGTGGTAGGTGTGTCATTGCAGGCGCATGGGGGTAGGTGTGTCATTGCAGGCGCATGGGGGTAGGTGTGTCATTGCAGGCGCATGGTGGTAGGTGTGTCATAGCAGGCGCATGGGGGTAGGTGTGTCATTGCAGGTGCATGGTGGTAGGTGTGTCATAGCAGGCGCATGGGGGTAGGTGTGTCATTGCAGGCGCATGGTGGTAGGTGTGTCATTGCAGGCGCATGGTGGTAGGTGTGTCATTGCAGGTGCATGGTGGTAGGTGTGTCATTGCAGGCGCATAGTGGTAGGTGTGTCATTGCAGGTGCATGGTGGTAGGTGTGTCATTGCAGGCGCATAGTGGTAGGTGTGTCATTGCAGGCGCATGGTGGTAGGTGTGTCATTGCAGGCGCATGGGGGTAGGTGTGTCATTGCAGGTGCATGGTGGTAGGTGTGTCATAGCAGGCGCATGGGGGTAGGTGTGTCATTGCAGGTGCATGGTGGTAGGTGTGTCATTGCAGGCGCATGGTGGTAGGTGTGTCATTGCAGGCGCATGGTGGTAGGTGTGTCATTGCAGGTGCATGGTGGTAGGTGTGTCATTGCAGGCGCATGGTGGTAGGTGTGTCATTGCAGGCGCATGGTGGTAGGTGTGTCATTGCAGGTGCATGGTGGTAGGTGTGTCATTGCAGGCGCATGGTGGTAGGTGTGTCATTGCAGGCGCATGGTGGTAGGTGTGTCATTGCAGGTGCATGGTGGTAGGTGTGTCATAGCAGGCGCATGGTGGTAGGTGTGTCATAGCAGGCGCATGGTGGTAGGTGTGTCATTGCAGGTGCATGGTGATAGGTGTGTCATTGCAGGTGCATGGTGATAGGTGTGTCATTGCAGTGCATGGTGATAGGTGTGTCATTGCAAGTGCATGGTGATAGGTGTGTCATTGCAGGTGCATGGTGGTAGGTGTGTCATAGCAGGCGCATGGTGGTAGGTGTGTCATTGCAGGTGCATGGGGGTAGGTGTGTCATTGCAGGCGCATGGTGGTAGGTGTGTCATTGCAGGCGCATGGTGGTAGGTGTGTCATTGCAGGCGCATGGTGGTAGGTGTGTCATTGCAGGCGCATGGTGGTAGGTGTGTCATTGCAGGCGCATAGTGGTAGGTGTGTCATTGCAGGTGCATGGTGATAGTTTTATCACTGTCAATGCCTCACACTACATACCTCGATTTCCTTGCCGCCAATCACCAACAGATGGCCTTCCTGAAGGGTTTCCATCTCAGTCGTCTTGTAACCTGTGCCTTTCCCAAATCTGCTTCGGAGATAGATACAAATTGCGGAGAACGTTATTGGACATTGACATTTTAATTCTATAAAAGAAGAACAATGTTCGAGATACTTGGAGAATAATGCCTTTCACTCAGTGTTTTCTGTCAAAGCAATGCACTTATGCCTTAATGCATATCTGGTATATTTATTGAGATGTGTGCAAGAGTTTGTTCTATGTGAGCAGGAACGCTACCAGAATACGAATAAAAAATAACATGGCCAAATATTTCTACATAGATCACTGAAACAGTTCAGCAATAAGACAATGTGATGCCTTAACATACTGGTAGTACAAGTGAAAGTGGTATATGGGAGCCATGATTAACTTACACTTTTCCATCCATATCATACAAAACAGCACTTCTTCCCTTCGCCACCATCAGAGCTGCAAGTATCCAAATCACATCAAGAATGTCGCCTGTACAACTTCACGAGCGCCAAGTATATCAGTCCCTTATCAGAAGCCAAGTGCCAGTATAAATAAAAAATGTTTATTGCAAATAAAAAATGACTATTACCGGTAATTTAAATACCAGCAGGAGCCAGAATGCAGATATGAATTAGTCTTACCATCTCCTTCCCACTTCTTGTGCTGCAAAAGTATGTGCATCTACATTAGGACTTGAATGGTAAGTTGAATCATTATTGAAGATACTTATGACACGTCGAAAATGTACATTACCCTATATCAATTGCCATGTACTTTTTTTATCAACAAATGCGACAGAGGGTTGAAACATTGTTTTACATTATAGCTACTGTAGGTAAAAACATTTGATAATTATAATATTGGTTTGTGATAATGCATTGCCAACAGCAAAACAACCATTCAAAAATAAAAGGCAACCATAACCCATTGTTAGCCATATATTTGATTACCTTTCTCTACCTCCGATTCTACATAAAATATACAGATGCCATTCATACCGCATAACAACAATAAAAACCATCATAGTGGAAAAGACAAAAGGTCTATGGTCGGCAGAAAATATATTGCAGGAACATACCTTTTTCTTTGACAGCTTGCACCACACTACACTGAAATAACAGGCCGCCGGTGTGGCATCTGAATGCAGTATCATACAATACTGAATTATCATGTCAGATATTAGAGTATGTTTTGCCCAGGTGCCATATGCCAAAACTCCAAAGCAAAATCAAGATATACTTCATCCTTACAGAACAACATTGAAACATATTTTGAAGTTCTAAGCATGGAAGTCCATAACAAGCAGAAAAAGTTACAGTATATAATTACACTGGTACAAGATGAATGCTGTGATCTAACAGATATTTACCTTGGGGGTAGCTCCTTTCCACTATCGCCGGTGATGCCACGACACACTCAGAGAAAATTTTTGGTGCGCTGAAACTTTTCTTCAACACTTTTGATGAGGACAAAGAAGCTTGGTTTATCCTTAAACTGTCAGAAGTGCCTTTGTTACTCACAGCTCGAGCCAGGTTTTCACCTTGATTTTCTTTGGCAAGCTTTAACTTGCAGCTGCTGCTGAGAGTTATATCATGATCAAATTTGTCCTTTGTAAGCATGAAATCACATTGGTCCCCACTAATAAATTTGTCAGCAGCCACTTTGCTTGCCTCAGGTTTCGAGGCGCTGTCCTGTGCCACACTGTTTTTACTTTCATTTTGGAGCACATCAACTTTCGGTGAAACATCATCCACTTCTTCTCTGGAAGTTTCAACAGTTTTCAATTAAGGTTTTGTCTATCTGTTGAAAGCAACATAGCTTCACATGATCCATTAACAACAGTAAACTTAGAAAGTTTGGAGCAATGTAGAACAGTGCTAGAGTTAAGTGCAGAATGTTTGAATAATTCTTGTTCTTTAAAGCATCCATATCATTCATGATTCTACCCAAAAATATCTCCTTATTCAAGTAACTACATAGAGATGCGTCATACCATTCTGGCATATTAGACATGCCAAAATAAAAGTGTTTAACCATCGAGACTAATCTTATAACACAGAAAATATCCTGTGACTGTAAATAAGAAAAGTGGAGTTTTAAGCATTTGGTATAAGGCAACAACCATGATTGCAAGCAACCAATCATACTTGCATTTACCTTTTCTTATTGGAAGATGCAATAAGTTTGAGAACATCAACTGACTTTCTCGCTTTTCCAGGATTCTTTTCATCCTGCACCAGCAACAAAGTAATACACATCCATATAAACATACTGATAGATCAGTAGATTTTTACACAAGCACAAATATGAAACAGAAAGGGAATTTATACACATGTAGACACAGATGGTGAATCACTTAGATTAACAATACTTATTGATACATTTCTAGGCAGATATGAACTCACTGAATTGATTAACGGTGATGTAAAGCGTGGTCTCTTAGCTGCAGATGCCAACTGACTTGGTGCTGCTGATCGCCTCATTTTGGGTAGACAGAAGATATCTACCTGAAAGACAGCACCTGTAAGACAAGAATAAAAGACAGTTGTGGCGTGACAGTCGACCCAATTGGCTCTGAACAAACAACACATTGTGTTAATCGGACTGGTTGCTGAGGAGCACATATCTAAGTGGGCATCATTGTTATTGACACCTTTTGTGTATATTTGATATAAGTAAGATCAATACATATACACAATGGCTAGAGAGCGTAGTTAAGAGATTTTAACTTTGGAGCAGCACATTGATGCTATTTAAAGGGACAGAGCGGGGGAAACCATAATCAGCATAGCAGCTTTGTTTGATTGAATGTTGATACTATCATGAATAAGTGGGCACGAGGAGCCAGAGCTGCATCAAAGACTCTGAAGCTGTATTAGAGTGCAATTTGAGTGTGTGATGATACTTGAGTGAAAACTGCCCACATCGGCCATCCCTCTATTATACGACTCCCTCTGTTATGCAGTCTTTTTTGGGCTGGCAGAACAGAAGTAACAAGTAACAAGTAAGCCGCTGTGGCTACCGCCAATAGTAGTTCAGCAACTGGACCTATATCAGAGCAGACTACATTAAATCTATAGAACTATAACCCACTGAGCTACTGTTCTATGCAGGGTTTTAGCCAGAGACCTGCCTGCCCGCCAAATGGGCACTTTGGTGGGCACTCAGCAGCTCAGGTGATCTCCCCAGCCTTTACATAGGGGTGGAGGGGGCGGGGGGTGGTAGGCAGCGGCCAATGGGAAGGAGGTTGGGGATTGGCGGAGGCTGTGGGCTAGGTGTGAATTGCATCTGCAGGAGATTATGCCTGATATCTAAACAGTGAGGCTTTGTCCCATTGTTCAGTTGTTACCGAGTTACACCAGGATTAGCTCTGATATCAAAACACCCTCCTTGGTGGTGGTCTTGATCTGTTGATGTCAGAGCTACACCAGGACATTCACCTGTAGCCCTGTTGCATGCCCCTCCCTGGCTTATCTGCTCTGGGGAGTTAGTGGGAGGGTGGATAAGCCAGGGAGGGGCATGCAACAGGGCTACTTAACCTGCAACCTGCTGTCTAGAACTGGAACCTTTGTCTAGACTTGATGTGAAGCTGCAAAGCTGATAACAACCACCCCCACCCCCCCACCCCTGCTACGCATCCCGCCGCCCCACCACCTCTATCCTTAGTCCACACCACCCCCAAACATCTGCGCTGCCCTCACAGTGCGCTGCCCTTACGTCTGACATCCTACCTTAAGTTATGGCCCCTAAAGTCAAAGTCATAAATGCTGTAGACTCACGTTTCGGCCCATATTTTCTGTGAATTTGGGGCGATCGCTCTAAAAATCACTGACCTGACAAAGCAACCCTGTGCAATTTTAATGATACCAAACTTACGTGCGTACTGCAAGGTTATCCTTTTTCAAGACACAAACAATTTTTCTCCATGCTGACACTCACTTGGCATGAAACGCAGTTTCGTAAACATACTAAAGCACACGTCATAAAATGACGTAGTTGCCATGGCGCCGAACGTGCCCTGAGCTATATTTGCACCAGCCAAAGGCGCCATGGCAACTATAGAGCCTTTCATTGTCTGTGATTTAGTCTATTTGCGACAAAGTTTCTGCTGCCAATGGAGTGTCAGCATGGAGAAATATTGTTTGTGTCTTAAAAAAGGATAACCTTGCAGTACACACGTAAGTTTGGTATCATTAAAATTGCACAGGGTTGCTCGTCACGTCAGTGATTTTTAGAGCGATCGCAGCAAATTCGCGGAAAATATGGACCGAAATGTGAGTCTACGGCATTTATGACTTTGACTTTAGGGGCTGGGCTAACTGCCGTTAAAATAATAAATGCTGTGGCATGTCGTTTCGGCCCATATCTTCCGTAAATCTGCCGCAATAGTTTTCAAAATCCCCGACGTGAGAAAGCAACGCTGTGCAATTTTAATGATACCAAACTTACGTTTGTATTGCAATGTTATTCTTTTTTATGACACAAAGAATATTTCTCCATGCTGACATGTCATTGGCAGAAAACGTTCTGTCGCCAAAATACTAAAACACACGTCATAAAATAATGGTTGCCATGGCGCCGAACATGCTTTGAGCAATATATGCTCTATATTTATACCAGCCACGAGGATGCCAAGGCAACTATAGAGCCTTTCATTGTCTGTGATTTAGTCTATTTGTGAAAGGGTGTCTGCTGCCAATGGAGTGTCAGCATGGAAAAATATTGTTTATGTCATAAAAAAGGATAACATTGCAATACAAACGTAAGTTTGGTATCATTAAAATTGCACAGTGTTGCTTTCTCACGTCAGGGATTTTGAAAACGATCGCGGCAGATTTACGCAAGATATGGGCCGAAACAACATTCTACAGCATTTATGACTTTGACTTAACTTCTTTACTTTAGTCATGCGAGCAGGCCTGCCATGGCTACAGCCAACAGTAACATAGCCTGAAAGTTCAGACGTTACAGTCCTGACACTTGTTCTTGTGACTGTACAGGACTGTAACGTCTGAACTTTCAGGCTAACCACAGGTACCTGTGGGCTAACAGTAACATAGCTCCTTGACTGAATCCATATCAGAGCTGACTACATTACATCTATGGAACTATAGTATAGGGCCCCCCCCCCAACGGTACCTCCGCCCTTCCATACCGGTACCCCTCCCCACCACCCCCCCCCCCCCCACCCCCGCCGCCATAGTGACTGCCTGTGAGCCCACGCAGACATTGTAACCCCGGTCCTGTGCTAGTGGACCTCTGCTACGCCCACCCTCTTTGCGGAATTCTTGTTCAAGATCAAGCTACGCGGATATAAAGTTATAAAGGCTAGATTTGTTAACCAGTCCAGCAGTTCACACACCTGAACACCTGAACACTGCTCAACACACTGGCAAATGTCAACTTTCGCGCGATCCAGGCCTAATCACCGAAAGATAACACGTTACCGAAGAATATACTGGTTTCATCTTTCGTTTGGTAACGGATGCCCTCCATTTTAAGAAGGGCAGGAAAAGCTGCCTTTCTTTATACTTCTATACCTTTTATACTGCTACGGGAAGTGTTGGGTATAAAGTCTCTCGCCCACCTTCGTGTAGCCATTTTCTTGCATCCAGTACATGACGTCATATTTGAATATTCATGGGTTGCAGAATCCCTAAATGTCGTGTCTACTGGCCTGTCGCACATATTTAAATACAAGTGGTTGTTTCGGACATCTTAGACTAACAATAGGCCATATTTGCTCTCATCTATATTTTCATTTTTGTTCTCATGCATGGGTCTTGAATGCGCGCGTACAACTTGAGAATACGAAATAATTATAACGTGTTGCACACACACGAGAAATAGAGATGTCTAAATTCAATTTGACGTATGTGCACATGATTTGGACGAATGTCCAGATCGGAATAAGTCGTACACTGATTAATCCAAATAACATGGATTTATTAGATGTGTCTAAATAGATAATTTTTGCATAGATCATTAATTCACTTATACGTTAGTGTCCAGCTAACTTCACATATATATATATATACATATTTGACATAGTATAAATAAACGGACATATGTCAAACCCATAAAGATATGTGTAAAATAATTGTATGTATGTTTAATTAATTAATCATATGTTCAATACTGCATGAATGATCACTTTGGCTTGCCATGTTATCTGCACGACTTGTGGCGCTCCGCTAAACACCTGGGTTTAAAAATTACCACTTAAATTACCGGCCAAGTCAATCTGCCAGCAGAATGCTGCGAGCAGCTCTAGGTCGGTCCCCAGCCCTTTTCATTTGTTTTCAATATCGTGTACAAAATATATGCATACACCATATCTAGACATTAGACAACTTGCAATTCTTGCAACAATTATGAAATTGCGAAATATGTGAACAAAATCGGTTTTCATTCCTTTTTTGATCTCTGTGAAAGACAGTGCGTGTCTGAGGTTGCACATGGCGTAAATTTGACTAGCATTAAACCAGGACCTAGCATTCGAAAAGAGGAAATGGTCACGTGTCGTGCGTGAGGGAATGGCCCACCACGACGGGCTCTGGTTTGACAAACTGGACTCGAAACGCCAATCTAGGCACCCGGTGAGTACAAACCAAGACCTATCGACAGGTTCTCGATGTGACGACTGCGGGAAGCTCTGTCGGTCACAGATAGGCTTCTTCAGTCATAAGCGCAAATGCCGCGACGCAAATCGTATCACTTGAAATCTAACAAATCTGCAAAATCCATCGTTTTTCGTAGACGGACGGATGCCAACCAACGTAATTAAAATACCGTGAGTAACCTAAAACTGTGTAAATGTGTATAGAAAAATGCAAATTTTGACTGCAGAAATGTGATCAATTACGTCATGTTGAACTACTCCACATCAGAAAACAACCCCAAGTAGGTGTGGTAAGCATAACGTGATATCTAAGCATACAAAAAATGAATCACTTTATATATAGCTATTTTTAATTGAATCGTCTAGACACATGTTGGAAAGCTCCTGCCATGTGATGGACTGTAATTGCTAAGCCAATTCCCTCATCCGCTACGCCTTTTTATATATTTTTTCATCTTAATATAATCAAAACATTACGATTTCATGTTATTGTCGAAAATTCCGTTTCGATCCGTGAAAATTTAGGTCAATAATAGCCCTGTTGCATATGCCTGGCTTATCCGCTCTGGGGAGCATGCAACAGGGCTAGGTCAATATGATCTGTTGTAATCGCCTTTGCTATAATCAAACTCCGGTTATCTAAGTCGATGTTCAGGCATGATCTATGACATTTACTCGGCAGTATTCTCCCTGCATTGCTCAGGTTTTGCCTGTTGATGAAATGGCTTCAAACGGGCAGTTATCGGACTTTTCAGTACTTGGATTTGTGGACCTTGTAAGTGTGCAGTCTCCATACCGAGTCCCATACCGCTAGGTGTCAGGTGTATCTCCGGTGTGTTGTGAGTGCTGAGGCGAGTGCTGTTTGTTTTGCGAACTGACCCAAGTTTGAGTCTAATCTGGCATAAATCATGGCATCACAAAAATTGCCAATGTACCTTTTGGAATTACTGGCCAGACTGAAGTCGGTGCATGAAATTAGCTTTTATCTCCTGCAATAACAATATGATGTGCCGGGGAGTCCTAAAATACCCTAATATCGCCTTCTGTTCTGCACAGGCCACAGCCTTTTTCCACCGCCCTAATCGTGGATATAAGACGACAGGACACCGCCTCGGGGTCTGTGATGAACTGTGAATTGCCTTTGCTTGTTATGACGTAAAAATCTTCTATCTCGTTGGTATGTCTGTCTGTGTGTTTGGCGCAAGTGCCCCCAGGCAAGCCCGCACTTGCGCCAATGTGTGTGTGTGTTCGTTCAAGTTCGTTAGCGGGGTATGTACGTCAAAGGTCAAGGTCACATGATTTTTTTGTTTATTCCTTAACCATTGGTAGATGGGACCAAAAATCGGGAAAGTCACTAGAACGTTCACAGTTTTCATCAATGACGCTGTACATTATGTCACATATTGAGCCAGTTGGTAACTTGTATAATGTCTTGGAATTGTGCAAATCACTTTAACATGGGATTCTACGAGAGCTATGATCTGAGGTATCAAATCTGGATCCAAGAGGCTAAATACGAATTTGTAGGTCAAAGTCACAGTCAAGTCAACTGTTAAGATCAAGGTCATTGTAGTGGACCGAAGACATAATCTGGATTTTACATTTTTCGTCAGCTCACCCTAAGGGTGATGCAATCTCGGTTAGACTTTGGTTAGTTGGAAAACCATAGGAGCCTCAAACGCTGGTGGGGTGACAGTGGTTGGACCGGCAGGGTGAGGCACAGGCACAGTATATCCAGGGGGGGGGGAGTATACATGTTGGGGCCTGCAACCCCCCTCCACTGTTTTACTGTGCCTGTTGGGTGAGGTGACTGGGGAGTAATGGGTGGGAGGGGGGGGGGGGGTCTAGGGTCACTACAACCGCAACATTTCATACGACACCCTTTGATCTTTTGCCCAATGAGTTAAAAATGACTCACTGCCCTGTCAATCATATCAGTGCACTGTGGCGCCTTGTGTCACATGCTCGATCAACTATCAAGTTTTGCTGCGTGCTAGCGCCGACTGCTCTAACAATGTTGTTAATGTAATCCTTTAACAATGGCCAGCATTCGCCCCTCCCCTCCCTGATGTGCACCACCCCTGACACCATGAACCTCCTCCCCTCTTCCACCCCCAGGTAGCCAACCCCCCACCCCTCCTGTGGTCCACATGTCCTGCTGTCGACCTGCCCAGCGGTCATACTGGGCACACCCAGTGGGGGGGGGGGGGGTGCAAAGTAGGGATCAGGTTCCCAGATCTTGAAGAATAAATCACACACCCTAGATCTACCCCTGCATCAGACATGATTTAAGTGGAAAGCGAGTAGAATGTGTAATGTATGTGAGGCCAGGATGCATAATGCAAAAAAATGCTTTCTTGGTTAGATAATTGAGTGAAGTGACAGTAGAGCACAGAGGTCGGTAAATTGAAATTCTTTCAAATGCATGCTTATGTCAAATTAAAATTCACAGTTCTTGATCACATAGAGATGACAGAAGAAGACTTGGAGGTGGTTTATCTGTAACACTTTCCGATCCAGTATGGGTCCAGTCACAAAACTACTGTTAGTGGTAGCTATAGTAGCTCTACTCTCAAGACTAATGGTAGTTTAGCTGTGCATTAGGAAGCCTAGTTCTATCTCTGAAATCTAAAAGCCATGTTATCAAGGTTTAATTTGGGAAGTTCATTTTACTACCACTAAATTGTATTCTATGTATGTCCCTAATATCACCAGCACGCTTTCAGGGCTTCATAGATATGAATAATAGAATGTACAAATCTGTTATATATATTTATTTTTTGTTCCAGAATTCATTTATAACTGTAAGAATGGCAGATGAACAGACAGTGAAGGACATCTGGCGAAATACTGACTGTGTGTCCTTTGATGTGGATTCCACTGTTTGTACAGATGAAGCGATAGATGAACTTGCCGCTTTCCTAGGTGTAGGAACTGAAGTGGCTGGGCTGTAAGTGTTTCAGCAAAATTAACATCTGGAGTGATTTTTATTGTATCACACACAAACATGTAAGAAAACAATAATGCAGGACTGTATGGTTTAAAGCAGCATGCCCATCAGAAAATTTGTGAGGGTTCATCGGCTGATGCGTTGAAACAACTTTAAAAAAAAAAAATCTGTAGAAGTTGTGTGTTCCTTTACAGGACTAAGAATGCCATGCAGGGGTCCATGACTTATCAGGAATCATTGGCTGCTCGACTTAAGCTGATGCGTCCATCAAGACAGCAGGTGGCAGACTTTCTTGAGAAACACCCTCCAAGACTTACTCCAGGAGTCAAGTAGGTGAATATATACCTCCCAAGTAGAATAAGCTTTCAAGATCCCATACATATAACAACCCATAGAAGACCCATAGTGCAAAGTGGGTATATATAGGTATAGATATATACCGGTAGATATATATGCACTGTATATAGTGTGCGGTGGTGCATAAAAAATATCATAATACACCCTATCAATGAATTACTATGGGCCGAAAATTTGTTGTGAAGTAAATTACAAGTCGCATATGATGACGGTAATACCCCTGTTAACATTCAATAATGAATAACTTTTTCTGTTCCTTTATATGATTTCTTCGAGTAGAGATATTCCTTTCTACCGTGGCCCTTTCCAACTTTTATTGTCACAGGGAAGTGGTTGACGAGCTTCAATCTAAGAATGTACCAGTCTACCTCGTGTCTGGCGGCTTTACCAGTATCATTGAGAAAGTAGCTGAAGCTTTGGACGTGCCGAAAAGTAATATCTTCGCCAATAAACTATTGTTCTACTTCAACGGTAAGTCAATGATGTTATGTCAAAATATAAATATTTGTATGTGGTGGTGTTTTTTTTATTGTTGTTTGATACTTGATAGTATTCTTCCAAGCAGCAGCTTTGCCTTACGTTCCTACGCTCAGCTGTTTTGATGGTCATGCATACACGGTATATTGCATTATTATGCACTATGAACACAAGTAACCTGACAGAAGGGAAAAAAAATATACATGAACTATATTTGTATTGGTGTACTATCTGTCCTTGATATTGTTGCAAAAATTTCCACTATCAAAATTTAAAATGTTGGAACTCTATATTAAAATGTTTACTCGATTGGTTTCTAGGTGACTACGCTGGGTTCGATACGTCCTGTCCCACGAGTGAAACTGGGGGCAAACCCAAGGTCATCCAACAACTGAAAGACAAATTTGGTTACAAGAGGGTGGTTCAGATAGGAGATGGCGTTACCGACATGGAGGCTTGTCCACCGGCCGTAAGTACGCCATATGGTCCTCTCTTTCTTAAGATTACGACAGCGGATGGTACATGTAGTAGCATTAACAGATGTAAATACTTTGCGAAGAGTCACTGCTGAAGTTTCCACTATACCTTTGACACATAGTTTTCCTGAACCAGGCTACGGCGATTTCAATCCATTTGTTTCATCGTAGTGTTAGCAGTAGTCGTTTTATGTTGTCGAGATATACCAAATATCATTTAACAATGGTATACGATTGATCGACTGTTACGGATACTTTTTGTTGAAGACTATACAACATACATTGACCGCATGCCTTTGCTTCTGCCACAGGACGCTTTCATTGGATTCGGGGGGAACCAGGTCCGGGATAAAGTGAAACTGGGCTCCAAGTGGTTTGTCACGGACTTCCGCGCGATGCTGGATGAACTAAAGCGACCATCACTGTGACGACCCTCCTCGGTCACTACGTCACAACCATTTGACGATATAGGCCATGGAACATTTCTTTCGCAGAAGTATTAACAGATGCAGGTTGCCGTGTTGCTATGTACCGCAATATATGTAGTAAACCATTGTAGCACACCTAAGAAGAATGTATCATATCGACGATATTTTAAAGCTGTGATCACATTGTCGAGTTTACGATGCTCATTAGTTCGATTTACAGGCTACTGAAGCATTATAAATGTTTCGCTGATTGGACTGCGTGCGTTTATTTTTATATATCCGAAAAGGTCCCCAATATCTCAGTGAAAGTAGTGTTTATATGGGTTAATGCGTGGCGTTTGGTGCAATTTGTTGGGATATATGTTATATTTTAGTTACTGTTATGCGTGGAACAAGGACTTACGATAATGCTGATTGTTGGAAGAACGTATTTATTCAATCGAACATCGAAGTTTAATAGCTTCATCGAGATCCTTCCATATTTCTGGAGGCCAATAAAATTGTCATACCAAGTGATGATTTGTTGTGCGTTATCGAAGTGTGCCTAAACTTGAATTAAAGATACAAGCGGCTATTCTCGAGCCAAATGCGAATGACCCGTTGTAACGTTGGTTGGTGACATATCATTTTTTTTACTGCATGATGTACCAGAGGTACAAGGAAATACAAAAAAATAATTGCATGAAAAAAATCAGTGTTCAGTTCTTTTCAGTGTGCTTTTAATGAGAAAAATGACCAATATTCACAATTCTTACATTTCAATAGCATTACATAACTAGATCTTCCCTACTGTCTAAATACCAACGGTGACATGGATTTTTTTTCCATAAATGCAATCTTAGATTACATCATATGACACACTGTTGACTATCAATATCAGTGGTAGAAGTAAATAGCCGCTTTTATCTTTAATCTTATACAGTGAAACCAGTGCAACTTATTCAAAGAAGAGTTCACGCTTTTATCGTTGTAGTCACCGTAGAACACTACAAATGTAACTGGCGACATATCTAATTAAATGACAATATGGCCTTAAGACTAATATATCAATTCGGACAAAATCCTTCGTGCCATAGATTTGACTTAGTCGAAGATTTCATCAAGAGTTTCCCGCTTTTACACAAATATTGATCGCGAATACTGCCAATGTTCACATTACATAAACGCGAATACTCTCGATGTTCACTTTACATAAACACTCAAAAATCATTCAGAAAAACGTGCTTATTTCAATACATTTTTACTGATGTGATGCAGTAAAAAAATAATTTCAGATCTATCAAGCCACATATCAAAGGACAATTTAACAGAAAGGTTCCCATCACAGACAGTGTTAATATCTTTGTCGTACACACTACCGTAGAAGAGCCACTAATAGGAACATTCACGGCCTGGATCCCCAGTGGTGCTGTACGGGCTTAAACTGCCAGAGATCTGGATGACCTATGTGGGAAGTAGATTTGCCAAAGTCTGCCTTACTCCATTGGAATGGTGGGACGTCATCATATGTTGGACTGCTCACTGCTATAAACTCCAGTGACGCTGCGAGCTTGGAAGTGGTGAGCTGCAAAATGAGAACAAATCACCGTATGAGTATAAGAATAAATCATATGAGACTTAATAAAAATCCTCGTACACTTATGATAAATAGTTGTGAGAGAGTAAATGCGCAACATCTGTCAATGGAACCAGAAGAGATTTTACATACACCTTCGTCTCACTGACTGACAAAGCCATACAAATCGAACAAAACACCTTTTGGACGTTTCAATGCTCCGGTGGATTTCCCCGAAAAATAATATACATGTATTATGAACTGAGCCTTTTAACGTTAATTGGCAAAACTATGTCAAAGAGAGCACGGCCGTCTGATTGTGCACTGCGGTCGTTCTTACCTTCATGTCGGTGCCGCCATGATTGCGGTGGCCCAAGGCCCCGAATGGATACGTCCCATTGGCAGGGTTTAAATCGCATCTGGCTGAGATGGCGTTCTCACCGCTGAATGGCGGAGTGCAGTTGCACTTAGACAACGGATCATGGGTAAAATCATTGTATCTGCAAAAACAAGATGATTGTGTTGTTACACACAAACGGACTTTATTTTCTAGCCATTGAATTGCGGATAGGTACAGGTTGATCATTAATTAAAACTTGATTTTATTAAAAGATAAATTGTGGGACGTCGGTGAAACATATAGCTAAAAATAAAAAATATTTTTGCAAAGTTGATACATTTTATATAATGACCAAGCAGCATATGGAATACCTCATAAGTCTAGTCATGGATGCAATATCCTTCACTTTGGTATGATCTCGTCGAAAAATGTTGGCCCGTGGAGTGTGATCATATGTAAACCAGTCGCCGTACTTATGAACATTTTTCCAACAGCCGCTGGTGTTGAAGATCGCTGGAAAGTATCTGTAAGGAGATAAATATTCAATTAAAATTGTTGTTTTATACGGTACATCTATCCGTCTATTTGTAACACTGAGAGTACTGAGAGCGTACCTGAAGTAGCCAGTTCCGAGCGTCTTTTAACTATTACATTTGATACGAACAGTCTGCCTGCACTCATGGACCTCAAATGATTACTTATTTTAGAACAGTACCCGCCTAAGGTATTTACAAACAAACTGAGGGACAAATAGTAATGGGTGTTCCCTGTATGAGAGTAGATTCATAAGAAGTAACGTTGTTTGGCACTTGGCTGGCAATATAAAGACAAAGATCTCATTACCCTGTACTTATTACTAACCATCTACCTACACGATATAAATTAGCGTCACGTACCTAGAACAAATATGGTGATATGAACTTACGGGGTATTGTAACTGGGCCAGTAGGTTTGCTGAGCAAGGAAGCTTGTCTTGTCCTCAGAGACGATCATACCACTGAAACAATAGTAGGACAGTTCATCTCTTTTGTGTCATTAATCTGAGACAATTAAAAATGTATATTCATTTTAAGCATGTGCCTGCAAACCCCCAGACAACTGAGGCACTTATAGAAAACTGTTCATATTCAAATAAGTACACAAATAACCATACATTACCGAGCTTTCTATTAATAGATGGATAAACAACCAAAGACACATTGTTGAATACATCAATAACCTGCGTTTATATGTGACAATCTTTATGTACTTATATAAAAAACTGCTCACGGAATTTGTTCGAGGACTTGCAGAACTCCTGTTGAAGGTAAGGGGTGACCTGGTTTGAATTGCTTGTAATCAACAACCATCCACTGGTTGTTGTATCTGCAACACAGAACAAAATTCAACACAAAATATCTGACTTGTACATTTGTACAGTCGAATGAAATGGATGCCAAGGCCCGAACCCTCGACCTGCTGATTTGCGATTCAGCCTAGTTAGATAGGGTGGCTCCCTTTTGAGAAGGTTAAAGGGGATCCAGAAAGCCTCCCAGTGGAATGAAATGAATGCCAAGGCCCGAACCCTCGACCTGTTAGTTAAAAAAGGGCGGCTCCCTTTTACCATAATGGATATGTAACAACAGATTTTGCGCATTTACTTGCTCCACTTCGCTTACGTGCCACTGTTGAACTTGGAGAAGACGTCGACCCACTGCTTTGCATTGCTCGCAAGGCGGTTGGCAGCGATGTTCCGTATTCCCTCCAATACCGCTGATTGCGGCTTCACAAGCTTCCACAGGTCGCTGTTGCTGTTTCCTATGGTTGTCTCTATGCTTACCTGGAAGACATAAACAAACTGATTGTGATTCAGGATTAAAATCTATAATCGAAAGTACATAAATTTGTTAGAAAATAAGAACAGCAGTGATGGATATTAAAAGTATAAACTTCTTTTCAAACATCTGGCTGTAATAAATCAAATATTTGCACCAACAAGATACCAATCCATCAATATCACCACAGATATTGACACACATCGAGGATGAAAGGCAACAAAGTGCCATACGGAAATTCTATGAAAACAAAGGTACCGGTATTTGTAACTTACAAGTCCTGAGGACAACGTGTAGAAATCATCTCCCGACATGAGAGTGCCAGGATACGAGGAAAAGGTCATGACTTGGCCCGGGATAAAATCCTTGGAGTCTGTGTAAAATAAAAATTACACATATAAGGTAAAATCGTTATTTAGCTTTATGTACGGTACCTGTTTCTGCATACGTAGATATGTATTGCACATATTTTTCATTAGCAAAGGGACATCAGGTCACCGGGCTCGTAGACCGGGTTTTTTACGAGACGTTAGGATCGTTTTACTAAGAATTACGAGCTCGTAACCATATCTTTGACATGATAATTTAACAACAGATCGTAATTTAACGAGCAACTCGAGTGCGTTATACATCGAGAATTGGGGTGCAACCATCTTTGTGCAATTTATTTGCCACCAGTAGCATTCAAAATCATGTTTGAAACATATTTATGATCAATTCGACATCTTTTTATTTCTTTTCGTGCCGGCAATTAATGTTTTTAATTTTAAGAGCAAAGGTTACGCGATCTTAGTGAAATGCATGAGCCCCAGTTTATCTGCAGAAATTATTTCATATACATAAGACGCGTTTCACCGTAATACCAAGTCATTGCGCGCCGCAGTCTAGAAACTATCATAACACATAACAACATAATAACATAGCAACTGACGACTGAACTTTGTGGTATGCATAAATCAAATGTGAAAAAAAAACTAAATGGTCATCAACTGTTCGCCCCCAAACCAGCCAAACTGCAGACAACATAACATAAGACAAACCAGCATTGAGGTGATACTGAAAGTCATATTTCTTCAAGATCCTCAGCATACTGTTGTATCCATTCCACGTATCCTGGGATACATAGAGATCCTCATTGTCTGGCAATAACTTGATAAGAGCTGAACAGGACCCAGATCCAATCACATGACCATCCTGCCCTGGTTTCAACGCAGATTCCAAATCTTCGCAATCGCCAGATATCTGCAGCATGCTGGGTCCCATACACAAATAAGATCAAACAGTTACCGTTAATTTAAATACACAAAAAAAAAATTTAGTTAGAATGAACAAAATCCAAATCAACAGTAATTATACTAGCGTGAATTATACATCAGCAGTGATAAAGAAATGGTTTATGCATGGTGTCGTTTCGGAAAACAAACTGAAAAAACCTTCAGATACATTATGTATATACATGTATTATATATACACTTTATAATGGTGGTTTGCTGTATAATAAATAAATATATTCTTCATTATTTCTTGTGTTTCGAAAGACTTTTTTTAAATGAGGAAGTTTTACCCCTTATTATACATTCATATATGAAGTCTTCAGGTTTATAGCACTTACACAAGACTTGTAACATCCATTGAGTATTTAGATGGAAACCTTGCTACTCCATTGAAACCGTCAATGAGTCCGCTCATCTGCTCATAGAACAGCTGTACCTACAGATCATACAGAGCAGACAATACATGTAAAAGTGTAGCAAGACCATGGCAAGTCAAATAATACTAAAGAATTGTTAGCGTAATCATAATCTATAATATACAATATTGAGGTAGACTAAAATCAGGCTGCATGGTACAGTTCAATCACAAAACAGCAGGAGGCTTCAGACAATCCAGTTGTGAATTCATTGGCCCTGGTTTGATATCTCTATTGAAGGAACTATAACCAGGAATATTTTTATGCTGATCACATGTACATCATCAATGGCAAATCTTTTTGCTATCTTTGTTAAATTTAACAAATTCAAGGTGAGGTAGATAACATTATAATCACTTTATTATATCTCCACAAATATCTTGCACTGATATTAATCCCCAACACACCTGATGCCAGTAAGGATCTGAATCTGCATGTTGAGCAATCATTTCTGTCACCCAAGCAAGATTATCATTCAGAAATGTTTGAAGTTGTTGACAATACTTGGATAATGGTGCAGTGCAGTAGTCTTTATATGTATTGATCCAATGCATTTCCAAGAGTTGCTTTGTAATCTTGGCTTCAGCCAACCCTGCCGCATAAGCTTGAAGTATGTCATCATAACTTCCATCTGTGTAGACTTCTAAATCAGCCCACCTGAAAAAATAGTAGAAATTCAGAAAATAGCACTGCCTTTGTTATAAAATACAAAATAAAACCCCACGTTTGCACCAACTTTGCAAGCTTAACACCTAAACACTACGCTGATAATATTCAATATTCGATGAATCCATCAACTGGCTGGAACTTAGGAGTCAGGGGGATATTTCACAACCTACTCTAAGAAATCAGCTGCATGAAATAAATCCTAGGCAACCAATGACTGATTGCAATGATACTGATTGCCAGATTAACTATAGACAACAACATGATTTATCTATGAGGGCATATATGGATGCATAATAAATGAATGCTAGATAAATTCTTAAGTTCTGGTATCAGGGTAGTTTGCACCACTTTGATCATTTCAGTACAGAGACATTAACAATGCAACATTGAGGCCGCTGTAATATTAACATATGATATAATTAGGACTTATAACGATATGCAACATAGACCTCTTCTTAAAATCAATATGTGACATAGACCTCTTCTTAAAATGGACATGCAAAATTTTTTTAGGGGGGGTCAACTGAAAACTTGCAATGGGGGTATTGTGAGACCACTAAAACTTATAACAAGGATAGGGAGTACATGCCTCCTCAGATGGCATTCTTCCTAAAAAATGTGGGGGTCCAATGTAAATACCTCAGATGGCCTCAATTTTACATTGAAAAATGGCATTCTTCCTCAAAAAGGGGGGGGGGGGAGGTCTAGGGGTCTGGACCCCCCCCCCCCTTGGATCCCTTGTATACTTCCTGCATTATGCATTAATATACATGAGACTATAATGCATATATAAGAGGTCTATCATATAACTTACATACCTGCGTCATTCTGTGACACAGAACTAAATTGGATACAGAAAAGGGGGGATGCATGTGCACAGCTACTAATAACAAAGCATTATTACTAAATTAGTAGCTGTGCTCACCCCCACCTACCCATGAATGACCCCGCCTCCTCAGTCTATTTCTTTCGCCTCTGTGTCTGTGACTGTGATAGTGCGAAACTAGCCCTGTTCATGGCTGTTAATGCTGGAAAAATCTGACAGGCCGCTATAAACACTGCTGCCCACCTCCTTGTGAGTGGTCAAGCCTGGAGTGGAGGCCATAAACAGGGCTATTCAGCCTATTGTGAAACCATATCAATTACGCTGAACCATTGCGCTTACCCGGTCTCATTAATTTTGTTTGAAAATGAAGCCCAGGCAACAGCGCCTTCACTCTTTCCGTCTTTGATCTCGAAGTTCCTTCCATCTTTATCCCATACGACTGACACGATGTCACTGTCAACCAAAGCTGAACAAGGAATGACAAGGTAAGTGAAGACAATCCACCCCCACAGGCCAGCCATCTTCTCAGCGAGCGATTGACAAACTGATTGACATCATGTGACAGCAATTTGTTTTTATTTCGTTAGATGTAAATAAGCTGGTACCGCCGCCGAGCGAAGTTGGGACCGCGGAACCAGGCTATAGGCTAAAAGGCGTCCCCCGAGGAGCGCCCTCTGCCAGAAGAGTGCATGGTACCTGAGTGCGATCTCCCGACAGAGGGCGTTCGGCTTACGCTCTGGCTACGAGCTCTCTTTGCTGGCAGAGTGACCTGAGTGGTTGAGCACGTGGTTATCTTCTGAGCTAAGATACAGTTTTATGTAACGCAGTGGCGGATCTAGGGGGGGGGGGGGGTTACATGTTAAAGTCCCAGGTCATCAGAGAGCAACCCCCCCCCCCTTGGGAAACTGAACATACACTGTTAAAGTCGGGTTCTCCAAGACCCCCCTCCCCCCCCCCCCGGTCACAAGTCTTCAGAGCAGCCCCCTCCCCCGGTCGCAAGTTTTGAGAGAGCAACCCCCACCTTGGGAACATACACTGTTTCGCTTCTCCGAGCACGCCCTCTCTCCCCGCCCCCCCCCCCCCCCCCCGGTCACAAGTCTTCAGAGCAGCCCCCTCCCCCCCTCCCCCGGTCGCAAGTTTTTCAGAGACAAATTCCTAGATCCGCCCCTGTAACGGCCCCTCCTTGGTGATAGGTGGGAGTCACAGGGGTCACAGGTTATTGATGTTGCTTCCCCAAATGACATTATAAAGATATCTGAGCGGGGGTATAGTGGCGGTCTGAGCACCGCCGCCTCCCCCCCCCCCCCTTTTTTTGAGCGAGGATGATCTTTTTTAATGGCAGCTAAGTCTAACTTGTGGACGGCCTATCGATCGGCCTGTTTGTAAGCCTACTCGACCCAGAATATTATTATGTAGACCCCCCCACCCCCCCGGATCGTAAGAATTTCTAATTTAAAACCCAATGCTCGGCCCCCGCCTTCCAAATTCCTGGATTCGCGCCTTCTTGTGACGCTGCATGACGTCGGTATGTAACAATGAACACATAAGCACAAGTGCTATTGCCCGACATTCATACAATCATATGAGCTGATGAGATATATGAGGAGGGCCTACATATGGTAATGCAAATGTAACAACCGTTGCATCATCTCTTTAAACCTTATCCGGCTATGTTGCATAATGGGCACGAATTACAGTGACAGCGTTGAATTTTTTAAGTAACGAATAAAGCTACGCCAAGCGTACTGTGTGTGTGTGGGGGGGGGGGAGGGTCAAACGCTCAAAACTGATGACGTCACAATTTTGGTGCCGCCCCCCCCCCCCCCCCAGCACCCCGGACCTTCTGCCGGGGGTGCAGTATAATGACTTTCAAAGCATTCTTTCCAAATGTAATAGTCTTCATGAAAACTAAACTGGGCAACGGAACCTCCGGGGACAATGACTGTATAACTCATCACTGTATATACATGAATATTGAATGACATATTGTCTGTATCTTTATACAATCAAGGTATATAAAGGACAAGGACGGACTTGTAGCCGGTTTATAAACGAAGAACTGAAACGGTTCAAGTTATAAGAAACAGTTCTTTATTGGTTCGAGAATCAAGGAAATTTGTTCATACATTTATCATCATTTGGAGGAGGAGAGGAGGGCCGGGCAGCTTCCAGGTTGGATGGAGGATTCGCATATGATGTTTGATTAATGTTTGATAAATATTCGTCCTTTTTTTTATTGTGATTCGAAAACTTGATAGTATTCTTCAAAGCAGCAGCAGCGTTTTCCTAAATTTCCAGTTGTTTGATGGCCATCCGCATATATTGTATAATTATACATTATGAATACAATTAAACTGACAGAAGGAACATATACATGGACAATATTTGTATTGGGTCATTAGATCTATCTCTCCTCGATATTGTTGTAAATAGGTATATTATTCAATCGAACGAAGTTAATAGTTTCATCGAGATCCTTCCATATTTCTTGAGGCCAATAAAATTGTGTCACACCAAGGGACGATTTGTTGCGCATTATCAAAGTGTGCCCAAACTTCAATTAATAGAATACAGTGAAACCAGTGCAATTTGTAGCCTACTTACATGCGCCATATTAGAAGAAAAAAAATCCATTTTAGAATCAAGACTAACATTTTAGAATCAAAAATAACATTTTAGAATCAAGACTAACATTTTAGAATCAAGACTAACAATTTAGAATCAAGACTAACATTTTAGAATCAAGACTAAAAGTATCTCAAAATTATGATGCATATGTTTTATATCTCTTTGATTCCGTAATCAACAATTTCAACATAAAACTGAGCGGTTTATTTATATCGCGCGCGGGCGTCCTAGTGAGCCGCGGTCGACATCACACAGAATACTGAACAGCGAACAGGCGCGCAGGGATATCAAGCCGGCCACCAAATTCTGCTCCAATGAACAAATTTGCAACTCTCCGGATATCAAGATTTAATTTCAAGACAGAATATACTTATTTTACATGGAGAAGAGGTTGGTAATACAAAACCTTACAGAATATATTACTTTAAGGAAAAGTTCATACTTTCATTGTTGTAATCACCGTATGACAAATGTAGGTGTCGAGATTAAAAAGAAAATACCGGGCGGCTGTAATGTGATATAAAAGTTAAAATATGTTGGTACAAAAATGTATTTACCGTTAATCGTTTTGTTTAAAAAAGAAACCATCAGCGAGAAAATCGCACGTCAACAGTATAAAACAATGATTTTCGCCCATCAGGCGGTGTCGACACGTTCTGGACACGTAAACAGAGTTAGCCAATCACACGCAAGGCGGTGACGTCACCGACGACGACCCTCCGCAGAATCAAAAACAAAAATGTTTACATGCGAGAAGCGGTGCGTCTTTGGAACAAGCTGTCAGATTAACACATCTCGTGAATAATGACAAGCGAATTTGACTTATAAATTTGAACCATCGATGCATTTAGAACAAAATGATGTACTGTTCATCTGTTGGCTGTAACAAGTCAAGCGCAAAAAAGGACAGCGAATATAGGATATCTTTCTACCGCTATCCACTAGGCGACCAGCAGCTTTTGCGGCAATGGCTACACAAGATTGCTCGTTTGAGTTTTAAACCCACCAAACCTTCAAGAGCATGTTCCGAACACTTTGAGAAAAATTGCTGTGAGGAAGATATGTATGCTAGATACCTAAGCAGAGGCTGAAGCCAGAAGCTGTTCCAACCATATTTTGCCCTCGCCATCCCCTGCCTCCCCCGCCCTCCTGTCCATACACCCTTCATTGACAGTGAGTTTTTAAGACAGCAGCTGTATCAACTTACACCATCGACTGCCGCTTCCTGAACCATGGCCCGCCACTCTACAAAATTCTCTCACAATTGGCCAAAATGGCCACAATTAGCCACCCTGCCAATTACCCTTATAGAGCGGATATTTGAAAACTTGGAACCGGCGCCTGCGATGGGCTTGCAGCCAGTCGGCATGAATAGCCTGTCATTTGTCTTGCATACCATCTCGCGCGTAATTCGCCCACTCTCTTTTCATGTCACTATTGCAAACATCCTTAAACCTGGCCAATATAGGTTATCATATTTATGAAGGTAAAAAGCGCCATATTTATGAAGGTAAAAAGCGCCAGTGAAGCCCGAATGTTGATGACGTAGTATGAAAGCCACATGTTTCCACACAAGATCTGTGCAGCATTAAATTGGACGAACAAATTGTTATTCACAACATGCCCGACTCTTATTGCATATTCTTGATATGGACCTCTATATGTAGATCTATGTAATAAACCAATCATTAGTATTAAAGAAAGAAACTTTAAAAGTTTCGTTTGCGGCGTGTACAGCTTTAAACATGCGCGCGTAGTCTTAACTAGGTAAAATAATATTAAAAAATAGACTGATGACAAAATCGATTGGGTCCCCCGATATCTTATTGTACAAGCATCTGTATGCTGATATTACTGCACCAATATCGCTTTTTACGCGACACTCATCATTATACATAATTATTTATTCATGGAATAAATAACGATCGGGAGCCGGCCACTGCGTTCATATTATGGCCTGATGGCTAATGTGTGTGTGCGTTGGGGGGAGGGGGTGGGGGGGGGGGGGGGGAGGACATGTGTATTCCCATATCACGAAAGAGAAAATGGCTTTATTCCCAGGTCACCATGAATTAAAAGGAAAACTCCCTGCATACAAATGACAGGCGCATACATGATACATGCCCCCCCACCTCCCGCCCAGATAAAGATTGTCCAGACTCCTGCCATTATAAAGCACATCACTTCATCATTGATCAGGATATCGGGGGACGTGTCCGAGACTGTAGCTTGATGGACTATCCCAAAGAACCTTCTTGATAACGAAAGTATTTGCATAGCGTCCACATGGTCCAGGCGATACTTGGATTGGCGCCAAAAATACTCTCCCCGCCACCATCACCCCCATCCTTTATGACGTCAGAGTCATGCGCTCCCGCTAGATGGCAACAGCGGTCTTCGTGACCTAGATAGTCGCTTTTTTCCGGAAGTGGTATGGTTCCAGAGGGATAAGGAGGTGTGTGCCTTGTGATGCACTGAAGTGTGAAGCTGTCACAAACAAACTGTATTAGACCTCGACATCGCCAACTCTGGTTAGCAAGGGTTTTCGTAAAAACAGACTAGATGCCGCAGCAAATGGCTAATCATGTCAGAAACCTGTCGGTTGTCGATGTCTATGACATCGCGGCCGGGATTGGTAAGGAGTTTGAACGGCTCATTGACGGCTATGGTCCTGAAGCTGTCACAGACTTGATGCCCAAAGTTATCACTGTCTTGGAACATCTGGAGAATCTTGCAGACGTAACTCAAAAGGATAATGGTGAAAAGGAAGAATTGCAGTATGCCATTGAGCGTTTACAGGCTGAAAAGGCAGCAAAGGCAGAAGAAAGGGTGAAATATGAAAACGTAAGTACGCTAACGCAGTGGATGTCAGGCATAAGGGCCGCATGGCACAAGGGCCGCGCGGATGTTAGGGGGTTGAGGAGGACGGGGATGTAGTGGGGGGGGGGGGAGGGGGGGTGTGCGGAGGGGGATGTGTGTGGTCGCAGTATGCCGTGGCCAAGTACCGTGGCGGCGGATGCAAGGTGTGAATTGCAACTTGTAGTCTCTTATCGGCTTCCGTGTCGGGGTCTGGGACTGGGGCACAGTAGCGAGTCAATTAATTTGTAGCCTCTGTTATCTTCCTTTGATTTGGTATTCATTGCTCGATCACACTTTATATGATGCGCAGCTTCTGTTACTGGCATTAATTGCCGTCTTTATCGTGAGGCAGTCCATATTGGCCACATCGAATGGACGTGCGTCGTCTGTGCCGACCTCCCTCCCGCCGCCGACCGACCTCAAGCTGCTGATTTTGCCGCCGATGTCCCTCGCCCGGCCGAACTTCTAGCCGCAGACCTCCCTGGTGGTGCCGATTTTCGGGCCCCCGACCTCCCTGCCGACCTCCCTGCCGACCTCCCCGCCGACCTCCCAGCCGGCCTTCCCGCCGACCTCCCTGCCGGACTTCCCGCCGGCCTTCCCGTCGACCTCCCTGCCAGACTTCCCGCCGACCTCCCTGCCGGACTTCCCGCCGACCTCCCTGCCGGACTTCCCGCCGACCTCCCTGCCGGACTTCCCGCCGACCTCCCTGCCTAGGCTTAGTTTTGGCGGGAAAGAACTCGACATGCAACTTTAATCGCAATCAATCAGTCTGTCTGCCGAATCTGCACCCCTGCACCCGACTCTGCCTTATCTGCCTTATCTGCCCAGCCGCTAATCCCCTGCCGCACCCGCCTACCCGACGCATGCCCCCCTACCCCCCCCCCCCCCCCCGCGCTCCCCCACCCCTTGTAGGGGGTGGGGAAATCGCGCGGCCTTTACGACCGTACACCAACGCAGTAACAGCGCTATCTGAAGTTATGTGGGGGGAGGGGGGGTGTACACTCATAATGGCCAAAGGATTTAAGAGGGGTGGGGGGGAGAGGGGGTGGGGGATGTAGTGAGCCAACGGATTAGTCTGCGCGCCAAGACGATTGGGTGTTGGCCAACTGGGAGGGGGCGGAGGTGGGTGGTTGGGCTTTCTGAGGGAATATCACTTTTTGCACATTTTTGGGGGAATCCCTTAGAGCCCAGTAATGAGCATTGGTAACGCAGATTTTAATGGTAATGAGGGTGTAGAGCCTGGATTTTTCCGGATATTCACAGGGATTTTTGCACACAGCCAATTTACCGCTGAGAGCCCCGTAATGAGCATTGATAACGCAGATTTTAATGGTAATGAGGGTGTAGAGCAAGGATTTTTACGGATATTCATGCGGCCCGAATTTCATGCACTTTGGTTTTATGATTATGAATTCTCGTTTATTTTCTGGTTTTCACCCATTCACTGGCGGATAACTCGCATATATTGCCAATTGAGAACAGCATTATAACAATCCACAACACAACGCCACATCGTTTGATAACAACTTGTTAAATTCGCCGGCTTATTAACTTAGTTACAACTTCCCTGCCATCTGGAACTGGTAGCCCTTTGATAACAACTCCATAGTCACATTGGCATGTAATTGAATCTTGGCTTCTTCTTTGCCAAAGCTGTCTTTAGGGGTTGTCACTGTCTACCTGCCTAAAGGTTTCAGTACAGCAATCCAACAGTTGATTATGGATAAATTGGGTATAAAAGGAGTGGGTCTATGTTAAATAAATTTGCTGTATGTTGTTAAATCTCTGTAACTCTCTATAAATTTTCGCTGCCTGTTCTTCCATACAATCGATCACACCAACCCAGACCGTTGTATACAACTCTGCAATACCCTCGCGGTCACTCTGGCGAGACAGTGCGAATAACAGAGTCAAATCGCAGCAGGCTAATCCCCTCAACCCCCCCCCCCCCCTAAATCGCCGCGGACTAATCCCCTCGAGGCTCGACCAACCCCGACCCCCGCCCTCCACCTATGGTAGGGGGTGGTGAGAGCGACTCAGCCGTTATGCCGTTTGGCCATTATGCATAGCATTCGAAGGGGGCAAGGGATAGGCCTATTGCCATTCATTGGGAAAGGTATTTTAATTTCACCATGAATTTGGAATGATGAAAATAATTTCTCATCAACTTGGAATGGGATAAGCTTATTAGCAGATCACTGTGATTAAAGATTTCCATTAAAGTTGCATATCAAACTCTTTCCCGCCCAAACGAAAGGTCAAAATACAAATAAGAATCAGTCCTTGAATCATTCAGGATTTCTTTTGTCTATACTCCATGCATGCCAGACTGCCAAATGTAATCTTGTAACCTTGACTGTGATATCAATTTACAACAAGTTTTCAGTTTAGTGGTAAACGTCATCAGTTTGTGTGCTTTGCGATGCCCCTCTTATAAGTTATTTGAAATATATTTAGGTTTGTACCTGGTTTGCCGTGGTAATATTGAAAATGTACATTTTTAAATAAAGAAGCCTCCCCTGAAGTTTACCAACTAGTCCCAAGTTTTAGGGCAATCTTTTAAAACAACTTCTACTCACTTTACCCATTGTGACACTACTGTCACCCTCTCTGAGATAAACTCATCTCACACTCTCCGGCGGTATTTTCCAAAAGGAACAGGTTTGTCCTGAGAAGAATCTATCTCGCATATGCACCAATGCCATATTCATATCTTGCTATAATTATTATATTTGTATCTGTTATAAAGAGTTAACCACAAGCTTTTGAACTGTCAGCTGGAGTAAGTTTGGCATTGATACCTGAAGTGTAAGGGAGTATAATATATATGCAGCCAGATATTTAAAGTAGTTAACATTGTATGTTATGAAAAGTTTTATGGGCTCTGAAAGTTGACTTAGAGGATTCCTGCTGAAAACATGTTCACCTAGGTCCACATATTTGATGGAAGGTTATTAAGGCGTAGACGGCTGTACTATATATAGGTATAATTACTCACCTGTTTAGGAACTGGAGCAGATAGAAGAGTCTTGGCAGCGAGAGACAAAAGAACATCTGGAGAACATCACACACCTGCAGGAAGACAACAGGAAGCTCCGAGTTGCCCTGAAGGAGAAGGAAGGACAAGAGGATCGCATTCAGAGTAAGTTGTCAGGTTGGTATATAATTGAAAAGTTTGGTGGTGTTGTCTGCACAATTTTCCAGAATCATATTTGAGATATGGTAGAAATATATGTAGTTTTGATATGGATTCTTCGGAAGGAAACACAAAAAGACTTAGGTGAGAGATCAGTCTTATCTACTAATGGTAGTCTTCACTTTCTCATAGCCTCATAATGCATGGCCAGTCATCTGTTACTGTTAAATTTGCTCCATATCAAATGTTTATTTTGATACCTAACAGTAATTCAACACCCTGCTGATACAGCCAGAGGTTTGTGATGTACCCTACAAAGCGATCTTTGCCTTTACACCATGCATTGTCTCATCAGTTGATAAGTGGTCTTAAGTAAGGTGCACTTGTTACTTGCAGGACAAGATTCAGAAGAAAGCCGCCTTGTTTCTCACTTGCAAGATACAATACACAAACAGCGACAAGCTATCCGCGCCCTGAATCATGAACTAAGTGAAAAGAATATTAACCTCGATGCTGTAAGTATGCTGAGTAGCTTTCATCCTAATGATTGCAAACACCATAAATGGCTCTGATGCATAACGCACTACCCCCTCCTGTTCCTAACGAAAGATGCGCTAACTGCCCCCATTCCCCATAGATGCACTCACTACCCCCCTCCTGCAACAGATGCACGCATGACCCCCTCCCCCCCACCCCCCACAGATGTAGTCACTACCATCCTCCTCCCCCAACAAATGCACTGACTACCCCTCCCCTCTTCCCCCAACAAATGCACTCACTACACCCCCTCCTCCCCCAACAAATGCACTCACTACACCCCCTCCTCCCCCAACGAATGCACTCACTACTCCCTCCTCCCCCAACAAATGCACTCACTACCCCCCCCCCTCCTCCTCCAACAAATGCATTCACTACCCCTTCCCTCCTCCCCCAACAAATGCACTCACTACCCGCTTCCCCCACTCCCCCAACAAATGAACTCACTACTCCCTCCTCCCCCAACAAATGCACTCACTACCCTCCCCCTCCTCCTCCAACAAATGTACTCACTACTCCTCCCCTCCTCCCCCAACAAATGCACTCACTACACCCCCTCCTCCCCCAACAAATGCACTCACTACACCCCCTCCTCCTCCAACAAATGTACTCACTACTCCTCCCCTCCTCCCCCAACAAATGCACTCACTACACCCCCTCCTCCCCCAACAAATGCACTGACTACCCCTTCCCCCTCCCCCAACAAATGCACTCACTACACCCCCTCTTCCCCCAACAAATGTAATCATTACCCACCTCCCCTCCTCCCCCAACAAATGCACTCACTACACCCCCTCCTCCTCCAACAAATGTACTCACTACTCCTCCCCTCCTCCCCCAACAAATGCACTCACTACACCCCCTCCTCCCCCAACAAATGCACTCACTACCTGCTTCCCCCACTCCCCCAACAAATGCACTCACTACCCCCCACTTCCCCAACAAATGAACTCACTACCCCCTCCTCCCCCAACAAATGACCTCACTACCCACCTCCCCTCCTCCCCAAAAAATGCACTCACTACCCCTCCCCTCCTCCCCCAACAAATGCACTCACTACCCGCTTCCCCCACTCCCCCAACAAATGAACTTACTACCCCCTCCTCCCCCAACAAATGCACTCACTACCTTTCCCCTCCTCCCCCAACAAATGCACTCACTACACCCCCTCCTCCCCCAACAAATGCACTCACTACCCGCTTCCCCCACTCCCCCAACAAATGAACTCACTACCCCCTCCTCCCCCAACAAATGCACTCACTACCCCTCCCCTCCTCCCCCAACAAATGCACTCACTACACCCCCTCCTCCCCCAACAAATGCACTCACTACACCCTCCAATCCTCCCCCAACAAATGCATTAACTACTTGCTTCCCCCACTCCCCCAACAAATGCACTCACTACACCCCCTCCTCCCCCAACAAATGCACTCACTACACCCCCTCCTCCTCCAACAAATGCACTCACTACTCCTCCCCTCCTCCCCCAACAAATGCACTCACTACACCCCCTCCTCCTCCAACAAATGTACTCACTACCCCTTCCCCCTCCCCCAACAAATGCACTCACTAACCCCCTCCCCCCAACAAATGCACTCACTACCCCTCCCCTCCTCCCCCAACAAATGCAATCACTACCCGCCTCCCCCCTCCCCCAACAAATTACCTCACTATCCACCCACCCCTCCTCTCCCAACAAATGCACTCACTACCCCTCCCCCCTCCCCCAACAAATTACCTCACTACCCACCTCCCCTCCTCCCCCAACAACTGCACTCAATACACCCCCTCCTCCCCCAACAAATGCACTCACTACCCGCTTCCCCCACTCCCCCAACAAATGAACTCACTACTCCCTCCTCCCCCAACAAATGCACTCACTACCCCCCCCATCCCTCCTCCTCCAACAAATGCATTCACTACCCCTTCCCTCCTCCCCCAACAAATGCACTCACTACCCGCTTCCCCCACTCCCCAACAAATGAACTCACTACTCCCTCCTCCCCCAACAAATGCACTCACTACCCCTCCCCTCCTCCTCCAACAAATGCATTCACTACCCCTTCCCTCCTCCCCCAACAAATGCACTCACTACCCGCCTCCCCCCAACAAATGCACTCACTACCCCTCCCCTCCTCCCCCAAAAATGCACTCACTACACCCTCCCATCCTCCCTTAACAAATGCACTCACTACCTGCTTCCCCCACTCCCCCAACAAATGCACTCACTAACCCTCCCATCCTCCCCCAACAAATGGACTCACTACCTGCTTCCCCCACTCCCCCAACAAATGCACTCACTACCCCCCACTCCCCCAACAAATGAACTCACTACCCCCTCCTCCCCCAACAAATGACCTCACTACCCACCTCCCCTCCTCCCCAAAAAATGCACTCACTACCCCTCCCCTCCTCCCCCAACAAATGCGCTCACTACCCGCTTCCCCCACTCCCCCAACAAATGAACTCACTACCCCCTCCTCCCCCAACAAATGCACTCACTACCTTTCCCCTCCTCCCCCAACAAATGCACTCACTACACCCCCTCCTCCCCCAACAAATGCACTCACTACCCGCTTCCCCCACTCCCCCAACAAATGAACTCACTACCCCCTCCTCCCCCAACAAATGCACTCACTACCCCTCCCCTCCTCCCCCGACAAATGCACTCACTACACCCCCTCCTCCCCCAACAAATGCACTCACTACACCCTCCAATCCTCCCCCAACAAATGCACTAACTACCTGCTTCCCCCACTCCCCCAACAAATGAACTCACTACCCCCTACTCCCCAACAAATGCACTCACTACCCCTCCCCTCCTCCCCCAACAAATGCACTCACTACCCCTCCCCTCCTCCCCCAACAAATGCACTCACTACCCGCCTCCCCCCAACAAATGCACTCACTACCCTCCCCTCCTCCCCCAACAAATGCACTCACTACCCCTCCCCTCCTCCCCCAACAAATGCAATCATTACCCGCCTCCCTTCCTCCCCCAACAAATGAACTCACTACCCCCTCTTCCCCCAACAAATGACCTCACTACCCACCTCCTCTCCTCCCCAACAAATGCACCCACTACCCCTCCCCTCCTCCCCCAACAAATGCACTCACTACCCGCTTCCCCCACTCCCCCAACAAATGAACTCACTACCCCCCACTCCCCCAACAAATGAACTCACTACCCCCCTCCTCCCCCAACAAATGCACTCACTACCCCTGCCCTCCTCCCCCAACAAATGCACTCACTACACCCTCCCATCCTCCCCCAACAAATGGACTCACTACCTGCTTCCCCGACTCCCCCAACAAATGAACTCACTACACCCTCCCATCCTTCCCCAACAAATGCACTCACTACCCCCTCCTCCCCCAACAATTGCACTCACTACCCCTCCCTTCCTCCCCCAACAATTGCACTCACTACCCTTCCCCTCCTCCCCCAACAAATGCACTAACTACCCCCCTCCTCCCCGAGACAAATGCACTCACTACCCCTCCTCTCCTCCCTCAACAAATGCACTACCTACCCACCTCCCCTCCTCCCCAACAAAGGCACTCACTACCCCCTCCTCCCCGAGACAAATGCACTCACTACCCGTCCTCTCCTTCCCCAACAAAGGCACTCACTACCCTTCCCCTCCTCCCCCAACAAATACATTCACTACCCCTCCCCTCCTCCCCCAACAAATGCACTCACTACCCCTCCCCTCCTCCCCCAACAAATGCACTCACTACCCGCCTCCCCTCATTCCCACACAAATGCACTCACTACCGCTTTCTCCCCCTGACAAATGCACTCACTACCGCCCTACTCTCCCCCCCCCCCCTCACGGATGCACTCACCACGCCCCCCTCCCCTCTCCCCCCACCCAGATTCACTCACTACCCCGCTCCTCTGCCCCTCCCACACAGATGCAGAACCAGTTGGAGCACATGGCTCGGGTGAACGGCGAGATCAGGCGCAAGACAACCGTGACGGAGCGGCGCGCGCAGGGTCTGATCCAGGAGCAGGTAGACCTCCAGGCCCAGCTCCACGAGAAGGATCAGGAGATCCACACCATCAAGAACATGATCCGGCAACAGGACGACAAGGTGGAGGCCTCCAACGCCGCCCCCTCCCCACCAGAGTCGCCGGGATATGTAAGTGTATTGTTGACTGGTTGAGACTGCGACTGATCATCCCTGTCCTGTTATAACAGGTGGAGAGCCTTGCTCTTGGCGCGTAGCAACGCTGCTCTGAGGGTAATAATAGTGACTTCACTACTGTGAGAAGTTTAGTGCTATTTGTGATTGACTACTGTGAGAAGTTTGTTATTGACTACCGTATCCAGACGATTGATGCTAAGTTTAATTGAACGAATCGATGTTACTACTTTGAGCTGTTTCATTTGATAAGCATGATGCTACTGGGGAACGAATGGCATTTTCACTTCATCCAATTCAGTACCACCTACCTGGAACCTACTATGAGTGACTGAATGGCTTATCCACTCAGGGTAGCTTAGCGCCCCGCTGTGGCCATGTATGTGTGGTCGCAGGATAAAGATCCCATGTCTTTCTTCGCAAAGAGTAAAGGGTTACCTCCGGGGACATGGCTCCACTCTGTCTTCCTCCTCCCATTGACGCGATATGACCAAACGCGGTTAAAGCGTCCTGAATATATAATCAACCAACCACTCAAGGCAGTGTTCTGGATGGTTTATGAAATTCTGCTTTGCATCTTCGTGCATCGCACCCGATTAGGATAGTGTCACTACGTTGAGGAGATATTAATGATGTAATCATTGCATCGAGAAGCTTGATATTAATGAGATAATCATTGCATCGAGAAGCTTGATATTAATGATATAATCATTGCATTGAGAAGCTTGATATTAATGATGTAATCATTGCATTGAGAAGCTTGGTATTAATGATGTAATCATTGCATTGAGAAGCTTGGTATTAATGATATAATCATTGCATTGAGAAGCTTGATATTAATGATGTAATCATTGCATTGAGAAGCTTGGTATTAATGATGTAATCATTGCATTGAGAAGCTTGGTATTAATGATATGATCATTGCATTGAGAAGCTTGATATTAATGAGATAATCATTACATTGCGAAGTTTCATTCTTACTATGACTTTCATTACATTGCGAATTTATATGCTTATAATACGATCCATACCTAGATCCAGATAATTATGTGATCCCTACTGGGAAAAAAATTCTACATGTAAATACTTATAAATATTAACATTATTTCTGAACTTGTCAAACTATCGTTAAATAAGAAGCAATACTATAAAATGTAAAAAAATTAATTATTTTTCGGGTCAGATGCATAACTAAACAAGTACCGATATAAGATGGTATCGAGCCCAAAAGCTCCACCGATATATATTTGTAACGACTCTATAGTACTATAGTACTTTATGATACATATAAAAATATCAGTGGTAACGACATTATATTTGTAACATTGTAATAATTTCATGGTCTAACTGCATGTCTGCTGCCACCCGTGTCAGTTTGTCATACATCCTCCGCCCTAGTTCTCTTCAGACTGAAAACTGTGGCTGTGTCCTCATCGAAGGCATGAACACCTTTCTAGTTTTCACGTGTCTTCCACATTTCTACAATTTTGATATTTTATGGTTTTCTGTAACCTGAATCACCCGATAACATTCACTGATTGATGATTCACTATGGCTGCGACTGAAAAAAAAGTTCCGCATTTTCAACCGAAGCCTTTAATGTCTCTCCTTCACTTGAACCCTCGACTTACGGTCTAATCCATGTGTTCTTTCCATCTCAATTCTCCTGTCCTCTTGTACAGCAAAAAGCTTTTCAGTATCCCACAGGATGATTTAAATCTGTCTAGCGATTGCTCAGTCGTTCTACCACCGTTCTCCCCTGTGCTTGTGCAACCTTCATACAGGAGTCCTTCCACAGTTATGGTATATGAATACCGCATTTAGCATCCCCCTCTGTCATGACTGTTTATCTCAGAGATTTCCCCAATAATCTGTGCTGTATTGCCACTGGAATCTTGAATGTTCTACTTCCCATGCTACGAGGACTCCTTCTCCCTCTAACATTGGTTGGTTTATTATTTTGATATGTTATTCGTGCGTTGTGGTTTGGTTTTTTGTGTTGTTTTTTGTTGTCGTGCCTGTGTAGCTTTCGTTACCCGACGTGTGGTGCCTCCTTCTCCCTCTCTAGTTATCCCTCCATGACCTTCAGCGGATCCAGGAGCAGTTGGAGCTGTCCGGCAAGATGGTGGTGGACAAGGCCGACCCCAACCAGCCGCGCTTCTCGCTCGACGAGCTCAGGGACGTGCTGCAGGAGAGGAACGAACTGAAGACGAAGCTCATCGCGGTGGAGGAGGAACTCGACAGCTATCGACCTCCCGAGTATGTCAGGGTGTGGGAGGGGCACGAAGAAGGGGGGGGGGGGGGGTGCTAGGGTGTCTGGAGGGTGTTCAGTATACCGACCTCCCGAGTATGTCTGGGTGGAGGGGTGGGGGCGGGGAGGGGGGGAGCTAGGGTGTTTGGAGGTTCTTCAGTATACCGACCTCCCGAGTATGTCTCGGTGGGTGGGTGTGTGTGTGTGTGTGGGGGGGGGGGGGGGGGGGGGGGGCGGGGGGGCTAGGGTGTCTGGAGGTTCTTCAGTATACCGACCTCCCGAGTATGTTTCGGTGGGTGGGTGGGTGTGTGAGGGTGGGGGGGGGGGGGGGGCTAGGGTGCCTGGAGGGTGTTCAGTATACCGACCTCCGAAATATGTCTTGGTGAGGGTGGGGGGGGGGGGGGCTATGCTGTCTGGAGGGTGTTCAGTCTACCGACCTCCCGAACATGTCTGGGTGGGGGGGTGAGGGGGAGCGGGGCTAGGGTGTCTGGAGGGTGTTCAGTATACCGACCTCCTGAGTATACCTGGGTGGGGTTGAGTGGAAGGGGGGGGGGGGCTAGGGTGTCTGGAGGGTGTTCACTGTACCGACCTCCCGAGTATGTCTGGGTGGAGGTGGGGGGGGGGGGGGGGCTAGGGTGTCTGGAGGGTGCTCAGTATACTAACCTTCCGAGTATGTCTGGGTGAGGTTGGGGGGGGGGGTGCTAGGGTGTCTGGAGGGTATTCAGTGTACCGATCTCCCGAACATGTCTAGCGGGGGGGGGGGGGGGGGGGGCTAGAGTTCAGTGTACCGACCTCCCAAATATGTGTGGGTGGGGTTCGACGAGGGCTTATTTCTGTTGGGTGACGTGGAAGGGGGGGGGGGTGAAGGGTGTTCAGTATCGGTTTTTATAAGCAGTGTAAAGACTTGTGTCGAGTAGCATTTTTTTTCCTGGATGTAGTCAGAATCGAACGGTAGATTAAGCAAAGTAGGTTATAAAAGGACAACAAATGAACTGTAATTGTATAAAGACTGTGCCACAGATATGTTTCCTTCGTTACTGATAACCTGGTATAATGTGACGCGCTGGAGCCATGCTACGAATGGAGTACTTAACGGCACGTGGATCGGTGGTTCAAGCTCCCATGTCCTTCGTCGCAAAGAGTAGGGGCTTACCCCCGGGGACATGGCTCCGCTCTTCCCTTCCTTTCTCCCATTGACGCGATATGTCCTGCTTATGCAACCAACGGATAGAGTAAGTTGTTGCCACATTACTATTGAGGCTGAACGCCGTTACCTCCATGTACATTAGTGGGATCTACCAATGTAGTAAATTCCATATCGAGGCTAAACAAGAGAATGTGAAGCACTAATGGTTGTTGACGTGACGCATCACTGTCTTGCCGCCGCAGCCACAAAGAGGAGGACCCTCCCGTCCAGGGACCCATCAACAAGGAACCGGATGAGAAACTGTTCCCGGAGAAATACGCCAAAGGAGAGTCCGGCATCCGAAAATTGTAAGTAATAACTTACAATTCGATATACAAACAGTCGTAGTTCTTTTCTTGCTGCATGATCTATTCCCCTTCGCGAGCGTAACGGAGAACATCGCACGGTAAGTACGATTATTCTTTTTGAAGTACGACTCAGTTACTGCGTGGTTTGTGTTTGCTTCCTTGACAGTGTCTTACAATTTAATGTGTTTGCTATTTAATATCTGCATTTAGATAACGTGTATCATTTATTAGTCGCGTCTTGATGTAAACGGAAGTTACTTTCCCGTAGTTATTACTTACTTTCAATCATGTATTTCCAGAACGGCATACATGTGATACTTCTATTATATCGGGCGTTTTGCCGTCATTTGTATTGTAGTTATCTATGCGTCTGTCTGTTTCTCTTTTGCTTTCGTTATATATTTGTATATGATTTGAATATTCTCTGGAAAGCCATGAATATTTGTTACAACTGTAGTGTACGTCAGGCCGTTGTGATTTGTGCCATTCCATATGGGTGTCAATACGATCGATGTACAAGTTATTGTATAAGGTTATTGTAGTAGCATGGACAATTAGTTTACCATAGGATAAACATTCTGTATCGCCGGACTAGCCTAGCGAGCTAGCCTAATGTTGATCCCTCTTTCAACGAACGTGTTATTAGTCATTATGTGATTCGGTCAGGCGTTTGTATGATTTTTGTACGCATAATGAAGCGATTTGGTTTCCTATATGCTTCCTGCTACAGTAAACCTGACCGCGCTATACGGTGACACACTCCTGTTAACTTGTTGGCGACGAGAAACTGTTCATAGCTTACAGTGTGAACCAGATTTGGCGCCCATGTTCTGTGCCAATATGTAGTACACGCGTGGTCTTATGACAATATAGGCGTATTTAGAGCGGGATATTCATTGTGGAGTATTGATACTCACGGGCCATTCCACTTTCACGGGGCAAGATACGTTCTTCTCCAGAACACCTGTTTCGCATGCACTAACGTTACTTATTGCCTGCAGTCTGTTCGCTTATAATTGTTCCAACGGTTTTTTGGACCTGTGACCAGTGATACGTGGTGTGTTGCGGGGGTAATGCTTGTAATTAATACGTCGGGGTCAGATTTACAGCGACAATTGTCTTATGATGATCCATGTATTACATTTATTTGCCTTACGAGGTTATACACTTAATATTAGCTTTTTACTGTTCATTATTAATTTCAAAACTTTCACGTTTCATGAAAAACTAATTATGTTATCATATCTTATTTTCGTTTTTATTTTTCAATTGGTTGAAAAAAAATATGTTTGTGTTTTATTTCTGTTGAAGCGTTGTGTTGTTCGCCTGATGTTTACCGGCATGCACTATTATTATGTAAGGACGCTATCTAAACCAGGATGTAAGCTATTATATCACTTGTCTGTGAATGTCAGTTACCGTAGACTGTAGTGCTTGTTGGGTCCTGCTTGTCACTGGGACCGATACACCATACTGGACGTAGCAGGCACGTCCTCCTTACATAGTAGCCTCCATGATATCGATTATTGCAGTAGCCGTGAGTTATACGTGAGCTATGCTGAAACACATGGTTTTCGCTTAAATACGAAGAAACCAAATATGATCTCCCAGTTGCGCAAGAATCATTTTATTGTCCTATGAGGCTCTTGTGCCTTATATATGTTTCACCTATGGTCTTAAAACCCTAATTATTTAATTTATTTCATGAGATTTTGTGCAGTACACACCCATAAGTCGATCCTCTGAGCCACCTCACGTACTGCTGAATGCCTGTTCTGCTCCCTCCGTCACGCCCACACTCATAGATGTTTATTCCAAATTATTACTGAAAGCGAAAATACCAGCTTCATTTGATTAAGGAGTCATTGGTGGAATCGAAGTCCCCTTCATGATAAGGTGATGTTCGCGGAGACAAGTTTTGTTCTAAGTTGTGATATTATGTAAAAACTAATTGAATCTTTCCAGTATAAATTTATGGCGTCGTTAGCCAAGATAGAAGATAGCGATTACATCAGTAGATGCCTGTATTTACCATTGGGGTACGCTAATGATACTTCTGTTCGAATGGGGTCGTTCACTACAATTAACCCAGTCATTGGAGCATTATACTCGACGGCGGTGTAGTTTCACTTGATATGAATTGGGCTTTCGCTTCTATCAGATTTCAGCGTTTTCTAGAGAAACTCAACTTCGAAGAATCAAGTGAAGACGACTGATGAGTTTTGCGCTAGATGGCGTCACTTGACAAGCGTCCAAAAGCGACCCGCAAAAATTCAACGACCGGAGACATTTCTCATCTGCTATTACTAGCTAATTTCAGCTCTGTTGAAACTCGTAGAACCCGTAGATTGCAGTGCTTATGTTTCCCCGTCGCCTTGGCTTTAACAAGGGTAGTCATGGCAGCGGCCTGTTGATTTCTGCCCCCCGCCACCCCGCCCCCGTTAATCAAGATGCTGGGGCTGCCGTCTTAATGGTGCTGGTAAAAAAATCCTCAAATCAAATCAAGTCGCTCCAATTGAAGACTGCAGTGGCATTAGTGACTGTTCTATGATTACATGTGCTCGGACCTTTGCACGGAGTGTCCATTGTTGGATAACTGACTAATTTTTGCCAGGTGACCGCAGTGCATAGTTACCTATTCCGACAGGAGTGGCTTAACATAACAAGGTGTTCGGGCTTGCTATTTTGTAAGCAGACACGTAAGCTCCACACTGTTTTATCGAGCACGTGCTGCGCAATGCATTTTATACATGGAATCGCAATTAATGAAATTTAGGTAATCGCTTACATTGTTATGACCTTTGTCATGCATGGGGGTTTGTATTGCACGGAAGACAGGACCTGTCCGAAAGCGACCCACCTACCATGTGTTTATAGACAAATAACTGCTGAATCCGAGTCGGGATCTGCCGAAAGATGTCCTGCAAAACGTCTGCGGTAGCCAGGGTGTTACACCGATTTCCCGCGCGTCATAACTCATGGAGGGGACAATCTAATCGGCTGATAACATTAGTTGAAGCTAATTACGAATTACGCTGAATGGCCAAATGTTAATTATCATGTGAATCTTGTACATCGCTGACTTGTTTCTGGTTTTTTGCACCTTCCTCTTGTGCCATTGTACATTTTTCCTTCGGTAATCACGTGATGTTGACAAGGGTAACGTATCGTTATATATATGCGTCCTGCGTAACCAATGGTGATATGATTGAAGGGAATAGGAAGGAGTTCGTGTTTGATATGAATAAAGCCAACAATGTTGATTTCGTTTCGAAACAAGAATTGAGTTTTCCATCCGAGCTGGAGTTTTGCTCCGCTTAATTGTACACGTTTGGTTAACCAAATTTCTTTCGAACAATTCGGGAAAGGTTTTGCGGCGATTGGTTCATAAATTACATGAAGATGTCTATTTATATATGTCTATATTTAATCTTTTGCTTCATTCGTAATTAATCTTTGACTTAACCCCTTATGCGAGTTATATACTGAGCATATTTTGTTGTGTTATATTATTCAGTCATTCCATAGAAGATAGCATTCAGCGATTACCTTGTGTGGGTGAACTCGGACAGAACATATCTCTGTTGGAGGACCATGTTGCCTTGTCCTCAACAAGTCTTTCATCTTAATCACATCTGAATTTGGTCTTTTTTGATGAAGAGTCTTCGTGAATTACGCGCTGCACTGTATCTACACTGAGCCTGTTTGGCCTGAGTTATAACGCGCGCTTCAATTCTCCAGCTATGGTAGTGCCGACACTCTATGTTCAGCTCCTGTGTCATGACTTTCTCCAACTTTGGAACAGGAAAAGACTGTTTGTCTCTGCGGTGCAATAACTACTTACCGACCGAGAATCTTTATATAACGAATATATATACAGTATATCTCTAGCGACAACATTTTAAACCTGAATATTGCTCTTTTGTCCTATATTACTCTGTACTCATTGTTCACTCGCGTTTTAGTGATTGTGAGTGAATATCTTCTAGTCAAATTCTGTATCATTATCTGTGTTATTTAGGAAGCCTTTAATGTGTTATAGAGGAATAAATGACTCGATCTTTATGCATAGCCTATTCATTCTACTTCCACCAACCTACGATTGTTTTAGGCTAAGTTCGTGGGTGTCAGTCACGCTCACTGGTTATGGCTGTGAGAAGAGGGCTGGTTTGTTACGGCTTTGTCTGGAGAACTCTTTGGTTATAATGGAGCGAACCTTCGTACCTGTTGTTAGTAAGCAGGCTGAGCTGCAGATCAACAGGCAGTTCATGTCTTCGCACCTGCATCTTGGGCATGTTCCATCCAACCCTATTTCATTGTTCCGCGGAGTTTCAGGACCTAATTAGCCTTCATGATCACAAAAGTAGCCTGAAACATACATGGTACATTTCCTGTTGATAGTGGCGCTGAACGAGCATTATGTGCTACATTTTTGTCAAGGTAAGTGCTTGTTTGCTTCGGTTTTGTCGTTATATATCGTCTGGCCAAATCATTCCTGGTCTGGCCCGTTTATTGTCTTATACGACCTCGATCAAGGTGAGTAACTAACTAACTAAGGTGAGGTATTTGTTCATTTGACTTTTACGATCATTCATAGTTTTGTTTCGTATTTCTGACGAAGATGAGCCTTAATGTGAAGGTTAGCGTTGATTGGTTGTTCAGTATGACCGCTAGTGGGTTTTTTTCGGTTGAAGTTTGGTTGCTCCGCTTGCTATCTGTCGCCAGAAAGTGCGAAGTTTGGATCTAATCACATCCCATTTTTATGTAGATACTTACAGAGCCTTGGAAATATTCAATGGGTCGCGTAGGTTCCAGCGATATCCCGTTGGTATAAAGTCATTTTCTTTCGCCATTGCCATAAAAAAATTATCTTTCGCCAAATAATTTGGGTAGTTAGATATGTGAGAGAGCCTTCGCAATTTTTCAGTAATTAATAAATATCATCTTTATCTTTTCAGCTTCCGTAGTGTGCTATCACCCAGCGGTGGCAGCAAATCCCGCAGCCGGAAGAACATTCCTTCGAAGCCTGTTGTGTCAACCCGGCGGTGATATCTGAGCGTCCTTGACCTTGCCAGACCTGAGATCCGCTCCCTGTGATACGCCATTTGTAACTCGAGTCTTTCCTGCCGTGGCATCGATCTGCGTCACTGTTGTCCAGTTATGACGTCATCCTTTTGCGACGCTGGATAATTTCGTCTTTGTGTTTGTGTCTCATAAGAGGACGCTTTCTCTGCATCTATATTATGCCATCGACACCTCAACTGCAGAAGAAAGAAGCAGAGACATGTCATGTATAAAATATCTACATATATATACGTAACATAGTATGTTATTTTGATATCGACAGAACAATTAAATATCCCTTGATTTAAATGTTATCTTGAATGGAACTTTATTTAACATTCACGATCCTTTGGTAATGGTGTCGGTATTCAGAGAAATTCAGTTTGATATTATAAGAGAGATCGCAGCATAATACTCGTGTGTTTTTGTAATTGCGTGATTGGTGAGAGTGTCAAATGCTCAAAGTATTCATTGCTAATCGCGTTCAGATACGATACAGACAGTGGGTATCATCACATCAATGCATTCCTTTTAGTCTCTTCCCATAGTTGGCGTCATATCATGGTATAGTTGTGAAATTTCTCATTGATGTTAAAAGCGGTGAATTCCTGGAATTTATCCGCTCAAACAGAAGGTGTGGAAGTGTAATTGTGTATGCACATAATTGGGTCAGTGTCAGAATATGTTTGAGTCCAGTGAACCTGAAGTCTTGTTCATTATGTTTGTGAAAATGTGTGGAGTGGAACGCCATTTAAAACTTGTTTTCATTCATATCGCTGTGCAATTGTGATCGGTCAACATGGTGAAGGATCAAAGGTTAACCATATGGTGCTATTGTATCTGTAATGGAGAGTTGCTGTATGTGGATTTTATTTGTATATATAAGATCTTGTCCTTGTGAGGCTATTTTTTTATAACCGTATAAGCACAAGTTGGTAGGCCTACGTTGCCATGAAGGTCACCACGGGTAACCCTCGCAGGATTCTACGATAACTCATGACCGTCCCTCTGTTATAATGTTTCTAATTGGCTACAGTTGGAATGTGCTGTTTGGCCTTAGTCGGCGCATTTCTTTGGACCAGGACCGGTAGGCCGCCCGGTATACTCAATCTCTTCCCAACCTACCGGTAGGGCAACGCCGAGTGTCAATGAATGTTCACACCATGTTTGGTTCCTTTGGGGGCAACGGAACCAGCCTAGACACCTCCCGAATGTCCCGTGTTGTTTTAAACGGGCCACATCGGCATACCGAATGGATGCGCGCGCACCCGACCCGGGTGAAAGAAAGTGTCTGGCGGTACACCGATGCGTAATGTGCGTATTCGGTCCACCTTGGGGATATACCCGGATCTCCAAAGAAATGCGCCCAGTGTTAGTGGTTTTCTTAAGTTTATTTGTGGTGTTGATATTGTGACTTGGGAGGGTCTAGTCTGCTTTACTCGGAGACACAGATGTTTGTGATTGCGTGGAAAAGAACATGTGGTGTCAACATAAAACGCAAGACACAAGATATTTTAGTTCAATATCAATATTCGATCAATTTCTAGAATGCGTCTGTTAATCTACGATTTGTCTAACTACGCATCCTATTGTAACTTTATTAACTTTGTGTTCCTATGTGTACCCATGGTGATCGCTTGGACTTCTTTCGGATGCAGTGGTCCTTGGTATATATAACAAGGTGGAATCGTTACATCTCCCACATGTATCGTCACTGTGGAACGTCAGTGTGGAAACAACATGTGATTAACATTGAAGTTCGCATGGAGCTGACGGGAAGTGATATTTTCCACCGACCAGTTATTTCATATGAAACATATGAATAAAAGAAACATATGGGAATAGAAGCGCTAGTTCTAACGTCTGATATTACATGTGGGAATAGACGCGCTAGTTCTAACGTCTGATATTACATGTGGGAATAGACGCGCTAGTTCTAACGTCTGATATTACATGTGGGAATAGAAGCGCTAGTTCTAACGTCTGATATTACATATGGGAATAGAAGCGCTAGTTCTAACGTTTGATATTACATGTGGGAATAGAAGCGCTAGTTCTAACGTCTGATATTACATGTGGGAATAGAAGCGCTAGTTCTAACGTCTGATATTACATGTGGGAATAGAAGCGCTAGTTCTAACGTCTGATATTACATGTGGGAATAGAAGCGCTAGTTCTAACGTCTGATATTACATGTGGGAATAGAAGCGCTAGTTCTAACGTCTGATATTACTGTGGGAATAGAAGCGCTAGTTCTAACGTCTGATATTACATGTGGGAATAGAAGCGCTAATTCTAACGTCTGATATTACATGTGGGAATAGACGCGCTAGTTCTAACGTCTGATATTACAAGTGGGAATAGACGCGCTAGTTCTAACGTCTGATATTACATGTGGGAATAGAAGCGCTAGTTCTAACGTCTGATATTACATATGGGAATAGAAGCGCTAATTCTAACGTCTGATATTACATGTGGGAATAGACGCGCTAGTTCTAACGTCTGATATTACATGTGGGAATAGGCGCGCTAGTTCTAACGTCTGATATTACATGTGGGAATAGAAGCGCTAGTTCTAACGTCTGATATTACATATGGGAATAGAAGCGCTAGTTCTAACGTTTGATATTACATGTGGGAATAGAAGCGCTAGTTCTAACGTCTGATATTACATGTGGGAATAGACGCGCTAGTTCTAACGTCTGATATTACATGTGGGAATAGAAGCGCTAGTTCTAACGTTTGATATTACATGTGGGAATAGAAGCGCTAGTTCTAACGTCTGATATTACATGTGGGAATAGAAGCGCTAGTTCTAACGTCTGATATTACATGTGGGAATAGAAGCGCTAGTTCTAACGTCTGATATTACATGTGGGAATAGAAGCGCTAGTTCTAACGTCTGATATTACATGTGGGAATAGAAGCGCTAGTTCTAACGTCTGATATTACTGTGGGAATAGAAGCGCTAGTTCTAACGTCTGATATTACATGTGGGAATAGAAGCGCTAGTTCTAACGTCTGATATTACATGTGGGAATAGAAGCGCTAGTTCTAACGTCTGATATTACATGTGGGAATAGAAGCGCTAGTTCTAACGTCTGATATTACATGTGGGAATAGAAGCGCTAGTTCTAACGTCTGATATTACATGTGGGAATAGAAGCGCTCGTTCTAACGTCTGATATTACATGTGGGAATAGAAGCGCTAGTTCTAACGTCTGATATTACATGTGAGAATAGAAGCGCTAGTTCTAACGTCTGATATTACATGTGGGAATAGAAGCGCTAGTTCTAACGTCTGATATTACATGTGGGAATAGAAGCGCTAGTTCTAACGTCTGATATTACATGTGGGAATAGAAGCGCTAGTTCTAACGTCTGATATTACATGTGAGAATAGAAGCGCTAGTTCTAACATCTGATATTACATGTGGGAATAGAAGCGCTAGTTCTAACGTCTGATATTACATGTGGGAATAGAAGCGCTAGTTCTAACGTCTGATATTACATGTGGGAATAGAAGCGCTAGTTCTAACGTCTGATATTACTGTGGGAATAGAAGCGCTAGTTCTAACGTCTGATATTACATGTGGGAATAGAAGCGCTAATTCTAACGTCTGATATTACATATGGGAATAGAAGCGCTAGTTCTAACGTCTGATATTACATGTGGGAATAGAAGCGCTAGTTCTAACGTCTGATATTACATGTGGGAATAGAAGCGCTAGTTCTAACGTCTGATATTACATGTGGGAATAGAAGCGCTAGTTCTAACGTCTGATATTACATGTGGGAATAGACGCGCTAGTTCTAACGTCTGATATTACATGTGGGAATAGAAGCGCTAGTTCTAACGTCTGATATTACATGTGGGAATAGAAGCGCTCGTTCTAACGTCTGATATTACATGTGGGAATAGAAGCGCTAGTTCTAACGTCTGATATTACATGTGGGAATAGAAGCGCTAGTTCTAACGTCTGATATTACATGTGGGAATAGAAGCGCTAGTTCTAACGTCTGATATTACATGTGGGAATAGACGCGCTAGTTCTAACGTCTGATATTACATGTGGGAATAGAAGCGCTAGTTCTAACGTCTGATATTACATGTGGGAATAGAAGCGCTCGTTCTAACGTCTGATATTACATGTGGGAATAGAAGCGCTAGTTCTAACGTCTGATATTACATGTGGGAATAGAAGCGCTAGTTCTAACGTCTGATATTACATTATTTCGTGTACAAATAATCATCGGGTTTCGATAGGGAAAGCTGTTTCTTTGGCATGTAATATTCTATATGATGCGTAATTACGATGTTTAATAACCAGAGATTTTACATGTTAACTTTTGTTTTACAAATGTAAATGAGCAGCTTCTTACCCAGAAGTTTTATTACGGATCCTGGCAATAGTAGGTATTGGATATTTCATTTTTGCACATATTCTCACCCGTAAGTGTAATGTAAGTTAACTGCACTTAACCCTGCACGGTTTATTATGATCTTTATCATAAAGTTCCGGATGCATTTAATCGATTCTGTCTGCCTATGGTTGGTGGCATTTGGACTAAGAATAACTGGTATTAATGCATCTTTTTTTTTATATAAAAATGGCGGTAGGTCGAATTAATAGATTTTCGTTTCACGACCAATACGGTTCATTTTTTTCTGTTTTGATGGCTAAATGTTTGAGAGCGCCGGCAAAACTGTCTACGGTATTCCATTAATTGCCCAATTATAGTTTTATTAAGGCGCCCGCCTATCGCTCTAAACGATGGTTTAGTGGTTACAAAATGACGGTATTAATTGGTTACATAGTCGGTGTCCTGAATCTTGTTTTATCGAAAATATCGTGACGCCATGTGAAAGGTTTAGTAGCCTTTTCCGTGAGACTGAACACTTGTTGCTGATGTCTTTGTTTATAATGTCCTCGTTCTGGTACAAATAAGGTCTACATTATGATGTAACGCTGTATATAGTACAATTTGTATAAATTGTGTACAATACATGTGTACAAAGTGGCTAATAAATTATGAAAATACTAATCTTCAACCGATGGTGTTCTTATGTTATGAATCTATGCTTAATATGTAGTGCATGCCTTTGAGCTCGCGACATAATTATGAATTGTCAATGAAATTATATATACATACTCTTTAATGTGTAGTGGTTTGCAGGCCGCGGGCCGCCTGAGTACCCCAGAACCGCGGGTGCGTGCTATGTGTTTCTATAAATAACCAAACGGCAGGATTGCGGTTATACGGTATCCTGGGTTTGGCGGTTTAAAGGACACATTGGAACCTAGATACTGACTATTAAACGACCTATGATGAGACAGTTTGTTTACTGTAGCGATAATAAGGACGTGAATCTAGTAGTCCTGCCTACTTGTGGACGGTGGAGCACCCGGAATATAGTCCGTGTCGATCACCGGTAATGGGCCAACAATAGATTCCCCTTTATTCTTGCTTTAGGTGCAGCCCGAGATTTTGTTCTCGGATAAGTGCCTATATCTGTTCTTGATGTTCTTCTTTCGTGACAATGCCGCAATAACCAGAAAACATAAATAACACGTTTTGCACCCAGTTTCGGCCCATGTTACACCAGTGCAGGGAGTGACATTGCTGACGTCACTGACTTTTTGCGTGACTGGCTCTTTGCTATCACATGAGCGGATATTTTTTTTATCTACGCACAAAAAATAAAGAGATTTATAGTAATTAAACCCATTATAGTAGCTCCAACGAGACCGATTGTTAGGCATATGCATTGATACCAAAACATAGCGAACATTTCTCCCTGTAGATCCATGCGATGGGTATTTTTCTTGATCTCAATAATGGAACAAATTAACGAGTTTCGTGCTATTGGCACAGTAAAAATGACACATCGCGTGTCAAGCAGGGAGTAGGTGCCGCTATTCACTATTGTGAATACATATTCCATTTTACGAAACAAATTGTGTGGTACATCCACACGAGGCCATTAGCAGTAAAGTTGTAAGTGAAATATATAAAACAAGGATATGCAAACTCCATACCCGTTCATGTTTGCCGTGGATTCTCCTATTTTTGCCATAACTTCTTTCCCATAAAACCAATAACATAAGTGCATCTTCCTCATTAGAAGAGTCCATCTTTGACGAGTCTCATTTTTTTTACTACCACTAGAGGGTCACTCCTCCGTGTGGCGTCTGCATCGCGTGGCATCAGTTCCGCCGCGCGTCGCGCCGCGTGCCGCGTCCAGTGCCTCCAGTGAGCGTTAGCCTTTGCTGACGTCACGTACGGGTATCTGCCAGAAAAGGCATGTTGTATCACATCATTTTAGTGATGTCGAACAGGCTGCACGCAATGAATTTCAGTGATAATGAAGTGATAAGAATAGATAATTCTAGCATTAATTAGACTATAATATGTAACAGTTTTACCTCCTGACGTGATTTTAGCAAGAAACAACTTGAATGGCCTCATTTTACATCTTATTGTGACAAGATAACTTTTAGAGGCATGCCTGTCGGTCAATCTAACTGGTGTCTATGAGTCACATAATTCCCCCCCCCACCCCCCCGATTGCTTCAATATTTGTTATTCTGTGGGTAAATCAGCTCTGCTAATTTCACGAATGAATTTATCCACAAACTGGCTTGTAGGAAGAAAACGTCTTTTGGGCGTAACACAGCCCCACCTGACAACGGTTTCGTAGGTATTTTAAGACCTGAAAGGATGTCTGTGTGCGCTTTTGTTTCGTAGGTATACATATTGTATGACATGAAAGGATGTCTGTGTACGCTTTTGTTTCGTATGTATTGTATGACATGAAAGTATGTCTGTGTACGCTTTTGTTTCGTAGGTATACATATTGTATGACATGAAAGGATGTCTGTGTACGCTTTTGTTTCGTATGTATTGTATGACATGAAAGTATGTCTGTGTACGCTTTTGTTTCGTATGTATTGTATGACATGAAAGTATGTGTACGCTTTCGTTTCTTAGTTATTGTATGACATGAAAGGATGTCTGTGTACGCTTTTGTTTCGTAGGTATTGTGTGATATGAAAGGATGTCTGTGCACGCTTTTGTTTCGAAAGTATTGTATGACATGAAAGGATGTCTGTATACGCTTTTGTTTCGTAAGTATTGCATGACATGAAATGATGTCTGTGTACGCGTTTGTTTCGTAGGTATTGTATGACATGAAAGGATGTCTGTGTACGCTTTTGTTTCGTAAGTATTGCAGGACATGAAAAGATGTCTGTGTACGCTTTCGTTTCGTAGGTATTGTATGATAAGAAGAGATGTCTGTGTACGCTTTTGTTTCGTAGGTATTGTATGACCAGAAGGGATGTCTGTGTACGCTTTTGTTTCTTAGGTATTGTATGACATGAAAGAATGTCTGTGTACGCTTTTGTTTTGAACAAAAGAAATAGTATGATTGCCAACGTCATGCGTACAGCGCATCAGCTTTTCAAATGGGAACCTAAATTTGCGTCACAATACGTGGAATGATCGCCTCTGACTACTTGTTGATGTGTATATGGGACAACGGCCAATCTTTATAATAGTGCTCCCGAACAAAATTAACGGGCATGCTATTTGATGGCGTAACATAATTGTGATTAGTATCTTGGTAGTCTCTTATACCTAAGAGCTGGACGAGGGTTTCGTATTTCGTATGTGACGTCCTATCGGGCTTGTTTATTTGAATATTTACTGGCGTGCTTTGAATAAAAAGTGACTACCTTCGTTTTAGAAAAGTAATAAAAGAAAACGACTTACATGATACCTTACCGATAACACATATTTCATGCATGAGGTTAAACCAACAATTACAAAACACATCGAGTTCAGTTATAATGGCTTTATTGCATCCCAAAAGTCAGTTACAACTTAGGTACTAGCCACAAATACTAATGTGCCACACAGAACATTACATACGCAAGTACTACGTACACACAGCCTCAAAGTTCTTATATAGAAATATATAGACCTACTACCAGCGACCATCAAGTACACCATTCCCGACGGTTGCCGGGTACAACCTGTCATTCAACACCTAAATAATAATTATTATATAATTATACGATAAATAGCATCACATCTCATGGAAGAAATAATCAATGAAACAACAAAAGTATAACAATTACCACAACAATTGACACTGTCAATCAGTCAATATAAACTTCTTAATACTACCTAATGCTTCTCGCTAAGGGACATAATTGGATCTAATGAGATGCACTGTTTCTACGAGTTGCAGCAAACACGCCAGTGTCCTTTGCAGAATTCCCTACTTGTGTAGAGCTTCCGGTTAATAACGCGGATGGGGTGTGGGTAGGGGTGGGTAGTACACTAATGAAGCTCTGCGTTGATCCACCCCGATCATTCGAAGCTTAAACACGTCTCCCACACGCACATCCGCATATTATGATCGTATATGAACGGTATTTGTTACGATGGTTGACGCGAAAAGCATCCTGGGAGGTTTTCGATTGTTCCTTCCGCAGTAAGGGTTTGGACGGGATGTCAATTTGGGAGGAAGTGCAGGTCAATCTTGTGGAATCTCATTGGCACTGAGTTATTATTTCTCATCATCAAAATATTGTATCAGTGATTTACCTGGTGTGGCTATACACAGAGAGGTTAAATAGAGAAGCCACGCACTTCAGGTCAACCGTGGCTGACGACAACTTGCTGAAGTGATATTTAAACACCCTGCCTCCTATCCCCTGAAATCGACTCAAATAACAACCAGGAAGAATCGTTACGCGGTTCGTGCGATCTCATGTTGTGGGAGTTGATATATGCCTGCTGCCCTAGCAGCATTGGATCTTCTCAAGTTTTAGTTCAAAGATGCCACACAAACAAAAACCAATTGAGTAGTCGACACGTACTAACCATCCATGTTATCGTACATATATCCCTGTCACTCACGTGTGGGAGACCATCGACACCGAGTAGCCCAGACAATGTTGAACTGCGTACATATACACATCACTTATAACCACCCATTCAAGGCGTTAACGAACAAGCTTCACGTACTCTTGCTTAGTAGCCCTCGAAGGGCAGCGATTTTATTTCAAAATCCCCCTGCCATACAAGTCGAATGCGGTGTCGCAATGACTGTTTTATACACGAGTCACTGGCTATATGACTTTGACAACACTCAGCTCTATTTCTAATAATTTTACCATGAAGACTTTCAGTCCAGAGAGAAAAAGAAACCCTAACAAAATCCCTGACGAGCTTTATATGTATCAATCGACAGCGAAGAATAAGCATTTCCCTGACATCAATTAAATTACCATTAACGTTCTATTTTCTATTAGTATCACGCGGCATATAGACTATATCCAGTTGAATCCGCCATCACGAGAAATAAAACTTTTATCTTACGAATTATAGAAATAAAAAGATAAATCGTGAGAACAAATCTAGGTCTGATTATCACATTTAAGTGTGAGATTCTACATAAAACAGAAACTTGCCCTTTGAAATTTCTGACGTGCATTGAATTGTACAAAATATGCCAAATAATTTGTCTTCACATTTGAATAGTTCCCAAGTAACATGAGATGCTCAAAATAAGAAATACAACATAGGTCCAGCCCAAAATGTATATATCATTATTTCAAATGGTAAAAAAAAAATTCCCTTTTGGCCCATTCTTCTTAAATAATTTGAAGCAATTTTGTCACCAAGATGAGTGCAAGCTTGAAAACGCATTTATGTAAGTGACACATATCTGTCGGACGAACGACAGCACTCGCGCGTCTCCATGGCAACAACGAGCGACTCCGGAAACCCACCGCAGTCGTCTGCGACTTCTACGTAAACTACCATACCCACTTAGCAGTGGCATATACTTCCCTTTCGGAGAGTTTTGAAAGCACATGTTTCCGATGAAGGACTTTTAACCCGTAGCACCAAGACGTATACACACACATATGATATATATATATATTTATATTTGTATATGTAAACATATAACCTTTATATTTTTCTCCCCCACATACTGAGCAGACTTTAATTGTAGCACGCGCGGGTTAATACATCAATTGTAGCTGGGAGGGTGAATTAGCCGAAAAGGCTAGGCCCCATCCCTGGACGATATACAATCAATGAGACCCAGATGCTTCACACACAACGGCGATCATGGTAAATTGCAAATGACATTAAAACATACACGAATACCAATGAGTTATCTATAGCTAGCGATATCAGTCACTGTTTTTAATTGTCCAGTGTATTTTTGATGCAGACCTAAGCAAAGCCTACTTACGGGTCAAATGAAATAAACATTATTTCGGATAAGCTTCATTATATAAAGCAATTTCAACTATGTAAAGGCACGTCTATATATACTGCATGCCAGTAATGTGCACACGTTGCACACCTGTCCTATGGCCGGTGCCTGGTATAAAACTTGTGTATATTGACCGAAACGAATCAGTAGTAACCTATAAATAGGCAATAACAAACGAAATGACTGTGCTATTAAATGCCATGAAGCGAAGCGCGCATTGTATAATCCCCAGAGAAACCTGGTTAAAGTTAAGTCATTCCACGGCTGTTAAAAAGTTAGTAATTCCACGTGGCGCATACACATCGTATTATCGCCCCCCCCCCCCCCCCCTTAATTCGCTGTATTAAAAACAACGACATTGGATGCTGGGCTAAATCATGTCCTGTTGTACGTAATTGTACGTGTAATTGTCATTGACACAGTATTCGTATAATATATAGATATTCTCTTGACAAAAATAGCTTTCCGAGAATTGATCAAACAGTTCAAAATGGCTGATAACAATAAAGTATGACTTCACTTCGAGACAACCATGCTAACCAAACTATACTTCAACAATACGATGTCGACTATAACTGGCATACTAGATGCATCGTTCGCGAGGTATATCGTACAGAAATTGATCTATCTAAACACAGAGAGTGATAAGCCTGGGGCGGGTCTATCTATATATATCCTGCCCTGTATATATCGTGCTAACCTGTGAAGACGCATTAACCACACTACACGACAGATTAAGATGGGCGCCAAGTGATCAGATTGGCATTTGACAAGGACACTCATATATTGACCCCGTCACCCATCTATCTGTCAGTCGATCTATCGCCAGGTTACGCAGTCCCACCCGACACGGGGGCAACATTGTTGATCTGCCATGTTGTGAAACTCCACGCTAAACACAGGGCGACAGTATAGGCTAATGTTGATCGAATCCATATGATGATGTTGACACAAACGGTCTGATGGAAATTATGGCGTTTCGTTACTAAACGTCTGCGTCACATAATCACAAATGAGGCAAAAAATGTACCTTTCGTTTTTATCTAGGATCGTGTAAAATCACGTGATATAATCTCGCCCCGGGTAACGCACCACCAGACTGGGCCCGTATTCATACTCCCTTCTTAGCACACCTTCTTATAGCGACTCTTTCCTCCCATCCCCTAGCCCCACCAGCCCGCTGCCCAATCCTTCCTCCCCTCCCCTAGCCCCACTAGCCCAGTGCCCAATCCTTCAGCCCATTTCCTGGCCCCACCAGCTTGCTGCCCAATCCTTCCTCCCCTCCCCTAGCTTCACCAGCCCAGTGACCAATCCTTCAGCCCATCCCCTAGCCCCACCAGCCCAGTGCCCAATCCTTCAGCCCATCCCCTAGCCCCACCAGCCCGCTGCCCAATCCTTCCTCCCCTGCCCTACCACCCACCCCCTCCCCATTTTGCAGAGAAAAAAAAACAGAACACGGATTATGAATACTATCTTCACGAGCATGAATGACGAACAGACCTATTTCACTATATGTCTAAACTGATGAATAGGATTACGAATACGGGCCCAGGACAGTTGGCACAGCGACCGACGGCACATTAAACCACACACCACGCTATCTTCCCCCTACAGGACGCCAGATTCAATTTGAGCTGAACCTCCACAGACAGCTAGGCTGTCCACAAAACAACAGAACCCAGCGCCCAAGCACAACATATATTAAATAGGGCAGTCCGACTTAACACCTACATATAAACCATACGGGTGGGATACACACGCACACAAATATATATATATATATATGTATATATATTATTGACCTAATAACGCAAACGTGTACAATCAACGTATCACTTGACATTTGACTAACCACTTATTATGTTTTGCACCCGACCCCAGCCACCCCTATCCGGGCGTCTCCTCTTCGATGACATCACAAATCACGTGAACTTGGGTCACAAAACTGGAAACACTAAGTGTGCATATTTAATAATGCACCAGTTCGCTTCCGTTCTCACTCCGCCACTGTCCGTGTATAAAAATACCACTTCTCACTCGTTCCGCGCACCTGTTCCCCTGGCGCCACGTGCCATGCGTCTCCATGACGACATGGATGCCAAGGGGTCGCCATGACAACATGACGATCTCGGTCGATCCGTGCTCGAGATTTTTTTTTTTTCCCAGATCCTCGAGTAGTTTTCAGCCTCTTTTTCCCGGCCTGCATTGCGGCCACCAGACATATAGGCCGTACGATATAACAATTCGTACGTTTCTACGCCGTAGGTACGATGATCATCGCTTCAATCCTTCTTTTTCATCCTCATCGCAATAGTTTGTCGGTTGAGATAAACGCCTGTTCACGGCACCGAGTGCCGTCGTCTGTGTATTCCACTGCTTTGTGAACCATCCGCTGAATGAGCCGTATGCATCTGTCTAATAGATGAAATATAAGGTGATGGCATATCATGGAATACCCGCCCAAAAGGGGGTTGGTGGTGTCACGGCTATCAGTCCCAACCATTGTCCTTTATCATGTGGGCCAGTTCGATAATGTATTTTCCTTCCTTGTACTTCTGACTGGACTCGAAAGCGTGTTCCTGGAAAAATGCAAAATCAAAGTCACCGTTAGCACGTTAGAGTGTTGGCTGGCCAGACCACTTCTGTCCGCCCAAGTTAAGAGCTTCTGGGTAAATATCTCATCTTAACAAAGCTGGAAAAGCTGGAAAAGCAAACAGCATTGATTGTACCTCTCGCATAATACTGTAGCGGCAACTGTGCTGGGACTAGTTTTTATTAAGATTACATCTGTTAGTTGCAAGCTTCGGTTTATTTACTAATCACCATAAAAAGATCCGAGTAATGTTGCAAAGTGCTGACTGAAGTAGGCTTTCCCATCACAAGTTGGTGGACCGACTGCCACATTCCTTGCCTTACATACAACATTAAAAACATTGACAGGAACGCTTCAATGTGCTGGGGTAGGGCCAAGGGACGGACGCAGAGAAGAACATATATTGGTGAGGCCGGGGATATCAACTGTCTGGGAAGGAAATATCCAAGCAGTGGAGAGGAGAGGGGGATGAGGTGTCTGGGAAAGACATGCAATCAGATTATTGGAGAGAACGGGGAGATACATGGCCTGAATTGAAGACAGAGGTACAGGTAGTGTATTCAGGCGTTAGTATAGGCGATGTCAGGATTGGACAGGGGGCGTGGCGAGCTAGGGTAGGAGGTAAAGGATTGGGCAGCGGGCTGGTGGGGCCAGGGTAGAGGATGACGGATTGGGCAGCGGGCTGGTGGGGCCAGGGGAG